>PISW01000071.1:722927-952001 GCA_004023785.1 Mungos mungo | reverse complement strand
CATAGATGAAATACCCAGACTTATTATGTAATAGTGACGCTAATTGAGGATAAAATAATGAAATTCCCAATCTCATTAACCACTGTCTGTGGAGTGGTATTTTAATTTTACAAAATATGTTGAAGACTTTCACACAGAATTAGGGACACAAACAATTTGTTCATTTGAAGTAGATGTATCTTTACTGCATCAAAAGCCCTATAAGGAATTCTTAAACATTAATTAGGAAAATTAGATCTTGAAACCAAAATAAGTCCTATATCTCATAGGAGTTCAAGTAGTTTAATGTTCTAGAAATAGCAAAATGCTCTTGTGGCACCAAACTGCCCCACCTCCCTTTATTCTGCTCAACGCACTGGCTCCTTGATATTTTAAGGCTTCCTAGTTAGATGTGCAATTTTCACAGCTTTCAATATATCACTTATTTGCAGGTGAGGGCAGAGTTTTGGTTCCCATAATAAATCTCAGGGCGTTGAACTTTAATTACTTCACAATGGTCTTTGAAAAACTTCCGTTTAGTCTAACCAGTTTGTAAATATTTCAAAACTATGTTTAGTTTTTTTTTACATGCAGGAAGACAGTAATTTAACATTGTTATTTCCTGTAACTAATTTGAAAGGAAATTAATTTACATGACTGGTTCCCTATAATAAATATGTATTCTCCTTATGAGTTATCAGAGGTTTGTGCTGGGGTGGAGACATGATGCCCCACAAGGTTTACAAATAATCATTTATAATTATAAGTTAGAGTTTAGGCCATTTCTGAAATGTTGAGATTAAGATTTTGTGAAGCTAATTTAATAATAAAAATGTACAAGCCATCATTTTTCTCAATAATGTTAAGATCACTTATCATTTGAAGTTATTTTGACCACATTTACTGGATTCATTTTTGACCTTAGCCTTTAAAAGTACAGCCCATTTAATTGTTATTTGTCTATCATATCTATCTATTCTTTTACTATTTTGCTTTCTACTTCAGTTCACTTAGGATATTTTCAATATTTTTCAGAGGTACATAACTCTCTAATATTTTAACTCAAATGCTGAATTAGATCATCAGTAGTTTCCTTTTTGTGATTTTTAAAAATCCTTTTGAGTTTGTACACAGTGTCCTGCAGGCAGGGCTTCATTGGCTATCTGTTATGTTGCATTGTTAACTCACGCTTCTAGTAAGAATGACATAAAATGGCTCAATTTTCACAAATGAGGTGGTGTCACATTTCAGGTGACCGCCACCTCTCGCTTCCTCAGAGTGAATTTGGGAAAAGCTGCATTAGCAGGGGGCCCGAAGCGTCCCTCTTCCCGTTACCCTATGTTGTTTTGGTTTTTTCTTCCATTAAAATTCTTCTGCAATACTGAGGTAAAGCTATTGGATCTAATTTAAACTTCATTGTTTCTGAGTGTCTCATAGCTCCTCTGCTTTCCGACAATGTAAACGCTTCTGGAGATTCTATGTACAGAGTAGAATGGGCCCCAGACAGTCCTCTGGAGGGGTGTCTTCCCTAAGGTGCACCCCCGATGCTTTCCATGCTTTCTTATTTCTGCTGTCTTGGGATCTTGGTCATTTCTCCGTTTTAACTGTTTCTCAATGTGGAGTCTGGTTTTCTGATCTGGAGAAATTTTGGAACACGAGTAGATTTGGAGAAAATTACAAGGGGTTATACACATCAAAATGGTAAAAGCCAGTGCTGGGGGCAAATAAATGTGGCCACAAGAAGACGCAGAGAACCTCAGAGAGAGGATAAAAAGCGTGTGTGAAGTTAGCTTGCTACCTTCCCAAATACGGAACTGGTGAATTCATAGAGGGAGTTATTAACTATTTAATCTACTAGATTCTGTTGAATATTATTTTTCTAGAATTTTACACTTCAGTTAATTCAGGTATATTTTAAAATTTCTTTATTCTGGCCATTTTTCTGTTCATTTGACTTTATTATATGAAGTAAGATTGTTGCAATGTAAGTTTTATAGCAATTCGAATAGCATGAAAAATGTCAATTATTTTGAAGGAATTGAGGAATATGTTAATCCAGATCTCCTGGTATTTTGAGGGAATCAAGACCCTCTTCCTAACCCAGATTAAATTCTAGGTCTGGCACCCCATTCTTTATATGGCCCTAAAATAATAGTAAACATTCTGCTTTCTTCTTAAGAGAGAAAAAAAAAGACAATTATAGAGAACAAAGATAACTACTAAAGAAGAAAATAGTAATTCTGTCTATTTTAATAGAAATAATTCATCTAGTTGGCTTCTCTGGCTCCCTTTGCTCAAACCTCCCTACATCTTTGAATATCATTAGATCACTATTAGGCCAGGAGAGACTCTTTTTATAAAAATATGTTTTTACAATTATATTCTTTAAGTTTATGATGTGGTATGAAATTTTTAAAGGCTACTTTTGACTGTCATTTTAAATAATGTTGGAAATGGATGTGAGTCCTGGATTAGATGTCCCCTGATGATTGCTATGATGTTAGATGCTCATAAGACATTTAAAATGTTAGTCTTAAAAGCATTTGGAGTCCATTTACAGTTGGGCTAAATTTTCAGTTTTTGATTTTCCTTTAAAAAGAATCCTGAAGTTCTCTGGTGATTTTTTCCTGCCTTCACCTAGATTTTAAAGAAACAAAGCACACCTAGTTGGCTGTTCTGCATCTATTATTTCACTATCTGGATGACATGGGTATCCTTTGTTTTTGTGGTTTTTAGGCATGTTTACTATATCCTTTTGTGACCAATATATTTTTTATTTAATATCAGACTTTACATATGAAAAATTACAGTATTTTAGATCATTCAATAATAGAAAATTGCAGTCTTACAGATAAAGCTATCTTTTTCCAGCATTTATTTAAATTTATCTTCGGCAATCCATTTATGAGTTAGGTGGCTTGATCTAGCTGAGGCTCTTCCACTTCCCTTTGACCCAGCTCTGTGATGCAGTCCTTCCAGTGTTCCCAGCCAACACCCTGCAGTCTGTCCCAGATCCACGCCTCTGTGGAGAACCAAGGTCTCCAATCTGAGTCTCCGCAGATCCATGGAGGTTGATAAAAATTGCTATTGGCTTGTGAGCCTCAACCTATTCCATGGTCACCCACAGGTTATCTTCCTCATATACAAGTTGTGAGGGGGCAGGTGATTTGAGGGGACATTGCACAGGGAATAGCAGGTCTACTCTCCTTTTTTTGTGCAATATTGGTTCTCCAAGGTTGATTGGGTTGGTATCCATGAGATCAAGTGTGTTAGATCTTTAGCCTGGTGAGACCATCCTGCTTCTAGGCTCCTGCTTTCTTTCCAAGTCTCCATACTCCAAAAATACCAACACATCTCAAGGAGAAAAATGCTCTCGAGAATGAAGCGTACACTTTATTATACATTCCTTTTGTCTTAGAGCTTAATTCTTCAAGTATTGTCCCTTAAGGCTGTCAAACTGCTATTTATTTCATTTTATTCGATTTGCTTCCATAGTTATTATCTTTAGTAGCATTAATTTAATATAGCTAGGTTTTCATTCTTTCTGTGTTATTTTTATTGCCATTTGGGAATATTTTCTTCCTCTTCTAAAAATCCTTATAATAATTGGAACTCCTCTCTGTTCCTTTTTCTTTCCTGAGCTCACATTCCTATACCGTTAGCTTCTTCATCTGTTGTGCAAGGCCCTCCTCTTTTGCATGCTATTTTTCTTCACCTGCTCTATTCTAGGTACTTTGTTATTTACACAGCTGTCACAGAAAATGTGGAATGAGAAATTCTGCAGTCATCTGTGCTCCGTGCTTTGGAAACCCAAACCCTAGCCATTTTGTAAATTTTTCAAGGTCTTGGAAAGGAAGTGAACTTTTGTTATGTGTGAGAAAATAATATGTGCAGGTGGGCATGTCATGCAAATTTTAATTATATTATTAAGAATTATGTTGAGGGGCACCTGGGTGGCTCCAACTTTGGCTCAGGTCATGATCTCACGGTTCGTGGGTTCGAGCCCCACATCGGGCTCTGTGCTGACAGCTAGGTCAGAGCCTGGAGCCTATTTTGGATTCTGTGCCTCCCTCTCTCTCTGACCCTCCCCTGCTCGTGCTGTCTCTGTCTCTCAAAACTAAAACAAAAAACAAAAAATTTTAAAAAAATAAAAATTATGTTTAAAGATTATATTGTTAAAAATAATTATTAAAAATCTCTATATTATTGGCTTGACATGTTTATACATGATGTAAGCTCAGCTCCCCCGTTAATATTTTTCAACAGAAATGTCTTCTTTAGTTCCTGTTGTGAGCAATTTCTACTTCAGTTGTACTCTCTTTGGCATATATTACATTATGACATCTGTACATTTGCTGTGGAGTGAATGTTTAATCATCCAAATGTGACTTTTTTGCAAGTAACTTTTAAATTGATGTCTTTTTTTTCTCATATTGAAGTCCTTGCTTCAGTTTTGTTAGAATTATTGTTTTGTTTTGTTTTTTTGTTTTGTTTTGTTTCAAACTAACCCCAGCAGACTATCTGTAGAACCCGAGCCGGAGATCTTTCTCGTGTGAGGCTCTCAAATCTGTATTGGAATGCTTTGTCAACAGGGCACACTCTTTCTTGATTTTGTTTTTTACTAAAGTATAGTTGGGATGTAATGTACCAGTTCCGATGTACAACGTGACGTACAAGTCTGTACATTATGATGGGTGATTCTCTATCCAAATGTTTTCTTTCAGGGGCACCTGGGTGGCTCAGTCAGTTGAGCCTCTAACTCTTAACTTCACCTTGGGGTCCCAGGATCCCAGGGTCATGGGATCGAGCCCCACACTGGGCTCCATACTAAGCATGGAGCTTGTTTAAGAATCTCTCCCACCCTCTGCCCCTCTCCTCTGTTTGTGTGCTCTCTCACTCTCTAAAAAAAATGTTTTTTGATTAACAAACAATGAATTCATTCAAATGCTTTCTTTCAGAGTTTTCAGAGTAGAAGGAAAATGTTTCATAGTCTTTCTTCCATTTGATCTGGGATCTGTGAGCATTTAAGCCTTAGTTGAATCCAACTTTCCCAACTAGCTTAAAAGAAATATTCTAGAGGCACCTGGGTGGTTCAGTCTGTCAGGCATCAGACTCTTGACTTTGGCTCAGGTCATGATCTCTGGGTTCGAGCCCCTTGTCAGGCTCTGTGCTGACAGCATGGAGCTTGCTTAGGATTCTTTGTTTCCCTCTCTCTCTGTTCCTCCCCCTGCCCCTCTCTCAAATAAAGAAATAAACACTTAAAAATTGTTCCATTGGAAATTTTAGGTATGAGAATCCCATGGAACTTGCTCTCTGTAGCTCACTGTAGACATTGTTAGTTGAGTCCTACAAACTTGCACTTGATGAGTTGATCATACCGACAGCACATGTCGTAATGGGAGACGGGTGCTCTTCAGGTACCTTGGAGTGGCTGCTCCATGGCTAGAAAATATAGCACCTGGGGAAACCCAGAGCTTCCCTGCATCGAGGTGCCTCACGCCTCCTAGTTGTAACTATAATAATCAACTGGATCTCGGAGTGGGGAATCCAGAAGTCTCACCCGGGGGAGATGGGGTTTCCACTCTGCCACTGAACTAAATGTTTTCTTAAAATCCAGACCAAAACCTAGTAAGCGTGTGGGCTTTGAAGCTCATTTAGTATTAAGACTGTGATTGGCGAATTTAGAGCAGAGGCTTTCCTATTGGAAAATGGAGTCAGAATTGCTTTTCTTTTCCCATCTAGATAAACCGTTTTCTTGGGTGTTTGGAAGTATTGTTTAAATTCATTCAAATGTATTGACTTATTTTCCTACTACTGTGCATGGGACCTGACACAAAACGAGTCTGTGCACTCCTTTAGACTTAGGGTCTCCTTTTTGTACCAAAAGATTCACTATTTTCATGTATTTTACCATTTTAAATTCTACTTTATTCTTTCCAACAGGAAAAAAAAAATACATGCATGCGCCCCTGTCCTTCCACTGTATTTACTGTGTCATTCTTTACCTTTGTAGTCTCCTCCTCTGCATTCTGAGTCTTTAAGCAGCCCACTAGCAGACAGTTTTCCTGCTTGTTTTTCTTTCTTGCTTACATTCTAACGGTTGAATTCCACGTGCTTGTTGGTTCTGTGTAAAGTTTCTGTGAACTTATTTATAAATGAGAGTAAAAGTCTCATTTTCCATTTGGGTGGCTCATTTACTGTGTGAAATACTCCTCTACTTCAGAGTGCACCGGATGTGAATGACTTCCTAGCACAGGCGACGTTACTGATCTCATTCTGAGGAACTACAAACAGATCTATTGAGGTCTGATTATTGTTATCTATGTGAGTTTTGCCCATTATTTTCCCTTTCCCCGTTTCAGTTATCCAGAAGAGATCTCTACCAAGTTGTAGAAATGTGTATCAGCAAAACTACATAGGGTGGCAGTAAATACATGAATAGTGGTTATATGACTTTTCTCCCTGTTTCAAAACTAAATTCTCAGAAGTAGAAAAGAGCAACAAATTCACTGAGTACCATTTCTCCCAATGCCTCTGGTTGCCTCTTACCTTCAGACCCTAAGTTGGTGATATGGATAGCACTTTCTCTATTTTTTTCCTACTAATTTTCTCTGAAAGTGCATTACTCTTTCAAGAAAGGAATTACATGTTTGAATCAAATATAGACCAAACATTAATTTTCTGTCCAAAATTCGTCAAATGTGTGATGTGTTGTGGAGGCCAACATGTTTCTTAGAAATCACATTTTACCTTTCTTGGGGCCCCTGGGTGGCTCAGTTGGCTAATCGTCCAACTCTTGATTTCGGCTCAGGTCATGGTCTCATGTTTGGTTTGTGAGATCAAGCCCCATTTCTGGCTCTGCGCTGACACCACAGAGCCCACTTGGGATTCTCTCTTTCCCTTTCTCTCTCTGCTTTTTCCCTGCCCATGCTCTTTCTCAAAATAAATAAACTTGGTTTTAAAAATGGCACTGCTAGGGATTTACCCAAAGGATACAGAAGTGCTGATGCATAGGAACACATGTACCCCCACTGTTCATAGAAGCACTTTCTACAATAGCCAAATCATGGAAAGAGCCTAAATGTCCATCACCTGATGAGTGGATAAAGAAGATGTGGTATATATACACAATGGAGTACTACATGGCAATGAGAGAATGAAATATGTCCATTTGTAGGAAAGTGGATGGACCTTGAGAATGTCATGCTAAGCGAAATAAGTCAGGCGGAGGACAGATACCATATGTTTGCACTCATAGGTCTAACAGGAGAAACCTACCAGAGGACCATAGGGAGGGGAAGGGGGAAAGAGAGTTAGGGAGAGAAAGGGACACAAATCATGAGAGACTACTGAATACTGAAAACGAACTGAGGGCTGAAGGGGGAGGGGAAGGGGGTGATGATCATGGTGAGGGCACTTGTGAGGAGAAGCACTGGGTGTTATATTGAAATTAATTTGACAATAAACTATTATAAATTTTTTTAAAAAGCAAAAGTAAAAAAATAAATAAAATAAAAATGGAATCACATTTTACATTTCTTAACCAGAATTATATTTTATATATCAACACTGACCAAAAACTTTTTTTAAAATGTAGCATTTTCTGTTTTAAGGTAAAAGAAAACCTTTCATAATTTCACCACCACTCACAACACTAATAGCACCCTGTTTTATTTAATAAACTTTATGTTTTAGAAGAGTAAAAGATCTATAGAAAAATTGCAGAACATGTACCACAGAGCATGCCTACACACTCCACACCCAGTTTCCTCTACCACTAGTAGAACACATGGCATGGCACATTTGTTACAATTAATGAAATGATTTTGATACACTATTTTTAATTAAAATTCACAACTTTTTCATAATTCCTTAGTTTTTACATCATGTCCCTTTCTATTTCAGCATTCCATTCATAATGTCACATTAAATTTGACTCCTCATGATTCCTTAAGTTCCCAACTGTGACAGTTTCTCATAATTGCATTGGTTTTTTATAACTTTGACAATTTTGTGGAGATCCGGTCATGCATCTTGTTGAATGTCCCTCAGATGGGATTTGCCTGATATTTTCCTCATGATTAAATTGGAGTTATCATTTTGTTAGAGGGGAGACCGCGGAAGTAAAGTGTTATTTTCATCAGACCGTATCAAGTGCGTGCTATCAACATGATACATCGCTATTGACATTGACCTTGGCAACCTGTTGAGACAGTGGCTGTCAGGTTTCTGTATGGTGGAATTCCTTTTCTTCTCTACATCCACACTTTACTCCTTGAAAAGAAGTCACTGTGTGCCCCCCACACTCTCCGAGGAAGAATTACGCTTCATCTGTTTGACGGGAGAGTATCTCCGGGAATTATTTGGCATTATTCAGCAAAGATTTGTTCCTTCAATTTATTTACTTATTCAATCATCAATTTATATTGGTGTGGAATCATGAATATTTATTTTTATTATTTTCTTTTTACTCTGGGCTATAGACCAATACCATTTTATTTTCTTGCTTAAATTCTTCCAGCTTTGTTCACTGGAAGCTTTTCCATGTGGATCTTGTGTGCTTTTGACATGGCCACATTACCATGAAAATTAAGACATTCCCCATCAGGAGACATCCTCTAAAGGAAAAGCTGAATGTGTAGATGGACGATGATATTTTGCTGATTCCTCAGAAATATCCAAAGGTCAGAATATTCAATCACACAAAAGCAGTTAACACATAGACCTCCCCAGTGTTTTCAGCAGAAGCAAAAATAGAGATGTGAGTATTAGGAAAGATCTGTGGTAGAATCTCTTGTCTACTAGAGTCAATCTCCATGGGATACATGAGACCCACATGGTTTTGATAATTTTATATCAGCAGAAACACTGCTGGCTTGTGCTGAAAGACTCAGAGAGAGGACAAACGAAATGAGGCTATTAAACACGCAAAATTGTATAGGCTGATAAAACTACTCAGCCTCAAACCTACCATAACCTTCATTGGGAAGAAAGGATGACCCCCAGCGTGAAGTCAGGAGCATGGAACAGAGAATCTGGAGCTGCACACTACAAAGAATTGTTATTGGTCATGAAATCTGGTGGAATTTGCCCAGATGGATTGCAAATTTTCGTAGGATCTATGAGTTCTTTTTCCTTCCATTTTCTCTTCTTTTGAACAGAAATGTCTATAAGTGTTACATGAAGCCAGACCCAGTTTATTCTGGGAGCATACAATTTATTGTCTGGTTTTGTAGAGTCATGGATGAAGAAGAGTTGTGCGCAGGATATATTATATGCAGAGCCTCAAACTTATCTAACCTTGATGAAGGAGAAGATAGAATTTAATATTTGAGGCTAATGGACCTTAGAGGAGATTTTGGACTTTGAGATGATGGTGGAAAGGATCAGGACTTTCAGAGGCTAGACAAAGAGTCAAATGTATTTTGCATGTGAGACACATGTGAATCTTTGGGCCCAGAAGGCAGACTTTGATAAACACAATAATGTCCTCTTCCCCAATCTGTCCATGTCCTAGTGCCTCTTGACTGATATTCTAGGGCACATGGCAAACAACATTTGAAATATGGGATTAAGCCAATGACCTTGAGAAGGTGAGATTATCCTGGATTTGTTGTTTACTAATGTAGCCACAGGTTGGAAGAGGGAGGCAGAAGGCGTGTGATCATAGATTAAGGACACAGTGAAACACTTTCAAGATGGAGCGAGGGGAACAGAAGCCAAGAAAAATAGGTGCCCCTGGAAGTTGGAAAGAGAAAGGATGTAAAATTTACCCTAGACTTTCCAGAAAGGAGTATAGCCCTGCTAATATTTTTTTAATGTTTTATTTATTTTTATTTTTTATTTTGGAGAGAGAAAGTTGCAAGCAGGGGAGAGGGGCAGAGGGAGAGAGAGAGAATCTTAATCAGGCTCCATGTTCAACCCAGAGCTGGATGCAGGGCTTGATCCCATAACCTTGGGATCATGACCTGAGCTGAAATTAAGTCTGATGCTCAACTGACTGAGCCACTAGGGGCCCCTGACATTTTGATTTTAACCCAGTGAGACGCAGGTTGAATTACCGAGCTTTGAGAGAATAAATTATATTGTTTTAAGCCCTTGAAATTGTGGTTATTTTGTTTAGCAACAGCAGAAAACTAATAAATACATTGATATGGTTTGATTAATATCTGCCATATTTTTAACATTTCTATTCCAAGTGTTTCTTTTTTATGCATTCTTAGTTTTAACTCACCATTTATATAACTTAACTTTATTTCTTCTTTTTGCATACCAACTATACTTCTTTTAAACCATTTTTAATGTTTTTCCTAGAAGTGGCAATATACCTTTTAAATTAATCTAAACCTACCTTGAAAGAATACTACACTGATTCATGTATAGGGCAGTTACCTTTTTAGAGTATTTCCAGTTCTTCCCTCCTGTCCCTTGGAACGTTGCTGTGATCCGTTTCGTTTCTCTATCTGATATTATCACTCAATACATTGTTACTACCATATTATTATCTTTTAAATCAATTAAGAATTTTAAGAATACAATTTTATCTTCCTTTATTTTTCAACATTTTCCTTTATATATGTTATCCCAGTTCTGAATGTGTATCATTTCCCTTCTCTTTGATGAACTTTTATTAACATTTCATTCAAGAAAATATGTTGGCAATAAATTCTTTTAGGTTTTCTTTGTCTGAGAAAGTCTTTGTTTCTCCTTCACTTTTGGAGGGTAATTTCCCTGGGTATAGAGTTCTAGGTTGACCATCCTTCCTTCCTGCCTTCCTGCCTTCCTTTCCCTCCCTCCCTCTCTCCCTTCCCTTCCTTTCTTCTCTCTCTCTCTTCCCCTCTTTTTTCCCCCTGTCTCCCTTCCTCTCTCTTTCCCTGTCTTTTTTTTCTTCAACACTTTAAATATATGAGCTCACTAAATCCTTGATATATGGTTTCCCATGGGAAGCATGATTAAATGTTACTCTTGTTTCTCTATTGGCATCTTTCCTCCCCCATTGACATCTTTCAAGATTTTTGTCTTTGGTTTTATAATTTGAAAATTATGCATCTAGGTATAAATATTTTTATATTTTTACCTTTTGATATTACCTGAGCTTCCTGTATGAAGTGTCTGCTGTTCGTCTGGCTTGGTATCTGTCATTAATTTAGGAAAGTTCTTAGCCATTATTTTTTTTTAATTTTTGATGTTTATTTATTATTGAGAGACAGAGAAAGAGGGAGCATGAGCTGGGGAGCGGCAAAGAGAGGTGGAGACAGAATCTGAAGCAGGCTCCAGGCTCTGAGCTGTCAGCACAGAGCCTGACGCAGGGCTCAAACTCACAAACCGTAAGATCATGCCCTGAGCCAGAGTTTAACTGACTGAGCCACCCAGGTGACCCAGTTCTTAGCCATTATTACTTTGAATATTTCTTCTCCTTTTCTGTTTCTTTTTCTTCTGATATTCTAATTATGTGTATGTTAATCATTTAGAGATTGTCTCCCAGTTCTTGCATGATCTGTTCTTTCTTTTTTCTTTTGTTGCATCATTCTCCACCTCCCCTTCTTTCTATTTTAATTTGGGGATTTCTCGTTAAGCTAATTCTTACCTTGGCTGTGTGCAGGCTCAACTTGAGCCCATCAAAAGCAGTTTTCATTTCCATTGTAGTCCTTTTGATTTTTAGCATTTCCTTTTGATTTTTTCTTTGAATATCTGTATGTGTTGTTAACCTGTTCTAGAATGCTTTCTAATTATTCCATTAGAGCCATTAATATATTAATCATACTTATTTCCAATTCCTAGTCTGATCATTGCAACATCCCTGTTAAATCTCAGTCTGGTTCCTGATATTTGCTTTTTCTCTTCATAATGTGCTTTTCCCATATTTTTTTTAGACCTTGTAATTTCTCACGAAAGCTGGACATGATCTATTGAGAAATAGGAATTGAACTATGTTGGCCTTTTAATGTGAGGTTTATGTTATTCTGGATGTGAGCTGGGCTGTGTGCACTGTTTGCTGTAGCTCTGGGTGCCAGAGATTTCAGATCTTCTGGTATCTTGGATTTTGTTCTCCCTCTTGACTTTGGACTTCTCAAAGTGTGCCTTTTTAAAGGAAGCCTGTAGCTCTTTCAGCTCTAACCCGTAGAGCCTTTTTGAGGTGGTAGTAAGATGTGGGGGGAAGAAAAGCGTTCTATAATCCTACGGTTAATTTTTATTTTTAGTGGGTCTTTGTCCCTGGGCTGTTACCATCACAAATATTTCTTAGTTTTCCACGTCCCTTAGGTGACACAGGAAAGGGAGAGTTACCTGGGATTAGAAAAATACCACTCTGCCAGATGAGAAAAGTCTCTATAAAGTCTTTTCTGCTGAGGAATAGACTTTTATTTAGGAGAATGCTCTGGTTATATGCAAGAACGGCCAATTTTCCCAGGACATCTGCCAAGACCAACCGGGATCATTTTTGCCCAAGAAACCTGGTGGAGTTCTTGGAGATGAAACTCATGAAAATATGGGCACAGGAAATCCTCCCTCTCAAGAGAGTCCTCACTGGGTCTCCAGCAATTCATTAAATGGCCTTTTAAGTATCCTTAATGTCCATGGCACTATCAGCTTCTGTTTCAGGGAAGAGATCTTTACTGTGGATCTGGGCTCACCTGTCTCTGCGGATTTAGGGCGGTAGTTTGCTGTGCAACCTTGCCCCTGTGATGGATCCCAAAAAAGGCATTGATATTTCAGCCTTTCTGAAGAAAAGGGACAGGAGTGATGACTTGCCAGGCTTTTACGCGTCAGGACTAATACCAGAAGTATGAGCAGCGTACCCGTCTCCTCCCCTCATCTGGATAGAATGTCAGGTCCCTGCACAAATGGCTTTGCTTTGTGTCTCTGGAGTTTTACACCTGTTTCCTCTCCGTTTCCCTGTGCGGTGTGCGGTCCGAGCCTCAGCTGGTCTTTCATGCCTAAGAGTAAGGGAAGTCTGGAGTCTCGCTGACGGATTACTGCTGTCTTGCCTCTCCCCCCACCCCCCCCCGCCCACCCACTAGGCCGATAATGAAAATTTTGAAGCTTTACTTCTTATTTTAAAAATACGGGTTTTACTTTTTAAAACACTATTCCCCAGCCCCACTTGAGATGATTCTTAGCGATTGCTCTACTCTTGTTTTGTTTTGCTTAGCTTCCTGAAGCCACCTGGACTATATCAGCAAAGTCACTTTCAGAATATTTGACTGATGTAGAAGTGCAAATATACCATTGATTATATTATATAGTTTAAAAATTAATATAGAATGCTAATTTATTGTATTAGGAATGATACATGTCACGTCCAAGGAAGAATTTTTATTTTAGGGATCACTTCCAACATTACCCAGAATTCTAAGTTTTAAGTAAAAAAAGTTGTAAAAACTATCAAATGACACATTTAATGTGGAGAGGTAATACTTCTGCTCACCAATCTCCAATATCTCTATTTTAATACTAAATCTCTATAATTTAAAAGTAAGCATAACTATCAATGAATTTATATTTCCATTTTCAGCTAAAGCTTCTATTTCAGAAACATTTTCTATATTTGAAATCTTATTAATAGTCACTTTATATTTATATTTATTTAATTGTGTGTTGAAATATAATAAATGTATGATGTATTTACATCTGCTTTTCAATACTTTTTAGTTCACACACCTGATGTCATCAAACAATACTTACTTGTTTAAAGTCACAAAAATAGTGTAACTTTTTCCTACTTCCAATATACTGATGCCACTAGAACAATAAATTCTATATATTCTATATGTGATACATATGCAATTAATATGAATAAATATGTTATTAATACATCACTTTATATATCAGAATAAAACACTATTGTTTCTTCTTTAGCTCCAAAGTCTTAGCTAAAATTTTATCTAAATTATTAGTCTGAAGCGCGAAATAACAAAAAATCTTTAAAGTCAAATGACATAAAGTACATTCAGGTTAACAAAGCTAT
This sequence comes from Mungos mungo, assembly GCA_004023785.1. Lineage (NCBI taxonomy): Eukaryota > Metazoa > Chordata > Mammalia > Carnivora > Herpestidae > Mungos > Mungos mungo. The sequence goes on along the minus strand of PISW01000071.1, from coordinate 938,056 downwards.
TTAGACACAGAGCAATTAATAATACATTGTTAAAATAGAAGTATGTAGAAGAAAGCAAGCAAGTGAACCAAAAACACTTAGTTTTAAAAAGTTTAGTTTAAAAATCTCTATAATGCTCTAAACACACAATAAATGGCAAAAAAAAAAAAACTTCTTAATGTATACTCTTAAGGGACACAACTTAAAAGCAACAAAAAGTGATGCTAATGGGAAAAAATCAGATAAATGTTATTTCAGAGGTTGGTGTGGATGCAATTTGTAACTAAGTTGGGATTTTTGAGAGAATAGATCAATGCACATGCATTTTGCAGCAATGAAGCTATTCTAAAACTATTTTAATATGCAAGAAAATAAAAATGCTTTCCAAATGAAATTGATGGAAAAGATTTTAGAGTTTTCTTTGTCCCCGTGTTAAATTCTTTAGAAGATATTGATCTAGTTAACTTCTCAGTAGTTAAAATATTTTAAGTAAATTAAGTAGGAAATAGTATATCCATATCCTCTTCAATTACTTGTACTTTTGTCTGCAAAAATATTCCTGTGTAATCACTTTTTATTTTTTTAATGGTTATTTTTTGAGAAATAGAAATAGAGAGAGGGAGGGAGAGAGAGAGAGAGAGTCCCAAGCAGGCTTCACACTGTCAGCACAGGCCTGACATAGTGTTTGATCACACAAACTCTGAGATCATGACCTGAGCTGAAATCAAGGATTGGATGATCAACTGACTGAGCCACCCAGGCGACCCCATTATGTTTTAATCTGATGTTAGTATGACCCCATCTTAACCATATTTTAATACGCTCCTGCTCTTTATTAAAATACATGCTTTATTTTAAATCTGAAGTATTTTTAGACCTGGAAAACTTAAGAGTCTTAGGTTTAAGTTAAAACTTATTTACATATGTGTATTTGTATATGTATATTTGTGTATGTATATGTGTGTGTGTGTGTGTGTGTGTGTGTGTGTGTGTGTATATATAAAGGGAAATATGTTATCATGGCTCCATAAACTTAGAATCACTTGCAGGTGTGTATTGCTTTTCTTAGTATGACTGAGATACAACAATATGTAAAATTCTTAGTTTGTGTTCTCATGTAGCTGTGGTCAAGCAGAGAGCAAATGGAGTGAAGGTGCTTCATATGTCTCAGAACAGGAGAAACATGGGGACTAGCCAAGCATGGATTAAAGAGATCTCATGAGGTCTGAAGTGTTACCAAAAGCACCTGTCAGGAAGAGCTTTTACAACTGAAACCGGAAGCATCAGTTGGGCCTGCCTATCTACCCAGGGGCTTGGGTGAAGAGCAGTCTTGAGAAACGGTACCTCATGTCCTCAGCTCCAGAGAGGACGGGGCATCCCAGAGCCGAAGGAACGCTTCCTTATATTCCTGAACACAGAGAGCAAGCTCCCTAGTAGCCAGAAATAGGCTGGAGAAGTAACGAAGAGGTATATTTTATAGGAATTTGTAAGGCTAGGATTATGGATTTTATCTTTAGGTGTGGCATAGCACAGTGAGGTCTGCACACCTACAAACAAATACAGTCACGCTATTGAGGTGAGAAAGAATCCGTGAGAAACCTGTGTAAAGAAATCTTACACTATTCACAGCATCATCATGAAAATATATACACGCAAAGATGTGGATATGTTCGACAGATGCCTGTGACGGATTTTCATTAGTTGTGAACTTATTCACGTAACCCTCAAAAGCCCTTAATTCTGCTTCATTTCAGTCAGTAGCCCTGCTGGGATTGCCATTATCTGAGTTATAATAGCATCAAAATATTTTGCTGTTATTGATAATATAAATAGAATTCTGCAGTAAGCTTTCTCTTCTATCATTTGTACTCAATGTTGTATTTGGGACAATCATGCATCTTGGTGCATGAAGCCATAGCTGACTAATTCTGACCAGTATGTATATTATTGTGAAATATACTGATTTTCATATTATAAGTAAATTTATCCAGTCTACCGTTAATGGGCATTAGTTGTTTTAGTTTGGGACTATTCAAATAGTGCTGCTAAAAACGTTCTGGTACATGCCTTTTGGTATACACTGTATCCCTGATTGTTAGATATATATCTAGTAGTAAAAGAAAAAAAAATTCAATGATTTAGTGAGAAAGAAAGAATGACCAGAAAGGCAGAGCTGAGATCCCAGAGGACAAAACTGAGAGCCATGGAAGAGAATCCCCAGGTCTTGAAATCTAATGGCATTTTCTCCATTGGATTTCAATCTACTCTGACCAGAACCTCCTTTTTACCTCCCGTTTTCATACTTTTTGAACCATGATTATCATTGTGTTCTTGTCCCATCATTGTATTTTACTTTTAGAAGCAAATGCTTTGTTTATTAGTTATAAAGTTTCATGGATAGGGAAGAATTAGATCCCGGGAGATGTAATCCCCAGAAAGCCTCATCTATACCCAATTTGATCATAAGATTTTTAGACATGACCTGATTCTATAATGGACTGAGGATTCTATAATGGACTTGGAAGGTGGTGACTACATCTCACACTTAGGATATTGTGAATCTTTGGGGGTAGAGTGTATACCATTGTAGGCAAAATTATAAAAACATCTCACCTCTGATATCCTTGCCTATTGGTTATAATAAAAACATTAATGTAGCTACAACTGTAAAGGACATTTTCAGAAGTGATTAGACTCAGGTCTATTGACCTTCAGATATGGGAATTATTGGCAAGTCTGGATTTAGTAGCTACACTGATGCCTTGGAAAGCAGAATTTTCTGCTGCTGGTGGTGGGGGACTTCAGAGAGATGGGCTTTTGCTGGTCTTGAGGAAGAAAGTAAACAGCCATGCTCTGAATGGCTGATGCAGAGAGGGGGACCTTAAAAATGTTAAAGTGGCCAGAAAGAAAACAGGGACCTCAGTGCTACAACCACAAGGAAATGTGGGCCAACAGTCAGTGTGCTTTAAGAAGACCTTGGTCCCCGATCAGCATTGTAATTATAGCGTTAGTGACGCTTTGCTTTCAGCTTGTGAGGCCTTCTCAGAGCACCTTGCTTTCCTATCACTGTACTCTAGACTCATGGAAATTGAGATAATGTGTCTTGATTTAAGTTGCTAAGCTTCTGGTACTAGTTAAAACAGCACAAAACTAAAGCACAAGGATAATGCAGAAGAAGGGGGAAAAAGACCAATTTATGTTATGAACATAGTTGTTTCATTAAATGCAGTAATTCAAAATGTGTAAAATACATCACCACTAAGTGTGGAGTATAATAAGAAAGTAAGGTTGTTGTAACGTTTAAAAATCAATTCATATATTATAGCACATTAACAGAAAATTTCAAAAATAATTTTAGCAATAGCACAAAACTAGTATATGATTTACTCTCCATTTATACATTCCTTAAATAAAACTGGAGATAGAAAGGAACATCCTTATTTGATAAAGAACACCATGAAAACACAAAAAAATTCACAACTGAAATAAAAACCTCAAACTTAGTGGTGGGGAATTACTCGGTGAACTTGCCCTCACAGTCAGGGTTGAGGCGAGGATAACAGAGCCCAAGATCTCTCATCAGTTTCTTTTTTTTTTTTTTTAATTTTTAGGGTTTTCTGCATTTAATACCATGTCCCTTATGAACAGAGATTATTAATTTACTTCCATTTTGGATGTCTCTCACTTTTTAAAAGGAAACTCTTTTAATATTTATATATTTCTGAGGGAGGAAGAGAGAGCGTGAGCAGGGGGTGACAGGAGAGAGGGGGGGCAGATGGTGTGAAGCAGGTTCCAGTCTGTCAGCACAGACATGGATGTGGGGCTTATTCACATAAACCGTGAGATCATGACCTGAGCTAAAGCCAAAAGTTTAACCGACTGAGCCACCCAGGTACCCAGGTGCCCATGGGTGTTTCTATTTCTTTTTCTTGCCTAATTGCTTTCAGTAGGACTCACAGCACTAGGTTAATAGAAGTGGTGAGCGTAGGCATCTTTGCCTTATTCCTGGTGTTAGAGGAAAGGTTTTCAGTTTTTCAGCATTGAATATGTTGTTAGCTCTGGGCTTTTCATATGTGGTCTTTGCTGTTTGAGACAGTTTTCTTTTCCTAGTGTGTGAGGTGTTGTATTGTTTAATCATAAATGGGTATCAGATTTTTGTCACATGCTTTTACTGTTATCAACTGAAATGATCACATGGGTTTTCTTCTTCATTCTGTTACTTCGGGTATCAGATTTGCATATATTTCACCATCTTTGCATTCCAGAGACAAAATTCCACTTAATCATGGTGACTTCAATTTGCTAGTATTTTGTTATGTTGAATTCATTTTGCTAGCACTTTGTTGGGGGTTTGTATTATATTTACCAGGGATAATGACCTGTGGCTTTTCTTTCTTATATATCTTGGTCTGGCTTTGGTATCAGGGTAATGCTAGCCTCATAAAATGAGTTTGAAAATGTTCCTTCCTCTCATTTTTGGGGGGAAGAGTTTTAAGAGGGTTAGTGCTATCCTCATTTAAATATTTAATATAATTCATTGTTGAAGGCATCTGGTTCTGGGCTTTTTCTGATTACTGACTCAATATCTTTCCTAGTTATAGCTTTAAAAAGTGGGAATTCTGTGTTTATGGATCACAAGATTCAATATTATTAAAATGTCCATATTATTCAAATTGATTTACAAATTCAAAGAAATTCTTATCAAAATCCCAGTGCCATCTTTTGGATAAATAGAAAAAAATCTAAAATTCAAGTGCATTCTCAAGGAAACTTGAATAGCAAAACAATGCTGAGAAGAAACAAAGTTGGAGGTCTCACACTTCGTGCTTTCAAAACATATTGAACAGCTGCAGTAATCAAAACAGTGTGGTGCTAGCCAAAGACCAGTGGATCAGGATAGCCCAGACATGAGCCTACATACGGTGTGGTCTCATGTTCTTTGACAAAGCTTCCAAGAGCACAAAACGTAGAGATGGTGGTCTCTTTCACAAGTGGTTTTCAGGGAAGCTGAGAATCTACACGCAGAAGAACGGCCCTGACTTTACATCCTACGTCAAAATAGCTCCAAAGGTATTGAATGGATACGGTAAGTCCTAGAGTTCTAAAACTTCTAGAAAAAACATAAAGGAAAAACATCATGCCATTGTATCTGGCAGTGACTCCATGGATATGACATTAAAAGTACAGACAATAAAAATAAAAATAGACAAACGGTACTGTATCAGACAAAAACTTCCATTCCACTTATGTGTATATATCAAAAAGACTAGAAAGCAGGATCTCAAAGAGATATTTTCACATTCATGTGTACTGTAACATTATTCAAAATAGCAGAGACAGATGGATAAAAAATATGATTTATATGTACAATGGAATATTATTTAGCCTTTTTCTTAAAAAAAGAAAAGAAAATCTCTAGAGCAAGATAAAGCTATAGATATTGTTACACAAAAAGGTATATAGTTAACACGACTGAACTTTACATTTAAAAATGATTCAGAGGACAAATCTAGATTGTTTAGTTGAGATTTTTCTTGCTTTATGAGGTAGGTCTATATTGCTATAAACTTCCCCTCTTTGAACCACCTTTGGTGTGTCCCAAAGATTTTGGACCACCGTGTTCTCATTTTCATGTGTTTTCTTACAATTTCTATTTCTTCCTTGATTTCTTGGTTGACCAATTCATGAATAGATAGATGATAGATGGATGGAAGGATGGATGGATGAATAGATAGATAGATAGATAGATAGATAGATAGACTGACAGACAAGTAAAAGTTAAATAGTTTCACAGATGAAATACCTGGAATAGGTCCCCTGGAAGAAGGATGAACCTGCACCACTTGAGGGTGGGCATGCGTCTGGCATCTAGTGGGTGGAGGCCAGAGATGCTGCTGAACAGCTTCCAATCCACAGGACAGCCTTCTAGAATGAAGAATTACCCAGACCTGCATGGCAATAGCCCCAAGATTGAGAATTGTGCTGTAAATTCCTTTCAGTTTGTGATTTATCACATTACATGCTTATTTCGAATCTAGGCATCAAAACCATGTAAATTTGATGACACAGATTTGATAATTTGTGATTATAAATTCTTCTTTTTATTTTTTATGTTTATTTATCATCAAGACAGAAACAGAGCAGAACATGAGTTGGGGAGGAGCATAGAGAGAGGGAGACACAGAATCTGAAGCAGCTCCAGGCTCTGAGCTGTCAGCACAGAGCCCGATGAGGGGCTTGAACCCATGAACCATGATTTCATGACCTGAGCCGAAGTCGAATGCTTAACTGACTGGGCCACCAGGCATTCCTGTGATTATAAATTCTTCAGAAACAATGTTCACTGTTGTTTCACCCAGAATCCAGAGCAAGCCCATCATCACAGCTGCTCACACCTCTCAAGTTCCGTTTCCTTTTAATTTTACCATCAAAAGAATTATCTTTCTTTCCTTTCATCAAGCCATACTTCACAATTTTGTCTATATTTTTAAAATTCAGCAGACTTTGAAGTTGTGTTCTACCAGGAGGAATTTTTGCATACACCTCGATTCATCTAAGAGATTGATTCTCTATATAAACAGTTTGCCATTAATCTACATCTTTGTCCAAACCTGTATGAGCATCCATATCTATATAGCAGTATTTATGCCATATTTACATCTACCCATTTTATGTAACTAATGAATACATTAAATAGTTTAAAGATCTTGAGATTACCTAGATGCCCTGAACGATGTTGATGTTTCTCCTATTTTGGGATATGTACCTTCCACTCCTGTAGCTGTAGTGTTAGTTGGAGAAAGCTACCTTTCTCTGTTGCCTCATCAGTAATACTGGCTCACCTGTACCTTCTGCCCAGATCACAGGATGTTACTGCACCTTTAAAGCATGTTCATGAGTGTTTTGAATCAGGAAACATATTTAAATAAGCTTCTAAAACTCCAGCATGCAAATGCACCAGTACTATTGACTTAGAAAAAAAATCAATGAAATCACATTATCATCTCTGATGTTGCCCTAGCATCTATGAGCTGCTTTGCTTCAGGGCATTTCCATCCTTCTCTAATGGGTCTTCTTTCTCAAGGGAACAAGACTTTGAAACTGAGAACTGACAATATTATTTGATGATGTCTGAAGTAATTGTGTGTTTGGGGATGTTAGGTTAATGCATTATCAAGTGGTGGAGACACGCATTTTCACCCTTTAATCCTGTTCTCTTTATGCACTAAGTAGAGAATCGTGCTGTACAAAATTTACAGTTAATATCAAATACAGTCTCTATGATTTTATTAAAAACCTCTCTGTACATGCTATTTGCACTAATTTTCATCCTAACTACATCATATTTCATCCAATCATACCCAAGTAAATTAAAGTCAAGACCAAAGTTCCCTCTCTCTACCACTTACGGTGATTTAAATTTTAGAGAGGATTTTAAATGTATGCAATAGAGAATATTTTATTGAACTGTCAAAAATATCCTCATAAAACACTGAAAGATGCAACTCATAATATTTTCCTATGTTCCACATATAATCCTAATTAAGTTGCCTATTCCAGGTGCCAACATTAAAAAAAAAGTTTTGATCTCATAGGTTTTATGACATCCAGATAAATCTAGAAATGCCATGAACTCAAGTGGTTGTCAGATTCTTTCATCCCTTGCTCATTTGCTTAATGTTTTATTTTGAAATAAATTTACTCACCAAAACATGTTGTAAACATAGCACCAAAAAAATTCCCAAATGACCTCAGTCAGAATCCCCAAATATTGTTAGCATGTTTACCACATCCCCATAATCACTTCTTACCCCCTCCCTCCTTTCTTCTCCCTCTCTCTGCCTCACTGCCCATTTTTTTTTCTATGCATCCCATCTCCATCTCTACTTTGGGGTTGTAAAATGTACTCCTCAAGCCTACCCTGTAATTCACTATTTCAGTTTTTTGTTTTTTTAATTTATTTTTTTATTTTTGAGAGACAGAGAGAGACAGCGTGCACAGGGGAGGGTCGGAGAGAGAGGGAAACACAGAATCTGAAGCAGCTCCAGGCTCTGAGCTGTCAGCACAGAGCCCGAAGCAGGGCTCGAACCCACAAACCGTGAGATCATGACCTGAGCCAAAGCCGGACGCTTAACCAACTGGGCCACCCAGGCACCCCCACTATTTCAGTTTTAAACCTTATTCCCAATATCAGGATTTCTATTTTTTAAATATACCAACAATGCAATAATATTTTTAAATTTTATAAAGCTTCTCTTATTGTCAGTTTGATCCTTTCTTATGATAAGAAGATCAAGCTATTTTTGAAGAAATATTCTTTTAATTATCATTAAGAAAAAACATTTTTTAATGTTCTACTGATTCCCCATAGTGACTATGTTTCAATCTGACTAGGTTTTGAGTGTTCCAAGCCTGAGGCTTTTCTCTTTTTTCAGTAGTCTGGTGACAGTTGTTCTTTTCATCAGATCGCAGATTAGTGTGTAGTCAAAAGAACTACGTCGGTTACTCTAAATATTTAGTTCCAGTGAGGAGATATACTTGAGAAGACAATTTTGTTTCTGTTTCCTTTTCCAAACTGGGTATCGGAAGGGTCACCCTGGGAGAGAAGCTGTGTGCATGAGTGAGGTTCGGAGCAGAGACATCTTCATTCAGGAACGGGCAGCCTTATCCGGCCAGGCATGGACGCTGGCTGTATTTCTGACTCTCGGTACTTGTGGACTTCCAGGGGCTTCCCACCTGCCCTCGTGACCTGTGGTGGCCGACGCGTCTCAAAGCAGTGGCTTCTCTATAAAACTGGGCCTGCTCAGACACCTGAGAAGCGTTGTCCAGACTGATCCAGAGTTTGCTGCCAGGGCTCTGGTTGGATGGAGACATGAGGCGTCCTCCCTAGTGGGTGAGCTTCAGTGACCAGGACTCTGTCTTCCACTTTAAACTCCAAGATGTCCTGCTGATATGTCTCTGTGGTCCTGGAAAGTTAGCAGAGACTCCCACACGTGCAGTGGTCCCAAATCGCATTGTTCCCAGTGACTATGTGCTGCCCGTGGGCAGCAGGGCGGACATGGTCAGATGGGAGCAGTGCCATCATCGGATGCCGGACGCTTCCTTTGTTTTACACTGTTCAGTGGGGAGAACAATTTAATGACTGTATGCTTCCTATTAATTGTGCCACTGATTTCACTCAAGGGTACAGAAATCTCAGCTAAATATTCAGAAGTGGGTTCCGGCCTTCACTTCAGGGAAATCAGTAACCTACCAGAACATTGTCACTCTTCATTGTTTCATTCCTGCTATCACACCGTCTTCATATTTAATTCCAGCTTTTCTTCATTTTTAGGAAAAATGGCAAAGAACTTCTCGTTTGCCCTCTTTCACTAAGTATGACTTGCTAATCCCAGGGCGGTGTTCACTACCCACTTTGTTGCCTTTTCCCCGTTTGTTCCTGTTTTGGGCTCCCTTTCATTCTGTCCTGTCAGCCAGGTTCCTTAGCTTCCCAGTCTGCTGTTTTCTCTTTTCACTTATCCTATATTGTTGGATAAAGTATATAATATCGTTGGTTTTGGGAGTGCACTTGAGTGCTTCACATATCCTGTATTTCCGTATGGTGTAATTTCACAAGGGACGTGTTCCAGTTTGTTGATGTTTATTTGCTGACTCTGAAATGACGAGCGCCCCAAAGAGGGAGGTCGATGCCTCCCCACCAGCACAGCTAAAGACAGAAGAGGGACAGCAGTTAGTGAGGAGGAGGGAGACAGCGCAATTCTTGTGTATTTACTACTGGATCCGTTGTGTAGTTTTGCAACAGTAGATGCTGTCTATGAAAAGTGATTATCACATGCGCCGTGTCCCATAGCTTCTACTGCTTGAAATATGTGCATAGTTTAACAAAAAAGTATACTAGTGTCCATAGCAATTCTCCACAAAATGTTTGAAATATGCACACAGTTCAAGTGTCCACCACACAGAAGGATAACATACTGTAGCATGTTTATATAGTAGGATCTGATGCAGCAATGAGAGAAAACACATTCCAATTCCATGCAGTCAAATACATGGTCTCAGAACCATAGTGTCAGATGAAAGGTGCCAGAGACTAAACAATACACGTGTGTAGTGTACATAACAACAAAACTACGTGATGTTAGGAGTCGGGGAAGTGAGGAGCCTTGAGTGTGCGGGTACTACCCTTGGGGTGTCATAGAGCGACCGAGCTGACATTTCAGGTGCGTCTAGTGCTTCAGTTTCCTTATTGTGTGCTGTTTTAGCGCAGCTTTCACGCTGTCAAAAGTAATCAAGATTTATATGTATGATAGTTGCATTTTCTTTCTTGGTCTCATTCTCTACACATATATGTACCCACAAAGATGCATATACAGTACTTCATTTAAAATATAAATGAATATAATACATATTTCAAAAAGAAGGTTGCTGCCGAATAGCCACAGGTAGAGTTGATCAGCTCATAGAGCTCCAGACTCATTACCCTACATTACCAAAAATGTTTCATCTGAATGAATACTTTTCATAAAAAACGAATTAGCATATATAACTTCTATTAATGTTTATGTGTAAGGCATTTATTTTAATAATGCTGATATTTAGCTCTATGCAAATACTTATTTGATTATCTGACCATTCAGAATTCTGCCAAAATGCCCCATCTTCCATCTACTGTACATGAATTTTGTAAAAGGGCTGTCTACACACTTCCATCCACTTCTCCAGCCCCTTACGGCTGTGGGTCCTGGCTCTGCTATTGCAGCCACATAGCTCTGGCTAAGATCATGTGTGATGGTTACACTATGAAATACAGTGGCCATTTGAAACTTACTTTTGTACCTGCACCTCTTCTAACTTTTTGAAACATTGATCTCTCTTCTTTCTTGGAAGTTTGATCTTAGTTTCTATTACCAAGCACACTCCTTGTCTTCTTTCCATTTCCGTGTCACTCCTTCATGGTTTATGGGGCAAGTTTTTTTTTTTTTTAATAGTGTGTTTTCTCAGTGTTCAGCCGGGGTCATCCCTCTTCTCACGCTATACACTTATCTTGAGAAATACTACCCGGACCTATTGCTTCATGGTGTAAATGTCTCCAGAATGTGAATCTCAAGCCCCCGATTTTTGTCTGTGCTCTAGACCATTATATCCAATTGCTTAATGTATGTCTTCTCTTCGATGTATCTAGGGTTCAACACACACCAAACTGAACTCATGTTCTCCGCTGCCCACTTACTGTTTGCTTTATGTCCGGAAAAGGCAGCACTATCCCCTCCTCTGCACCCCACCCCCACGGTGCCCCATGACCTAGACCTTCCAGAGCCTCACCTCCCACCCTGCCCTGGAACCGCGGCTGTCCAAGGCAGTGGCAAATGCTGGTGTGATCTCCTGAAGTAGCCTTCGACCTGGTTTCCCAGCCTCCTTACTGCCCTCTTACAAGCCTCTCTCTGCAGTGATGCTCAAATTAACTCTTTACAACTCAAAGCTAGCATTTTCAATCCCTTATTTAAACTGTCTGCATGTCTTTAAGCAGCTCTCTCAATAAATCCAAAATGCGGAACGCATCCCCAGACCCCTGCATGCTATGGCCCCGATCACTCCTCAGCCTGTCCCTCCTACCTCACTGACCTTCCTGGCTCCCGGCAAAATTGTTTGTTTAAGTCTCTCGTTAGTGCCCTGTTCTCCTAGGCACTTGTACGCATTGCTTCCCCTCATGGAGCAATTGCCCCCTGGCTCATTTAGATAACAGCCTCAGTCATCTTTCACATATCAATCATTAGTTCAGAGAAATATTGACTGACCTCTGCCTAGGTCAGACCTCTGCTTCTACACTTTCATAGCCCTGCACGTCCCTCCTCCCCAGCCCTTAGCATAGCTGCAAACTAACAAGCAGAGTTCACCTGCTCTACGCTAAGGCAGCCAGTGCTGATTCTGCTCAGTAAATAGTTCTTCCCTAGATGTGCCACCAGGATAGCAATATAAAGGAACCATTCTGGAATTAAGAGTATGGCAAATCCCTGGATGAGCTTTTGCTTATTTTTACTTATTTTTGTTTCCCTGTATTCTGCTTCCCCATTTTTTATGTCTTGTCTTAGCTGCACCCTGGGAAGTTCTCAGTCTTTGGTCTTCTTCCCAGTATGGCTGCTGACCGATTCCAGTAGAGTTGAGGTCCCTGCAAGCTTTGTCTGTCTCCCAGTTGTCTGTACTCAATGCCTGACAGATATCAGTTTATGAAGTCTGTGGATCTCTCGTGGCAAACGCATTTCACGAATACACAATTCCCTCTACCCAGAGCTCATCATTCTTCCTCCAAAGTAGTGTGTGTGTGAGTATGAATCTTCCAGTACATGCTCTACTTGTTTGCCATACATGTCCATGAATTCTCAGGGAAAAAAATCAGTATGTAGGTGTATTTATTCAGATTGGCCAATTTTCATTAAATTTAGAAGAATGTTGACTAATTTTGAGACCTGTACATTTATCTTTTTAAATTTGGACTTGGGTATGCTTCATTTATTTCTTGTTGCAATTCCTCGCGTCAGCTGGGCCTCAAGTGTGGAAGTGATCATCTCAAGTCACTGGTGGAAGAACTGAGGTATGTGTATGAATTTAAGTGGCTTGAACATTAGGGAGGGAAGAGATCTCTATAAATACAAGTATGTGGCTTTCTATTTCAAGATTTATATCCCACTTGTATTAGTCAGGGTTCTCCAGACAAATAGAACCAGTGAGAGAGAGTTAGAGATTTAAAATGGTGTTTGACCAAAAATATGGGAACTGTAGGCTAACCAACCTGACATAAAGCTAATCATCAGCACTGAATTATGAGAACAATATTATAAAAATTTACAGGTTTTTCTTGCTGATTTTTTTTTTAATTTTTACATTTATTTACTTTTGAGAGACAGAGAGAGACAGCATGAACAGGGGAGGGACAGAGAGAGACACACACACAAACAGAATCCAAAACAGGCTCCCAGCTCTGAGCTAGCTGTCAGCACAGAGCCTGACGCGGGGCTCAAACCCATGAACCATGAGATCCTCAAACCCATGAACCATGAGATCATGACCTGAGCCTAAGTCAGACGCTCAACTGACTGAGCCACCCAGGTGCCCCATTGTTCCTGAATTTTTAAATGTAACTTTGAGCTTTCTCAGGTATTCTAGCTTGTGCTGATCTAGACACTCCCTGATCCTATTTTTAAAAGTACTGTATTTGTTCAGTTGCTAATTGGAATATGAATATAGAGAATGCACCTGTGAATACCGGTAAAGAGAGTTGTTTGTTTTTTCCAAGCATGTGCGCTAAGTCTGCCCAGAGAAGCCTCCTGAAGTAACGAAACATTTTAGAAAGAAACCCCAAGTAGTTCTGAATCACATTGAAAGGGATTGGGACCTTTTTAGAAATCACCAGTCTAGGCATAAAAACACTCTAGAAAATTCCCCGTAATATGATACAAAGTTGACATCACTTCATCCAGAGCAACATTTGTTCATACCTATGCAATTGCGTGAATTTGAATGAGTTTTCATTTTATAATGAGAGTTCTTCTGAGTTCTAATTTTTCACATATCAAATAAAAAGAGTTTTAATGTGGTGCTCGCTCCATCCACATAAGTGTGTGAAATTTATCTCCAGGATAGTGTTCCCATCCCTGTGGTAGGGTCGCTGCTCGGTCTACATCTCTTCAGGTGCACAGAATAGAATGAATCACACCCTGCTATCTGAAAACACTCCCCTGAACTCAGAGAGGACAGATGCATCCCATCTGGGTATATAGTTTATTTTCGAAGGGGAATTTTGCCATTGGGCCAGGTATATGCTGTTAAGTGAATTAATTTTTAATTTCCATAAACACTGTCTACACCATTCTATTATATAGGTGTAGGCTTTAATGGATCAGAAAGAAAACCTCCAGACTACTATTTCTTAATATGCTTTGGCCTGATATGGTATAAATAATAAAGGGATTAAAAAGTATTTTGTAAGTGCTAAATGGAGGAAAGTGCTTCTGGGGGCATAGCCGTTGGTGCTAGTCAGGACAATGTGTATATACGCTTCCATCTACATAGAATCTGAGTTCTATGAATATGGTTATACATTGCATATTTTACATGACCCGTTAGTGCCTTTCCGGTATTAGAACCTCTAGCTCTCTGTAACATATCCATCTTTTTATTTATTTTTGTGATCACAGAAGCCAATAATACCTGTGTCTCTCAGCAGCTGTGAAATATACACGAAGCCTTTATATATTCTCATGAACACACATGTGCTCATATGTACAAATCTATTCACAAAGCCAATGTTGAGGATTCATATACCATGGCCTGGGGACTGAACTAGGCCAGAGGTGATTAAGGTATATAAATCAGAGAGAAAGAAAAAAGCATACAAAGAAATTGTGGGATAAGTCTAGTGCCATCATTTGTTAGCTGTGAGAATTTAGTTGTCGAGAATTGATATGCTCACATTGGGATGACAGTATCTTCCTCGTAGGTAGTCTTTAAATAAAAAATAAATCAAAAACCTTTAATAAATGTTAACAATTTTCTCTTTAAACATTAGACAGTGATCCCCTATTTTCAAGGGTTACTTGAGAATTAAAGTCTCTAGAAAAGCAATTCAGCAAAATATAGACATGTGTACTGATAGATGTCCAAAACCCAAGAACATCTGCTTTAAAGGGCAAAAACGTGCTATACATTCTCTGTGCCTTGTGCTGGAGGGATCCAAATCGTGTACAGTAAGAATGGAAAAAATAATTTTGCCTTTTTTGTTCTCTTCAATTTTTCCCTTTATATACACTTTTGTGTGTGATGCGTTTTATTTTTGCCCTTTTCAGAAAATAGAGTATTCTGATACCTTGTAGTAAATCCCACACCCTCTTAATAGTTTTGGGTTCTTATTTAACAACGAAGGTCTGGTGAAATCCAGTGCTAGTAAGTTATGTCTTTAGGGCATAGAAATGGATTTTTCTCATCTTTCATCTTGTCATATAAAGATCATTAGAATGCCCTTTGGATCACAACCCAAGGTCATGCTATATTATTGGCAGAAACTAAGTAAAAATGTAGGTTTCATGCTGAGGTTTGTGTAAATAAAGGAGCTACTGCTCTTTGGGATTTTATAAGTGGTGGGTCTACAGTGCCCCTGATGCTGTGTTTGTTTGGAAATCAAATTATCTCCTGTAATCTCTGTGTTTAAAACTCATTATATAAATATTGTGCCAACCTTTCTAACAGTCTGTTATATGCGTTTCTTCTTTTAAAACTAGTAGTTTGTTTATTAAGGAAGTGACACAGTATTTCCACTCTCCAATCTATCACTGTCACTAGTAGGGTAAACTAAATGTGATGTTTATGCTGAACATACCCTGAATGTCAGATTATAGCAACATACTAGTTTCTCCAAGTACGTTTCCGGTATACCAAACTCACAGGTTGGCAGAGTTCACCATGGGTCATATTTTTCTCTAATAAAAGTCAGGCTGAACTGCCTCCCTGAATGAGAGTGAGTAATAGGCCAATCAGATGTTAGAGAAAGATGGTGATTTTGTTAAATAAATAATGAACACGAAACTATACCCTTGTATATGCCTGCCTCTTGAATTACAAATCGCACAGGAGGGCGTCGGCAGCCCCACTGGCTAATAAGGAAAAGGCTGAAACCTTGTGTTTTCAAAACCAAATTTGCACCCTTCCATTCTGTGTTTATAAAATCTTTAGACCCAGAACACTTTGTCTTCCATTAATATGATTTCCAGAGACAGAATACTTAATAAATTCTCTTTCTCAGTAGTTTCTGAGCAGATGAACTAAATTTGGCTTTGGGCTTTCTCAGATCCTAACACATATGATAGAAAGAACTCCCTATTTCTATAATTCATTCAATGTTAAAATTAACAGTATTTATTGAATAGGTAAAATGGCCCCAAATTACCAGTGATGGTAAACTTCAAAAATGCAGAATTTGTGTTTTATTACTTTTGTTGAGTACTTACCTGCTGTCATTCTCCATTACAAAATAGTCTCATATGGATGTATAAATTCATAAAGTACATGATAGTTTAAAATATTCTGTCTGCCTGAATTTTGTGAAATCAAATAGAAGAATTTCATGCTCTTAAGAATGTACACAAGATTTTCATACATAAAATGATAAAATCATCATTATTGCAAATTAATTTGCATAATGCAAATTAAGTACATTTTCTAATCAAGAAATTTTGAGATGCTGATTTTTTGAAAGGCAACATGACTTATGTAAAGATCACTCAATTTTTGCTTGTTTCAAAAATGATCAACAAATCTACATGTCAATAGTTCACCATTTACCTACTCCCAGAATTTGAAAATCACTAAATGAAGTTAGAAGTTCAACTGTGTGTATTCAAATTCATATAAGACCCCCTGCTCGCTCTTGACCATGATGATGTCTGGCCCTATTACACATTAACAATACAGAAAAGATAGCAGGATCATTGGAAAATGTGTATTCTTTCAGATAATTCATTGTAAAGAAAATTCTATAAAATTCAACAACTTTGGTGTATGATTATACAAAAATTCATTCCTAAATTCTCAGATTCTTAGAATAGTTAAAAGAATATGCCTCTGTAAATAAATCTCTATCATCCTAAAGAAATGTGCTCATTCAAAACCACGTTCTTGTAACTAATATATGAATGTAGTTATGAGATACATCTTTTTTTTTTTTTAAGTGCACCTGACTTGATAAAGGCAAATGAGATTTCAGACTATAGTGAATGGATAAAATAGGGGAAAACTATTTAAAAAACTAATTGTTTCTAGGTAAAGAATAATTGACTCTTAGGTGATATAATTCACTTGAAGAGAGCCAGCATCATGTTTAGAGTATTGTAAGTGACCATAAAGAGTATACATTTTCAAAGCTATTTTAGGCTCAAGGCAAAAAAAATGCCTTTGTCTCATATTTCTATTGCCATCTACTAAACAACAACGCTCTAATGCACATCATCTGTATAAATGATGAAATATAACATTTTTAAGACTGAAAGTGAAAAGATAATTATCTTCATCAATTAACAAAAAAAAAGTATGAAGCAAGCAATAAGAGAAAACAAGGATTTCCCCCCCTTGTTTTATGGATGAGAACACAGACACAGGGAGGTCAAACTAAGACCATAATGCAGGCAGTCTGTCAAGACCAAAACTCCCCCTTTTGTTTGCAGCCACCCTACCATGTTTCTTCTCTTGTAGTACTGCATACATGAGCAAAAACTAGCTAAATGTAAATTTATTAACTGGTGCATGCATATAAATAACTTTACTTTTTTTTCCTTTCTTTGAGAAAAAATAGAACACATTAATAAAATCAGACTTTTATGTTAAATTTAATATCCGACAATTTGACATATAGCATAATCTATTTTTTCTTTGCAAAAATTGTCTAATGCATACAGAATATAAACGTTCTATGTAGATGTTTATATGAAAGAAACATGAGTAAAATTGAGTTAATGCTCTGTACATGGTTACTTTTTTAGAAATATAATACTTCGGGCAGTGATAAAATACTCAATTCCTGGTTTATTTGCTTATGGAAAGAGTTCTACCATATAGGAATTCACAGTGAGAGAGTGGATGAAGCCCATGATCTTAGGTCTCTACAAACCATCTTAAATTGGTAAACCTACGTGAAATAGTAACATTTGAAATCACAGAAAACCCAGAAGGCAGCTAACGTGAGTCTCTTCTACACATTTCAGGAAACTGACAAGTCAGTAGGTAATAGAAACGTTGGTTCTAGTACTATTGTTATAAAGCGTCAGATACCGCCCTGGATGTCCCTGCCAATTTTTGGTTTACTTCTTATGCTGAAAACGGTACAAACATTGCTATGAGAGGGCCTGGTTTAGTCCCTGATGCTGACCTCCCTCCTCTCCAAAGCAGAAGTGATTCCACAGCAAGAAATCTTGCCCATCTTGCCCCAAACCAACACCCTATGTGTGCCCGGTTACAGATCCATATGTCGCTTTTTTGGGAACCTCATCTCTTGGTTCCCAGTGAGTCCTGTATTTTCATGGGCTTTCTGTTCTGGCCCACGAGGATGTTGTTACTGTGTAAATACCATGTGGATGTTGCTCACACCTGCCCTGGGAACACAATCAACTGCCAGCACGAGCTGCTGTGGCCTCACATCTGTGGCTCTGATTTCACACACAGCTCCTCTTGCTCATGGCTGTGAATTCACATAGGCTCATTCCTGTAAGATGTGGGAGTCCTGCGTGGACCCCTCTGGCCTGAGCCCTCTCAGTGGCTTTGTCTGAACGTTTGTGTAACTGCAATGCATTCTGAGACTTCTTCCACTCAAGCTCCTTCCTTCCTTCCCTCTTCATAAGTGCCAAACCACACCTCCTTCTGAAAGCTCTCTCACTTTCCCTACTTCCCTCTCTATCCAAATCCGTTATAACCTGCTCTTGCTTTCCTTGTCTTCACCTCCGCACCGCCACTGCCCTCACTAAAGTTGCCCTTGATTACATGCTACAAAATCCAAAGGTCACTTTTACCCTTATATACTTCCCTTGCCTAAATGGTCAAGGTCACTTCCTCTGTCTTAAACTGTTTTTGCTTTGACGTTCATAATTCTACATAATTCAGTTTGTCTCCAATTCTTCATTCTCATTCTTACTAGTGAGCTCCTTATCCACTGCCAGATCTTACATGTTACTTTTCTGTTTGATTCTATCTTAGGACCTATCTCCTTTTCCCTGTGCATTTTTTCTCAAAATCATTTCGTCTCCATACTGACCATCATTTTGTGGATATGTCCATGTCTTGGTCTCCTGGCTGAGTTTTGAAGTAATATATCCAAATGCAGTCTGAAAATCTTTTCTTATGAGATTGATAATTTCTTGAAATTCCACGTGGACAAAGTGGAACTCCTCATCTTTACCATCTAAGGCCTTATTCCAGTAAATAGCACCCTCATAAAGCTGGGTGTGAATCTCCTCCTACCTCTCAGTCTCTTCATGTGGCAAATAATCAAATCCTGCGGACTTGGATTCTACTTAATCAAAAACTTATCCACTACACATTATGCTCACTGCCACTGTTTAGACATGAGTCTTTTGCTTGACTTAGTATAATAGCCTTCTTAGTCTGAAATTTGAACTCATCTGATCAATTCCTTGCTTTAGGCAGAGTGATCATTTTATCCGAACTGGTGCAGCCACTCTAGAAAGCAGTATGGAGGTTCCTTAAAGAATTAAAAATAAAACTACCAGGAACACCTGGGTGGCTCAGTGCATTAAGTGTTGGACTTCCGCTTAGGTCATGTGATCTCATGGTTTGTGAGTTTGAGCCCCATGTTGGGCTCTGTGCTGACAGCTTGGAGACTGGAGCCTGTTTCAGATTCTGTATCTCCCTCTCTCTCTGCCTCTTCCTGCTTGCACTCTATCTCTTTCGAAAAAAAAAATTAAAAAAAATATTTTTAAATAGAACTACCCTATGACCCAGCAATCTCACTACTAGGTATTTACCCAAAGGATACAGGAGTACTGATTCGAAGGAGCACATGTACCCCAGTGTTTATAGCAGTGCTATTGATGAAGGGCAAAGTATGGGAAGAGCCCAAAGGTCCATAAACTGATGAATGGGAAAAGAGGTGGTGTATTTATATATACAATGGAATGTTACTTAACGATCAAAAAGAATGAAATCTTGCCATTTGCAACAACATGGATGGAATTAGAGTGTATTATGCTGAGTGAAATAAGTCAGTCAGAGAAAGACAAATACATGATTTCACTCATGTGAAATTTAAGAAACACAACAAAAAAATTAGATAAAAACAGAGAGGGCTAAAAAACCATGAGACTCTTAAATACAGAGAACAAACTGAGGGTTGCTGGTGGGTTGGGTAGGAGGATGGGCTAACTAGGTGATGGGCGTTTGGAAGGGCACTTTTTGGGCTGAGCTCTGGCTGTTATATGTAAGTGATGAATCACTAAATTCTCTTCCAAAAGTCCTTATTACACTATATGTTTACTAAGTTGGATTTAAATTTTAAAAATGAATGATCATTCTAAAGATCAAATATCTTCCTTAAAACCCTTCGGTGTCTCCTCCACATACATAGATCCATGTTAGATAGGCTGGCTATTTACTTAGGTGGGGCTGTCTAGGAAATGCTTGCTAAAACTCTAGTTTACAGAGTTTAGTCACAGACTTTAGTAGGGAGGGCTGCCATCTTTCCTGGTGAGTGTTCTCAGAAGCAGTACCTGCAAAGAGGAGAGGCAGAATTATTGTTGGAAACGTGGAGCCATCTGTAATGGAGATGTAACAGGTGCCTCCATTAATGCCACAGGGAGCTCCAGGGCGCAGTAACTCTTGGGAATGGTTTCAGATTAAAACTAGGGGCCACGTTCTTGTGCTACCACTATGGACCCGTCATTGAGTGCACTCTGGGAAGGAATATCACCTTGTGAATTTCACCTTTCTTTGTCTGAGAGAAATTTCTGGAAAGGGCACAATCGTGGGCCATCAGCATCCAGCATTTTCACCAGCTGGGAGGATGAAGAGGTGGCCCGGGCAGCGCACCTGGCACACAGCTTCCTATACTCCCCATTGTCAAGGACAATACCCATTTAGGCCCCTCAACCCAGGGCACCTATTAAGAGTTCCAGCTTCATTCTTGTAAGTGTGCTGGATTTAACAAAACTATATAGTCACTGTATTAATTTGCTGGGGCTGCCATAACAAAATACCAGACAAGGTGGCTTAAACAACATTTTTCCTCACAGTCTCTAGTCTGGAGACTAGTTCAAGATAAAATATTGATGAGTCTGGTTTCTCCTGAGGTCTCTCTCCTTGGTCCACAGCCAACCTGTCCTCATATGACCAGCAGGCTCCAGGGTCTGAGCTGTCAGCAGAGAGCCCCATGCTTGGCCTGAACTTAGGGACAGCGAGATCATGACCTGAGCTGAAATCAGACCCTTAACCTTCTGAGCCACGCAGGTGCCCCTCAGAGTTCTACTTCTTATTAGGACACCAGTCATTTTGAAGTAGAACCCACACTGATAGTCTCATTTTAGCTGAATTGTCTCCTTAAAGGTGACTGAGGTCCTGGGGCTTGGGACTGGCCCATGAACTTTGGGGAGAACAGCTGCAGCAGTCCCCTTAGCTTTAAGTAGTCATGTCTTTCATGTCTCTGCCCATGTTTGCCTCTTTAGTTTTCTCTCTTCTGATGTTTTTATTCATGGATCCTCTTTTTGTGTCCTATTTTTACTTTCCCCAGGGTTCCATATGCTCTCTGACTGTCAGCAGCAAACATGCTGCTCCCTGTACCTCAGGTATCAGCCTAGTGACCATTTCCTTTAGAAATGCTGACCTACCCCGTTGCACCAAGGCTGGCTTCCTCTATTACGGCGTCTTCTCCTGGAGTGACAACGTGCTGCTGGCCTGGCACGCATCATATCGTATCCTCTCCACAGCCTTCTTAGCTGTGGCCTCCACTAGCCTCAAGCTGCATGAGAAGAAGGACACAATCATTTCCTCAGGGTGTACCTCAGGGCCTTGCACATCATAGATACTAGGTGTATGAATATAAAGATTTTGAGGGGCCTTACTGTTTTAAAAATGTATGTGTATTTAAAAGAAAATAGAATAAATTCAGTTCAGAGATTTTAGAAAGATTATGACCTGTAGGAAGATTAAGACCATTGAGGATATGCCTCAGTGTTCTCCACTTTGGACTTTGAATTTGGCCCATCTGTGTCTCCTCTTCCAACCATCTCCCGGAGGTGCTGGGCAGGTGGGCACAAGGTGCAGGGTGTCTGATTCCCAAGCCAGTTATGGGGCTCCGTTACCTCCCATTCATTGTACCTAGCAGTTGTACCTGAGCCCAAAAATTTGACCATGAAAATGGTAATAATAAAAACAATTTACAATTAAGAGGTCCTAGCGTCTATAGAGAACAGTGACAAAAAAACAATTATTCATATTCACTCATATTCATAAACATTTATTCATGAAATACAGCTGCTGTGGTAAAAAGATGAACACTTGAACAATAACTACAAATGTATATTAAGACAAGTTAAGGATTTTCACACAGAAGAATAACTCTGCACAGAAGCCTCTGGAACTGACAAAGTTGGTAAATACTTGGAAGAAAAGTCAGACATGCTTGAGATTAAGATGGTATCCTAGAGCGTCAAGTGGAAGCACTAAAAACCAAGAGTAAATATAAGGAAATATAAAATGTGTTGGGAGATTTAAAGATACTTGGGGAGTATAGATAAGTATGAGAGAAATAAATTTATAAACAAATATTATAGGCAGAATTTTCCTGAGAAGAAGTACAGGCTAAACTTGAAGGTAACTTTAGAGAGTAATGATGATATGTTAAGCCCATCATTTGAATGTTCTGTCTCTTCCTCGCAAGCTAGAAGCCACGGAAAGGTCTAGAGACTGCTAAAATAAAGATGTCTGCTGTTAAAGAATTCTCTTCCTGGGGCACCTGGATGGCTCAGTCGGTTAAGCATCCAACTTCGGCTCAGATCATGATCTCACAGTTCGTGGGTTCAAGCCCCATGTTGGGCGCTGTGCTGACAGCTCAGAGGCTGGAGCCTGCTTCAGATTCTGTGTCTCCTCTCTCTGCCCCTCCCCTGCTCACTCTCTGTCTGTTTCTCAAAGTAAAGACTTAAAAAAAAAAAAAAAGAATTCTCTTCCTGACCAAAATGCTCCCCTCTAAAGATTAACCAAAGCTCTTTGTGAACAAGCATTCAGAGACTATCATACCCTGATAATCTGTTTGAAGTATTTGAAACAAATGTAAAGTTAGCAAAACATAGAGATTCAGAAAGATGATACAACTGGAAGAATGTTTTAGGATGTACCAAACCCTGTGTGGACACACACACCCACATACATACACATCTACACACAAATTAAAAGTTATTTAAATATGAAGAAGAGACAGTATGACTTAGTGACCAAGAGCCAGATCCTACAGCTAGATGCCCTGGGTTTAAATTCTATCTGTACCACCACCAGCTGTGGTGACCTGAAGTATGTCAGAATGTCTATACTTCAGTTTCCTCAGATAAAAATTAAATATAATAGTACTTACATTACTTATTCTTAATGTGATATTAATTTAATATTTGTAAACTTCATAGAACATTTATGTCCCATTAGTTATGATGTATGTTTATTAAATTAATAAATGGATCACAAATGATAAAGAGACCTGAGTAACAATTGTATATTATGTCAAACAATTATACATGCAAAGAATAATTCAAATTAAACTATTTCAAGGCAGTACATCCTGGGGAGAGGGACATGGAAGGTGATTATTACATCTACATCAGTAAGGGTAGCAGTGGTGAGATAAGGCATTCATGCGTCCAAAGCTCTCCTGTTCGGGGTGAGGTAAAGAAGTAAGACAGGGCTCAGACAATGTTAGTGGGGAAAGAGTTGCTGTTGTGTTTCACATCATGGTAGAGAGATTTTTCTTGAGGTAAAGGTAAAGCAGCTACTCACGGAATGGGAAATTTCAATAGAGCTTTCAAATAAACAAAGAAAATAGGTAAATAAATAGCACCTTGTTAGAACAAGCAGAATTAGGAAACTGAAAAAAACAAACAAACAAATGTAAGTTAAAGCAGAAAGAAGAAAGCCAAATATACTCATTGTTACATTACAATTGAGATGAATTCTTCTTTTAAGATATAGACTGTCAAGCTGGGTTGGAATAGGCAACATTTCTGCACTACTTTAAAAAAAAAAACTCAGTTAATGGACAATAAGCATATTTTAAAAATGGAAAGTGTTTTTCTCTTTAATGTTACAAATAAAGGCCCAGAGAAATCAATACCAGACAAGAGAGTGTAGCAAAGGCAACATTATTTTCAGACAAGGTGAAATTTAAGATTATAAGTACAGAAGGTGAAGATTACACAATAATTAAGGAGCAAATTTACGATGGTTATATAACACTTATAAAAACAAATGCATCAAAGGGCATGCTAACTCTTTGATATCAAACAAATACCCCAATACTATAATTTGAAAAGGAAAGGGAAGCATAATATACATGCAATGTTATTAAACTTTTCAACATGACATTTTCAGAAACAGAGGCATCAGTGAGAGAGCTTCTGAAATTACCTACGGTAAAGAACTAGGTGTCCCTTTTATCCTTTTATTATGGACTGATGATTTAAAAATTCAGGAAAAATTGTTAGGAAATCAAAATAATTTTTAGTATGAGATGCAGTAGAACTAAAATTTCTCTATCAAATTGTTATAAAAAGTTTCTAAATACTAACTCTCCATCTCTTTACTCCTCATGGATTGTCACAAACAGCCACACACCAGCCTTAGTTCGTGGATCATTCTTTCAGTAGTACTGATCTAGAGGACAAAGCGAGGGAAGCTGTAAGAAGCTGTATGCGTCAACGGTCTTGATTTATCCACTGTACACAGAGATCATTACATCTCTAAGCAAGGAAAGTATAGTTTGGCTTTTCACAGAATGTTCAGTCATGATAACAAAGAATATCTTAGGTATAAAGTGTAGAATTTCAGAGGGTTGTCCCTTTATGTACCATAATGTGGTCAGAAATAAATATAAAGTGTCTGGACAGGGAGAAACACTGTCCTGTCACTTCCTCAAAGAATTTAAAACTGCAGCCAGTGTCTTAGGAAGGGAAATATAAGGAAACAGTCTATGGGTCATAACAGAAATTGCAGTCAATTGAAAAGGATAGCTTGTCTAATGTTAATGTTAACAAGACAGGTAATAAATAAATAATAAAAGACCTGAGAGCACATCTTAAAGAATGACAAAAGTATTTATGTAAACAAAAAATGAAGTTGGAAAAGGGAATTAAATTTAAAAACCTGGAAACTAAAAAATTAAAAAACAATAATGATAAATTGGCAAGATATTATAGAGAGATATATAAAATGAACTATTCATTAATTTAATATAGGGATAAAAGAACAAAAAATCCAAAAATAATGAGATACACAGACATTCAACTTTTTAAAAACACAATAATCCAAAAAAAGTAGATAATATTCCAACAAAGTTAAAATTAACACACTAACATAAGCATTGAAATGTGTACATAGACCAAATGTCATTGGAGAATTTGAAAAAAAATACATTATCATTTGAAAATAAGAACCAGAGTTTTAGTGATCATTCCATTTTTATTTAAACTATTTCAGATTGTGGTAGAAGATGGTCCCTCTCAGACTCTCTCCTTTGCAACTAAACTTCCTGAACCTAAGACAATAAACAAACATAAAAAGCATCTGGGAAGTAGAAAGAAAGCAGGCAGCTGGGGACCTTATAAGTTGAAGAATGATGGGTGGTAAGTTTCTGGGTTTCCTTACTGCTTCCCAAATATCCAGACAGGCTGTGGCAGAATCTTCCAACTTGCAACCACCAAAAGTCACAGAATAAAACAGCTCCAAGAAAAGCCGGTACCCCAGACAAAGGAGGCAACTTTTGAGGGTAATACCCACCCTGTTCCAGGGAAATACCAACAGAGAAAACACACCCTCACTCCATCTCTCAATTACCTGTGGTTTCAATAGGGCTTCGTGGTAAGAGGAGCAAAATGGGTAAAACCAAAATGTAATGTGGTATCTATCCTACTTGTAATGAATTATTTAAATCCTTAGGCAAGTACATTTCAAAATGGAAGAGGGTAAATGGACCTACATAAAACTAAAGTTTGACACTTCCCCCTGAAGTGGCAAAGCAATGCCAGTGACTATCATGTTTTTTTATTACATGGAGATGCCTGAGACAGTCTTAAGTCAGCTGTGCAAAGTGACCTCAAAACGACCACATCAAGGTGGAATCCTAAAAATGTTCAAATAACCCACAGGAAGTTGAAAGAGAAAAACAAAGAGGGGAATGGGAAACAAACAGAAAGCAATAATGAAATAATAATAACAAAATGACATACTTAAGCTCTAGCTTAAACATAATAGCTTAAACATAAAATCTCTAGAGGTGCCTGGGTTAAGGGTCTAACTTCAGCTCAGCTCATGGTCTCCTGGTTCGTGGGTTCAAGTTCTGTGCTGACAGCTCAGAGCCTGGAGCTTGCTTCAGATTCTGTGTCTCCATCTCTCACTGTCCCTCCCCCACTTGCAGTCTGCCTCTCTCCCTCTCAAATATAAACATTAAAAAAAGTTATATATATGTATAATATTAATATTACATACATATTTATGTATAAAATCTCTAAATGTATCAGAGATTTTTAGCATGGGTTAAAAAAAAAGAGAGAGAAAGAGACCCCTTAGATCTTCACAACTTTTTCCTCCTGTGTAATTGAAAATCTGTACCATTTTAGCACCCCTATGACCCTCACTCCTGATAACCACCATTCTACTCTCTGCTTCTAAGAGTTTGACTTTTTCATTTTGTATTTTTTTTTAATTAAGTCTATTTTGAGAGAGAGAGCAAGCGGGGTAGGGGCAGAAAGAGAGAGAGAATCCCAAATAGGTTCCACAGAGCCTAATGCAAGGCTCAAACTCACAAACGTTGAGATCACAACTTTACTGAAATCAAGAGTTGGACGCTTAATGGACTGGTCCACCCAGGTGCCCCAAGAGTCACTTTTTTAGACCCCACATGTGAGATCAGGCCAATGTCCACCATGGTGATGGAACTTAATAACACTTGAAATTTCCTCAGAGTGGATCTTAAGTGTCCTCACCACACACACACATGCACACAAAGTTGATATGATATGATATGATATGAGGTGATATTGCATTAATTAGCTTGACTGTAGTAATAATTTCACTATATATGGACACCAAAACATTACATTACATACCTTAGATATGTACAGTTTTTTTTATTTTTAAATAAATAATGTAGGTTTAAAAAACCCACTGTATGGCAGTTAGAAGAAATTAATTACAGATATAACATTTAGGTTGTTTGAAAATAAAAAGATGAAAAATATACACATTTCAAACATAAACCAAAAAAGCAAGAGTGGTCATATTAGTGTTAGATAAAGTAGACTTCAAAGAAAGGAAAATTGCTGGATAAAATGATGACAAAGGATGAATATAGAAGACATAAGGATTCTAAATGTGTATCGATCCAATGAAAGATCTTCAAAATACATGATGCAGAAACTAATCGAACTACAGGGGAAATAAAAAAATCCACAATCAGATTTGATGGTTTTATCCATCAATATGACCAGTGAGATAAAATCAGCAAGGACATAGAATAACTGAATAACATGGTCATCTGGCACAATCCACCTAACATACACGGAACACCCTGCCTGACGACCCTGGCTATAAGACAGATGGCCCAGAAACAAACCTTACAAAATTAAGACTTGAACTTATTCAGAATATGCCTTCTAGCCATAATGGAATCAAACTAGAAACCAGTGATGGAAAGATAATAGGAAAATCTCTAGAACCTCAGAAATTAAACAAGACATATCAATATAAGTTTATGGTCAGGGGTGCCTGGGTGGCTCAGTTGGGTAAGCCTCAAGCTCTTGATTTTGACTGAGGTCATGATCTCACATTCACCACTTCCAGCCCCATGTTGGACCCCACACTGGTAGTGCAGAGCCTGCTGAGGATTCTCTCTCTTCCTCTCTCTCTGCGACTCCCCAACTCTCTCGTGCACACAAGCATATGCTCTCCTTCTCTCTCAAAATAAATTAACTTAGAAAAAATTTAAGGAGTGTACAATAGAGTTTCTATATTAGTGAATTTTTAAAAAAGTTAATATAAACGAAACAAGTAGAAGGAATGGAGACAATAAAGATAAAAGCAGAAATCAATGAAATTGAAATCAGAAAAATAACAAAGAAAAACATTAAAACAAAGTAGCTGGTTATAGTAAAAAGGAAAAGTCAATAAATCAATAAAATTCACAAGTGTCTAGAACGATAATGCCAAGAATGAAGCAGGAGGTATCTCTACACACCCGTAGCCATTAATAAAGGACGGTGACAGACAACACCATTCATAAATTTTACACTTAAGAGAAACAGACCAGTTCTTCAAAAACCACATCCTATCACAATCAACCAAGATAAGATGGACAGCATAAATAGTCCTGGAACTATTAAGAAAACGGAATTCAAAATTGTCAAAGTGTTTCTGAATTTTAAAACATGTTTTTAAATTTTAAAAGTGTTCTTAAAAGCACCTGTACCTACAGTGACCCACCAGTTACATGCCGGATATTTTTCCCAAGGAAACGAAGACATATTCACACAAAACCTGCAGATGAATGAGTGTAGCAGCTCTATTCATAATAACTAAAAACCGAAAGCAAACCAGATGTCCCTCAGCAAGCGGATGTTTAGATTCATGATGGCACTTTGATATCGTGGAATACTATGAAACTATTACAAAGAACTATTTTTTATTTTTTTAATTCTTATTTTATTTTTGTTTCTCATCAGGATAAATGCACTCTTGAATCCTCATTGCCTATTTTACCCGTCCACCAAACAACTCCCATCTGGTAACTAACCATCAGTTTGTTCTTGGTCTCTCTTGTTTGGTTTCTATCTGTCTCTTTCTATTTCTATTTTTTTCCTCTTCCTATTTTGTTTCTTATAATCCACATATAAGTGAGATAATGTGGTATTTGTCTTTCTCTGAATGACTTATTTTGCTTAGTATTATACTCCCCAGGTCCATCCATATTATTGGAAATGGCAAGATTTCATCCTTTTTATGGCTGAGTAATATTCCAAATATGTACATAATATATGTTATATATTAAATATGCCATATATATGTATATGCATACATACATACATGTATACAATGGACACTTAGAATGCTTCCATAGTTTCATGATTGCAAATAATGCTGTTATAAACGTAGGGGTGCCTGCATCCCTTTGAATTAGTGCTTTTGTATTTTGTGGGTAAATACCCAACAGTTGGATTACTGGATTGCTGGGTAGTTCTAGTTGTAACTTTTTGAGGACCCTCCACGCTGTCCCCCAGAGTGGCTGCGCCAGTTTGCATTCTCCCCAGCAGTGCACAAGGGTTCTTTTTTCTCCACATCCTCGCCAGCACTTGTTTCTCGTGATTTTGACTTAAGCCATCCTGACAGGTGTGAAGTGGCATCTCACTGCAGTTTTGATTTGCATTTTCCTGATGACGAGGGGTGTTGAGCATCTGCCATCTACATGTCCTCTCTGGAGAAGTATCTGTTCATGTCTTCTGCCCATTTTTTAAATTGGATTATTTGTGGTTTCTTGGGATTTGAGTTGTATAAATTCTTTACATATTTTGGATACTAACCCTTTATCAGATATGTCATTTGCAAATATGTTTTCCCATTCAGTAGGTTGACTTTCAGTTTTGATAGTTTCCTTCACAGTACAGAAAGTTTTTATTTTGATGTAATCCCAATAGTTCATTTTTTTGCTTTTATTTCTTTTGCCTCAGGAGATATATCTAGAAAAATGTTGCCACGGCTGATGTCAGTGAAATTACTGTCTGTCCTCTCTTCTAAGATTTTTATGGTTTCAAGTCTCACATTTAGGTCTTTAATCCCTTTTGAGTTTATTTTTATGTGTGCTGAAAGAAAGTGGTCTGGTTTCATTCTTTTGCAGGTTGCTATTCAGTTTTTTCAACATTATTTGTGAAAGAGACTTTTCCCCATTGTATATTCATTTCTTCTTTGTTGAAGATTAATTGTTCCTATAATTGTGTATTTATTTCTGGGTTTTCTGTTCTGTTCCATTGATCTATGTGTCTGTGGTTATGCCAAAACCAAACTGTTTTAATTAGTACCACTTTGTAATATAAATTGAAGTCTGTAATTGTGACATGTTCATTTTTTGTTTCTCTTTTTGCAAGATTGCTTTGACTATTCAACACCTTTTGTTGGGTTCAATACAAATTTTGGGATTGTGTATTCTAGTAATGTGAGAAATGCTATTGTGTTATTGATGGGGATTGCATTAAATGTGTAGCGTGCTTTGGGTAATATAGACATTTTGACAATATTTGTTCTTCCAGGGGAACCTGGGTCACTCAGTTGGTTAAGCATCTGACTTCAGCTCAGGTCATGATCTCACTCTTCCTGGGTTTGAGCTCCACATCGGGCTCTGTGCTAACCGGAGCCCAGTTTGGATTTTGTGTCTCCCTCTCTCTTCTCTGCCCCTCCCCCACTCACTGTCTGTCTCTCTCTCTGTCCCTCAAAAATGAATAAACATTTAAAATTTTTAATAAAAAAATTCTTCCAACCCACAAGCGTGGAATGTCTTTCCATATCTCTATGTCATCTTGAACTTCCTTAATTAGTTTTTATAGTTTTCAGAATGCAGGTCTTTCACCTCTTTGGTTAAGTTTATTCCTAGATATTGTATTATTTTTGGTGTAATTGTAAATGGGATTATTTTCCTTTTTGGGGGGAGTATTTTCCTAATTTCACTTTCTGCTGCTTCATTGAATTTGTATCCTGGGACTTTACTTAATCCATTTATCAGTTCTGGAAGGTTTTTGATGGAGCCTTTAGGGTTTTCTATAAATAGTATCACATCATTGTGAATATTGAGAGTTTTACTTTTTCCTTATCAATTTGTATGGCCTTTTTTTTCTTCACATTGTCTAATTGTTGTGGCTTTGACTTCCATTGCTATGTTGAATACAATTGGTGAGAGTGAACTTTCTTGACTTGGTCCTGACCTTAGGAGAAAAGCTCTCAATTTTTAACCATTGAGGATGATGTTGGCTATAGGATTTTCATATAAGGCCTTTATTCTGTTGAGGTATGGTCTCTCTAGACCTACTTTGTTGAGGGACATTGTACATTGTTGAGTCTGTGAACGTCGTACTTTGCTGAATGCTTCTTCTGCATCTATTGAAATGGTCAGATGGTTTTTATCCTTTCTCTTATTGATGTGACATATGAGATTGATTGTTTTGCAAATTTGAACCATTTTTGCGTCCCAGAAATAAATCCCATGTGATGATGGTGTATGATTTTTTCAATGTATCATTGGATTCAGCTTGCTAATATTTTGTTGAGTTCTCTTTTTTTGCGGTGTCTTTATCTGGCTTTGGTATCAGGGTAATGCTGAACTCACAGGATGAATTTGGAAGTTTTCCTTCGTCTTCCATTTCTTTGGAATGGTTTGAGAATAACAGCTAGTAACTCTTCTAGTGTTTGGGAGAAGTAGCGGGTGAAGCCCTCTGCTCCCAGGTTGGGAGGTTTTTGATTACTGATTCAGTATCTTTTTTGATTATTTATCTTTTCAAGTTTTCTATTTCTTCCTGTTTCAGTTTTGGTAGTTTTTATGTTTTTAGGAATTTATCCATTTCTTTCAGATTGTCCTTTTTTTTTTTTTGGCATAATCGCTTTTCATAATATTGTCTTATAATTGTTTGTATTTCTGTGGTGTTTGTTGTTATTTCTCATTTGTGATTTTATTTATTTGGGTCTTTTTTCTTTTTGGTAATGATGGCTAGAGGTTTGTTTATTTTAGTAATTGTTTTCAAAGAACTGGCTCATGGTTTCATTGATCTATTATTTTTTTTAGCTTCTACATCATTTATTTCTGCTCTAATATTTATGATTTCCTTCCTTTTGATGGCTTTGCACTTCATTTGTTGTTCTTTTTCTAGCTATTTTAGGTCTAAGGTTAGGTTATTTGACTTTTTTGTTTCATTAGGAAAGTCAGTATTGCTGTAAAGTTTCCTCTTAGAACCACTTTTGCTGTATCCCAATGATTTTGGACCATTGTGTTTCCATTTTCATTTGTTCCTTATCATTTCTATCTCTTCCTTGATTTCTTGGTTGACCAATTCATTGTTTAGTCACATGTTACTTAACCTCTGTATATTTCTGTATTTTTCTTCTCGTTGATTTCTAGTTCCATAGTGTTATGTTTAGTAAAGATGCCTGTTATTACTTCAGTTTTTGAATAAGTTGAAACTTGTTTTGTGGTTTAATATGTGATCTGTCCTGGAGAATGTTTCATATGAACTTCAAAAGAAAGTATATCCTGCTAGTTTTGGATGGAATATTCTGACTATGTCTGTTGAATCCATCTGGTCCAGTGTGTTATTCAAAGTCATTGTTACCTTGTTAAGTTTCTGTTTAGATGATCTATCCATTAATGTAAGTTGGATGTTCAAGTCTCATAGTATTGTATTACTATCAATTATTTCCTTTGTGTTTGTTATTTACTGTTTTATATATGTGGCTTCTTCTATGTTGGGTGCATAAGTATTTATAATTGATTTTCCTTTTACTGGATTGTCCCCTTTATTATTATATAATATCCTTCTTTGCATCTTGTTAAAATCTTTGTTTTAAAGTCTATTTTATCTAATATAAGTATTGCTTCCTCTTCATCCTTTTTTTTTCAAACTGCAGATGTCTTTTACTCTGAATGATTGTCTTGATTTATTGTACCATATAGATGGATCACGTGTTTTTATCCACTTTGTCAACCTATGTCTTTTGACTGGAGCTTTTAGGCCATTTACATTCAAAGTAATTATTGATGGATATGTATTTATTGTCATGTTGTTACTTGTTTTGTGGTTGTTTCTATAGATTTTCTCTGATCCTTTTTTCTTTTGCTCTTTTTCATTGTTTTGCTGGTTTTCCTTAATGATACACTCGGATTCCTTTCTCTTCATTCTTTGCATATCTGTTACTGGTTTTTGATTTGTGGTTACCATTACATTTATGTATAACAGCATCTGCATATAGCAGTCTATATTTAGTCGATGGTCATTTAAGTTTGAACTCATTCTTTAGTTCTGCTCCCCCCACACACACACACCTTTTATGTACATAATGTCATAGTCTGCACCCTTTTAGTTTATAAATTCCTTCACTGGTTTTACAGAAATAGTTGCTTTTACTGCTTTTGTGGTTTTTACTGTGTATACTCTCACTTATAATGTTTCCTTTGTCATTTCTTGTGGGGCTGATTTAGGGGTCATGAGCTCCTTTAGTTTTTGTTTGTTTGGGAAACTCTTTATCTTTCCTTCTATTCTGAATGATCACTTTGCTGGATAGAATATTCTTGGCTGCAGATTTTTTCCCTTTCAGCACATTGAATATATCCTGCCACTCCCTTCCAGCCTGCAAAGTGTCTGCTGGAAAATCCACCAATCACCTTGTGGGGTTTCCCTTGTATGTAACTGTCTTCTTTTGCTGATTTGATTTTTTTTCTTTATCACTACTTTTTGCCATTTTAGTTACTGTGTGTCTTGCTTTGGACCCTCTTGGGTTGAATTTTTGGGAGGATCTTTGTGCCTCCTGGATATAGATATCTATTTCCTTCACCAGATTAAGTTTGTTTTTAGCCATTATTTCTTCAAATAAATTTTTTGCTCCCTTTTCTCTCTCAGTTCTGAAATCTTTATAATGTGATTGTTATTTATACTTGATGAAGTCACTGAGTTCCCTAAGACTGTCAATTTGCATATTTTCCCTCTCCTTTGCTGAGCTTGATTACTTTCTACTAATCTGTATTCTAGGTCATGAATTCATACCTCTGCTTTATCTAGCCTGCTGTTTATGCCATGAAGTGTGCTTTCAATTTCATTTACTATGTTCTTGATTTCTGATTGTTATTTTTGTTGTTTTTAATCTGTGTTAAGGGTCTCAATGATGTCCTTCACTCTTCTCAAGTCCAGTGAATATCTTTATAATCATTACTTTAAATTCTCTATCAAGCATATTACTTATATCTGTTTTGCTTAGATCTCTTGCTGTGTATTGATCCTGTTCTTTCATTTAGGACATATTTCTCCATCTCCTCATTTTGTCTAACTCTTCATGTCTGTTTCTATGTGTTAGGAAAACCAGCTACTTCTCTTGCTCTTAAAAATAGTAGCCATATAAAGAACACGTCCTATAGTGCCATAGAATACAATGCCCCTGTTCTCCAGGGCCTGATGCTTTAGGGTGCATCTCCTACATGTGTTATGTGTGCTTTGCTGTTGAGCTGCGGCCCCTCTTTCCTTCAGCCTGGAGGCTCTTTTTGTCTCCTGTGGGCAGCGTTTGGTCCCCAGCAGGGGTGGGACATATGTCAGCAAGTGCACAGCGGTCTGCTGATAAAGTAAGACCTGTTCCTGCTGCCACCGGATTAGGACCCAGAGAACACTCAGGTCAGGAGATGTGGTGTGTGCAGGGCTTGTGCTGGTCTTCTGGGGTAGAGGGCCTGTAGCACCAGAACTGAGGCCACCATGACCAGGATGGGTGGATTCCTGAAGTGTGAGGAGGAGGGGCTTGGTGTAAGCAAGTCAGGTAAGGAAT
This sequence comes from Mungos mungo, assembly GCA_004023785.1. NCBI lineage: Eukaryota > Metazoa > Chordata > Mammalia > Carnivora > Herpestidae > Mungos > Mungos mungo. Next base: position 903,775 of record PISW01000071.1, on the reverse strand, counting down.
ATTGTGTAGAAACCAGCTAGTTCCTGAAGGTGGGCATTGTTTGTACTGGAGGGAGTGGGGGAGGAAAACAGTGCCTGCAGCTCCCTTGTACCTGGAGGGGTCTACCCATGATCCTTTACTCTCTGGGCCATGCTCTGAGTTGAGCAAATTGCTCTCCCTCCCCTTAGCCCAAGCCATTTATTAAACTACTGGTTTATGCTATGCGTGCCTGGGCTGTTTTTCATGATGTCTCTTTAAGGTCTACTTCCTAAAGCCCTCCAGGCTCTCCCAGAGCCCGGCCAGCTGATTTTTAAAATTTCAGGCTTCAGAGGTCCCTGGATGTCTCAGTCAGTTAAGCACCTGACTTTAGATTTGGCTCAGGTCATGATCTTGTAGTTGGTGAGTTTGAGCCCTGGGTCAGGCTCCATACTGGCAATGTGAAGCTTTCTTGTGATTCTCTCTTTCTCTCTCTCTACACCTCCCGAATTCACCCCCCCCTCTCTCTACCTCAAAGTAAATAAACTTCAACAGAAGTTAAAAAATAAAAAATTCCATGCTTTAAGTCCTGCTGGTTGTTAAAAACTCATGAAATGTGGCCCCTCTTGCTTTCAAAGGCACATGTTATGGAGGCCTGTCCTCTTCATTTCAGGGCTTCCTAGTGTGAAAGTCCGTTTTGCCCTGCTCTGCACCGCTGACCTCTTCCCCACCACAGACGGACCAGTCTGTTTTGCTCCCAGACTGCATCTTTCCCCTCCTACCTTCTTTGAGGTGGCCTCTTCCCTACCTCTACTTATAGAATTCGTTGTGCCAGTCTTCAAGTCATTTTCTGGGTTATTTAGTTTGATAGGAGTGTTACTAGTTGTATTCATGGGATGAGGTGATATTAGGGTCCTCCTATTCTATAAACTTCCCCCAAAGAACCAGGAAATCCTGTATCAGTCTCTAAAGAATTATGCTTTAGAACTAAAAAAGCCAAATCCCAAAGTTTGCATGCTGTATGATTCTTTTCACATTCCAGAAATAGCATTTGTGCTCTGGAGAACAGACTGGTAGTTGCCAGGGGTTTTCAAGAATGGGTGGGCGTGGGGGGGACACACAGGTACTGTTATTAAAGGGCAACATGAAGGATGCTTGTGGTGACAGAAATGTTCATCTCGTCTGTGTCTACCTCAGTATTCTGACTTGGACAATGAACTCTCGTTTGGCAAGATGTTAACTTTGGGGAGGAAATGGGTGAAGAATACATGGAATCTCTCTGAATTATTTCTTACAACTGAATGTACATCTACAGCCATTTCAAAACAAAATGTTTAGTTAAAAAACTAAGAAAATGAGGCTCAGAAATTCTAGGAATTGGCCAAAGCAACCCTTGTTTAAAATACCAAGATAAAACAGAGAAGATGGACATAAATTAAGAATCTCATAAAACTATTGATTTAACCATCAATTAGATATAATTAGATATAAGTGCTAAATAGAGAGGAACAGGTCACACAAAGGGAAAATATAAGATTTCTAAGTCACCTTTAGGTCTAAGTAAATCACTGGCACTAAAACAAATAAAATAGAACATGATGAATGGAAAAAAATGAAAGCAATAACAACTGAGGACAATAAAATACCTTAAAAAAAAACCACTAATAAAACCTTTATATACCCATGGAATCTCATCTCTTCTCTTGTATATTAAAATCACAGTTATCTAATTCAAAAAAAAAAATAATTTTGAATGTCTACTTCAACCCTTGTATTAATCTACTGATATTTATAGAGATCAGAAGCAGCCAATTCTTTCATGAAGTCTCTATGAACACAGAGAGAGAGCCTGTTGACAACATAATGAAAATTTGGAAAGCAACTTAATAAACTTCCTAATGTTGGGTACTTTTTCTTAGGACTCTGAGAGTTCCCATGTTTATCTGCGGTATGTTTTAAAGTATTTAAGAAATTACATTATATTCGTGCAGGGGGAAAAAAACAGAGAAATAAGAGGAGGCAAGAAAATCTAATATATTTTCTATTCGTTTTATGAAGTTTACATTATTCTTTGGTTGCTGTTGGTGTGGATCATTTTGCCTTATCTGGTTATTTTCCTTACCCAGATCTTCATGTTCTTGCTTCCTCTGGAATTAAAGGATGCTAATATGGATTACGTGATCCATTGTTAATAGACGGAATCATATAATTAAGGGGTTCTTAAAGTGATGGCAGGTCCCTATTGAATAGCTTCTGGACTGACTCTAAATGGTGATCTTACCAGTTGATAATCTTGATAATATCGAATTTTACACGGTGTGTCTTGACAACAGTGCTGTCCTTTGGGGCTTCCATTACTAGTGCTTTTGGGTAAATTCTCTTTGTGCTGTAGTAAAATATTGATGAAGCTTTAATATATGCCACATGTCACATCTACAGCATTACTCCTGATTGGTTACTTCCGCACAAATAAACTAATTTAATCTTTAAAATAATGAAAATCATCATGATTTGATAGGGGAAGAAACTGATTTTATGTTTAGTTGGATAGCATAAGGCTTTCAAATGATGCAGCAACTTCTGAAATATTGGAAATATGGCATTAAATCAGTGTTTCACTTCCTTTATTTTACACCCGGAACATCTTTAAAGGATGAACTTTGAATCATTTTACTGTACTTCATATTTGAAAAACAATCAAAAGAATTTTTACTGAAAAAAACCTCATTGAGGCACATTATCCTAATAATCACAATAGATGATAAAGCAATAATAACTGAGGATCAGTTTCCAAATCATGATGCTGGGCCCCTTCCAGGGCCAATCACATATATTTTTGAAGGAGACAGTAAACATCACTAATAGAGTGTTACTCTGATATAAAAATGAAGAACATTTATTTAATCTTTAATGTGCGTATGTTTATAAGCTAAGTTGAAACAGTAAATAGTTCGCATATTATTTTTATCTGAACTAAATGGAATTTTGATATACCTGTCATCTAATCTTTGTTGACCTGGTGTTTATTAATAGATCAGTGGTTCTCAGTTATGAAAAATAATCAAGGGATTTAGAAAATTTTAAAATGTATGATCTACTTTAAAAAGATTCCAGAATTTTTAAAGATCAGTTATAGTCACCATTTGATAAATGAAGCATATAAATTAAACATGATCCCTCTAATTTAGACCATATAGACTTTCTGTGCATAGCAGCAGCGTATCCTTGTAAAGATAGATTATTATTTCTCATGGCCTTTGAGTATGCATTCAGAAAACTAGGGGTGGGGCCTGGGTGGCTCAGTCGGTTAAGCACTTGAATTTGGCTCAGGTCATGATTTTTGGGTTGGCGGGTTCAAGCCCTATGTCAGGCTCCGTGCTGGCAGTGCAGAGCCTGGTTAGGATTCTCTTTCCTCTCTTTGCTCTCTGCCCCATCTCTCTCTCTCTCTCAAAATAAATAAATAAAATTTAAAAAATAAAAAAGAAAATCAAGTGGGGTTGGAAAGCACAGAAGGTCAGTCTTACATAGATGAAAACATGGAGTATACACAAAGTCATAAGCAGTCATATCCTAGGTGTATTGTTAAAAACAGACTGTCTAATGGAAATAAGGAGGAATGCTTCCCACTAGCCGTGTTTAGGTTGTTTAATATGCAAACATAAGAGGCAAGACTTTGTGAATAAATTATCAGCTTACTATCAGCCTCATTTTGCTTGCTTATACTTTTTCTTCTTTCCATTAGATTAATTTTTCCTCATTACAATGTTGTTACATTTCAATCTAAAATCTATGATTTGCATATGGTCAAAATGAGCTGATCCAAACTTGGGGATGCATAAATACCTTTGATGAGCAGCCAAAAGCCCCTCAGACTAAACAGAATAAGGCAGCGCCAATCCCAGAAGGAAAAATCATTGTGATTTATTTCAACCTTTGAGACTCAAGGTGAATGTTTCAATGTTTCAGGAACATAATGGGATGAACTATAATTGAGTCAAGGTTTTTTTATTGGAAAGTACATTTTCAGTGTTTTTTTCCCCAAGTAAAGTACATTGATGCTAACTTAAATATTTTCTGAATTTAAACAGGATGATATCCCATATTATTAAAAACATATATACATATGTGTATTTATTACATATACATATATACACACATATGCACATAAATCTTTGCAATGAAGTATTTTTATTTTCCTTTTTTATTAGTATTTAGTAAGCATTTGTTATAAATATAAGACAATTCAGTAACTTGTAGTATTAAATTTCAAAACAGCCCAGGGTGGTCCTGTGAGTTATAGGATAGGTTATAAAAAGAAAATGAGGGAGTTGTTTAGGAGTGCAATGAGAGGTTATTATAATTGGAGCTTAGGCAGCAGAGAATTGGTCAAAAGTGACTACATAATACCATTTTAGAAAGATGATTTAAGTCTCTTTTATCATCAGAGACATTTACAAGAAGCAGCCCGAGTTAAATTTCACCTGTTTTGCAGAATAAGCAAAACTAAGTTTCACTTATTGTTTAATGGTTTTGTCTACTCAAGGAACTTTCAAATCTGGTCTTCATCTTGTGTTAAGTTTTAATAGCACCTTGGGCTGGCCATCCTGGACACTGCTCTTGAGGAAAAGAGAAGTGTTTTGTCCAATTAATGTATTTCATGCAGTAAGAGGAGAGAAAAAACAAATGCATGCAGACAGAGCGCCATCAATGTGTGTGCTCATGCACACACACACACACACACACACACCCCATATTCACTTACACATATTTAAAAAATCCAGCACTCACATCCTTGCAGATTATGAATCATAAAAGATTTAATACGTAGCATTTTAAAAAGACAAGGGATATAATCTTTTACTACCTCATCTTTTTATAGATTAAAATTCTGAGATTAAATGAATTGTCCCAGTTTTACAGTCTCAAAATGACATAGCCAAGATGTTAACAAATGCCTAATTTTACTGGTTACAAAAGTGCTTTATTTCTTAGTAAAATGCTGATAGTATTTCAGGGCTTATTTCAAAGCAATCACCGTCCTAAAACTAAAATATTACCACAGTAATTGTAAGCATCAAGTTGTATTTTTCTTGTTGACTTTATGATTTGCTATTTAAAATTCAAGTGGGTCCTGCTTATACTGGAGTTATTTTTGAATATTTTGATTCATAAAGTCAAAGGTTGATAGCGTTGTAATGTATAATGTATTTTAAAATGTGTATTTATTTTTGAGAGAGAGCACTCTTCGAGGTGGGGGAGGGGCAAGGGGAGAGAGAGACTCTTAAACAGGCTGCATGCTCCGTGCACAGCTCAAAGTGGGGCTCAATCCCACGACACAGGGATCATGACTTGAACCAAAATCAAAGAGTCCGGTGCTCAACCGACTGAGCCACTCAGGGGCCCCTGTGATAGGTAATATTTTATTTCATGTAGTTTTAACTTGACTTTTCACATGATGAGAATTTATCATCAGGGCAATTTGAGTGATTGGCCTTTCTGCTCTCACACACTGTGAACAAATGGAAGAAGAAAATGAGAGGAGGGAAGAAAGGAACTGCGTGAAGAGTTGGAAGCAGGGAGAGGGGTGAAGGTGTTAAGAGTGTGGATGTGTGCCTCTGGAGGACAGGGATTCTTGAGCAGAACTAAGGAATCCTGGGACTTGTAAGAAGCACCACCACCCGGAGGGGAAGGAAACAGGAGGACAGAGGTAGCAGGTGCGAGGGAGGGAGGGCCACGTCAGTCAGGGGTCCTCCTCACCCCTGCTCAGTAGAGGTGCTCTGAGGAATGACGGTGAGGAATCGCATGCCCCCTAAGGAGCCACAGCAAAGCTGTGGCCTCATTGCCATGTCACATGTAGGAAGCCTGAACACAGGTGTGTTTGGCATGAGGTGAGCTCTGATAAGGGCTTTCCTGGTAAATATCGCTGATTATGGTGAACATCAAAATTCTTACAAAGCAGGTAGGGGATGGAACACAGAGGTACTGTGTCAATAGTACACTTGAGTGGAAAGACGATCGTTTTATCTTTGCCAATTCAGACTTGTTTGGGCTTCCAGAAATGGTCAGTCAAGTATTATATGTGGAGTCAGTGATCCCGCATTGCACCTCAAGAGTATTCTCAGGAAGTTCTACCCCCGTGTAAGATGCAATGATGGTGAGGATCCCTACTCTCGAGGGAGAGAAAATGTTTCTCAGCGAAGTTAGACTTTTATTTCAGAGAAATGAGAAAAACGTGAGGCTTAAATAATTTTGATCATAGAAGTATAGTAAAGGAGGTTTTGTGATTCCGTAGCCAAGATGGCCATGCTGGAATTCACAGCTCCTAATATAAGCAATTGAGATTAAATATTAAATGATTTATAACTTCGGGTTGTCCAGGTGGCTCAGTTGGTGAAGTCTCTGACTTCAGCTCAGGTTATGATTTCACGGTTCATAAGTTCAGGCCCCTGCGTTGGGCTCTGTGCTGACAGCTCAGAGCCTGAACCTGCTTCAGATTCATGTCTCCCTCTCTGACCTTCCCATGTTTGTGCACTCACTCTCTCTCTCTCACTTTCTCTCTCTCTCTCAAAAATATATAAATATAAAAAGTTTTTAATAACTTATCATTTTGTTAATTTACAATATATTGAATGATTCTAAAAATACCAATATATTAAGGAAAGTGATCTCAGTCATTTTGTGAAGATACATTATTAGGTTGAGTGCTTTAAAATGAAAGCCAAGTGAGTGACTATATCATCCAATTGTGCAACTGAAACCATTCAGACTTAATAGAAAAGCAATTGGGATAGAAATTAGAACTGGACCAAGGCTGCAGAAACTCTAAAAATAAGATCATCTTTATCTCTAGTTGAAAATCCACTGAGCAGGAATAAGCTTTAAATTAGCCTTGTGTTGAGAGGTACCTGGGCGGCTCAGTCAGTTAAGCGTCTGACTTCAGTTCAGGTCATGATCTTGCTATTTGTGGGTTCCAGCCCTGTGTCAGGCTCTGTACTGACAGCTCAGAGCCTGGAGCAGACTTTGGATTCATTCATTCTCTCCCTCTCTTTCTCTCTCTCTCTCTCTCTCTCTCTCTGTCTCTCTGTCTCTCTGTCTCTCTCAATAATAAACATTAGGAAAAAAATTTAAATATTACCCTTGTACATATTAACTGTATGGATTAGGGAGAGATAAGAAAATTGAGGACTGATTTTGAGTTGGGCTGGACACATGATAAAATTATTGTAGAATAAATATGAGATTGCAATAAGAGGAAATTAAATAGTAAACAGGATGATAGAATATAAACAAGCAAATATAAATATTCTGTGTTCATTCTGTCCCTTGACTTTCATACAAATTCATGCCTGACATTTACTCCATTCCCATGAACTTATTAATCTTACCAAGGCTCTCACCACACTGCAGGAGCAGTGCTTGGCTCTGGAGGCAAAATGAGTGATACTGACCAAACGTGCCTTTGAGAACATTCATGTCAGTGGATTCAATGAATGATCTCGCTGTTCACTGAATTTAATGAATTCAATGAATGATTCACTGAATTGGGTCAACGAATGACTTCTTCATTGATGTGCTCTTTAACCTAGAACAAGTTAGAACTTCATGTAGCCTTAGTTACAAAAATGAAAATGATAATTTATATTTCACATGTTTTAATGTTTTAATTATCTAGTTTGAACATTGTCTGGCCCATAATCACTACACAATTGTAGAACTGTTGCCTAGACACTCATTATACCTTTATTAAAAGATTCACACATTAAGTACTTAGTATATGTCTTCAAGAACATTTGATGTAGAAGAGAAGGAGCTCGATGAAAATACAAGTGTAGCATCACTAGGATTGTGGCTGACTCTTGACTGGCTCTCCAAAAGCCATTCTCAAACCTGTCTCCTTTGTCACCTCCCACGATAAAGCTAGGGGGGAAATACGCGTTTGACGACCTCCCTGGAAGCAGGTGAGTAATTGGTGAAAATCGATGGAACCTGCTTTAGAAAGTGTTTTTCTCCACAATGAAAGTAAATTCCCCTTTTCCTGTCCATCCCTCCTGCACATCTGAGAGGTAGGAGGGCTGCACCTTACAACCCCTGTCTTGCAACAAGGTCAAAAGCCAAGGTAATCTCCAAAATGCTGGTCAGGATCTCTGGCATCCCAGTGCCAGCGCGTCAACAGTGAAACCACTTACTTCTCTACTTTTGTGCATGAGAAAAAGATGTTATTATTGCTTATGAAAATATGAGTCATATATTCTGCTTTTTGGAACTTCAGTCATTTACAATTGATGGAAAGGTCCATTAAGGAATAGTCAAGATTTGAAGGAAGTCTGGAAAAATAATGCTTAATCTTTCAAATGCCTAATCTTTCAATCTTTGAAGGAAGCAAGGGTTTGGGGGTCATTTCCCAGAGAAGAGGAGATGAAAATTGAATATTAAAAATAAGTAGTAGTTCTTTTAGTTTTCATAAGTTTGGTTGTGATATGTCTTTAGGGTGGATATGTTTGGGTTTACTCTGTTTTGGAATGCTACACTTCCTTGATCTGTAGGTTTCTGTTGTTTGTCAATTATGGCTTCAGCTGGAATTTCTTTGATTTCTTTTGTTGTTGTTGTTGTTCTTAAATCTCACACCTTCCCTCCTTTCTGTCCTGAATGCTGTGCCACATATGTTAGGTCTTTATTATAGTCTCAGTGCTCCACATTGCTTTCCAACTTACTTTCTCTCCATTTATCAAATTGGACAATTTCTATTTTTCTATCTTTAACTTCTCTGATTCATTTTACTATTTACTCCTTTCTGCTGTTAGGCCATCCATTGAGTTTTTTATTTCAGTTATCATTTTTCAGTTTGAAAATTTCCACTTGATTCCATTTTATACCTTCTATTTCTTGGTGGAATTTTCCGTTTCTTTTCAGAAATTTTATATATTTTTATTTGATTCAAGAAAAAATCTTACAATGAGATAGACATGATAATGCATTTTTTTAAATCAGAAATCAGGAAGGCTGTAGGGATGTGGCAAAATATTTCTCAAGTACTGAAATAAAATACCTGTCACCTGTCAGTCCAGAATCCTATGTTCAATGAAAATATCCTTCAGGAATGAAGGGAGATCAAGAGATTGTCAGATGAAGGAAAATTAAGAACTCTGACACCAGAAGACCTATCCTAAGAGAAGAGCGAATAAAAACATCAAACAGAAAGGAAGCAATGAAAGAAAGAAATTTAGACCATCAGGAAGGATAAAAGAACACAGAGAACACACAAAGCAAAATTATCAGTAACACAATAGTTGTTTCTCCTTTTAAGGTTTCTAAACTGTAGTTGCTCATTAAAGCAAAAGTTTTAACACTAGATAGAGAGGAAATACTTAAGACTAGTATAAGTGGGAAAATGTAAAAGGACCTACAAGGAGGTAAGTTGTTTTTTTTTTTTTATTTTACTCAAATTGGCAAAATGACACCAGTAGATAAGAAAGGTTTTATATTTATGACAAAATACCTAGAGCTGTAATTTAAAAAGCTATACAGAGAAACATGTAAAATTACTACAGATAAATGGAATTGTAAAATATGTTCAAATAGCTCACTGGAAAGCCAGAAAATAAAAGCAGAGATGAAAAGCAAAGAAAGCTAACAGAAAAAAAAAATAGAATGGGTTTATATTAGGTATAAACCCTAATATATCAGCAGTGACATTAAATGTAAGTGATCTAATCTAAGTATTTCAATTAAAAGACGTATAAGGTAGAGTGAATTAATAACATGACCCAACCTTCTTGAATAAATTTTCATTTCTTGTAATTCAAATATTATAATACTCACCAGTTGAAAATAAAAGGATTGAAAATGGTATGTAAGCAAGTATTACAAAATGAAGCAAAAATTGCTATATTAATACCAAATAAAATGGACTTTAGAACAAAGAAAATTACCAGATATAGAGAGACACATATAAAGAGGAGAGTCAATCTACTAAGAAATGTAGAAATCCTGAATATGTATGCATCAGACAACAAAGCTGCCAACTGTATGGTACAAACTGATAAAATTAAATGGAAAAACAGACAAATTCATTATTAAATTTGGAGAAATAAACATCCTCTGTAAACAGTGGATGGAACGGGACAGAAAATCAGCAAAGATTCAGAACTCAACATCATCAACTGAAGAATCTAACAGACATTTATAGAACGTGCCACACAAAAGCTGTGAAGTTTTTTTTAATGTCTGTGGAATTGATACCAAGGTATATCATATCCTAGGTCATAGCACATGGCTGAAAAATTAAAATAATTAGAATCATTTTAATGCAGGGTGTGTTCTCTGATCACAATAGAATAAAAGTAAAAATCAATAGTAGAAAGATAACAAAAACATTTTCAAACCTGTTCAACACCTGTTCAAACTAAACAACACACTTCAAAATAATACAAGAGCAGAGAAAGCCTTAAGAGAGACACTGAACTGACAAAAAATGAAAATTAAAAAATTATCAATAATCATAAAAAAGCAGAGAAGAAAATCTGCAGCAAATTCATATATTACAATAAAGTATACATATGGTATCAATTTTCAAAGCTTCCACCTCAAGAATATAAAAGAAAACAAAATAAAGCAAACAAGGAAGAGAAGAAATAAAGACAAGCAGAAATCAATGAAATCAAAAAAAGAAAACCAGCCAGAATATGAATAAAACAAAGAGCTGATTTTTTTTAACATAACAAAATTAAGAAATGTTTAGGGGAGTCTGGGTGGCTCAGTCGGTTCGGTGTCTGACTTCAGCTCAGGTCATGATCTCGTGGTTTGTGGGTTCAAGCCCTGCATTGGGTTCTGGACTGACAGCCTGTTTCAGATTCTGTGTCTCCCTCTGTCTCTGCTCCTCTCCAGTTCATGCTCTGTCTCTGTCTAAAAAATAAATAAACTATTAAAAAAATTAAAAAGAAAAAAAGAAATGTTTAGCAAAACTGACAAAGAGTAGAAAAATTACCACTGGGAAGAATGAAATAGTTATCTGCAAACATCAGTAGAAAAATAAGGGACTACCTCAAACAATTCTGCACATGCAAGTTTGAAAACACTGCTAAAATGAACCATTTCCTCTGCGGGAAAAAAGAAACCTTCAAATCATCACGACCCACTCAACATAAAGTAAGTTATTTCAATAGTCCTATTGCACCTATTAGGGAATTTTAATTCATAGATTAAAATAGAACTCAGGTGATTTCATTGGAGATTTATACCATAATTTTAAATAATAATTGACTCTACCTCCATTCAATCTTTTCCAGAAATTAGAATAGTGAGTAATTCATGAATCACCTTATGAAGCTAATTTTATTCTAATAACAAAAACAGACAAATATAGTACAAAAAGAAAAACAGACACAAAAAATTACCAACCAAACGTATTATGAAATCTATTTTGAATGTAGGTATAAAAATCATTAACATAGTAGTTCCAAATAGAAATCTCCATTATATAAAATGAATTACACACCATAGTCATGTAGAGTGTATTTTAGAGACTTAATACTGGTCCAATATTCAAAAATCAACATAATCCACTATATTTACAGGCCAAAGAAGAAAGCCCATAGTCATTTAATCAATGTTGAAATAGCCTTTAACAAAATTCACCACTTCATTCATGATAAAACTTACCAGAAAAGTCTGAATAAAGGGTAACTTTGTCAACTTGATAAAGAATATCCAAAAAACACAAAAAAATACATTGAATTAATTTTAAATTTTGAAAAGAAACACAAGTTTTGAAAGACTGAACACATTTCTCCTACAATAGAATAAGACAGGGATGTCTCTCTCGCCACTCTGATTTCACACCGTGTTGGGTGTTTCAGCCAGCGCAGTAAGGCAAGAAAGAGAAATAAAAAGCATATAGATTGGAAAGGAGGAAACGAAATTGGGCTTATTTGCACACGGCATGATTGCTACCGTCTTAGTCACTTTGGATTGCTCTACCCAAAATACCATAGCGTGGGTGGCTTAAGCAACAAACATTTATTTCTCACAGTTCCCAGAGCCTTTTGCAAAGTGCACCGGGATCTGGGTTCTGGATTCAGAACTGGATTCTGTGAGGGTCAGGGTTGAGAGCAGCAGGGCGTTGTTTGGAGCTGGCGGCCATAGTGATGGTTTCCTGGGGTTGTAGACGTTTCCTCCGACCCACGCGGGGCGGATGCTCACCTGGCAACCCGTATTCTGGTTGGGACTCCAGGAGTTGTTTCTGGAAACCAAGTCAGCATCTGTCTTTTCAGTGCTCCTACAACTTCCAGACACCATTTGATATTTTGTAATTAATCTTTTTCTGTTTAAACCAGCTGGGGTGAAATCTGTTCTCCACGGCTGAACTTTGACCAACACGAGGCGTGCGTACTGCGTTCCTGGTGCCTTTGTTCATTTTGTTGGAACAAATGGAGGGTAGTAATCCAGAGTTTGAATTTGGGGAGGAAAATGTGACATTTTTTTCCATTGGCATAGTACCGACGTTTGGTAGGCGATATCTAGCCTGTATTATTTTTCACGGGAAAATTTCTTATCACATGAATAGGAATGTGATTTGGTTATTAAGATGCCTATCTTTTTCTAAATTTTAAATCCACTCAGAGATATGGAAATGCCAATCTATCTACTGTTATAATAAAGCTGTTTTAAGAGACTTGGAGATCCAAATATTACAGATTCAACTGAATAGGTAGTATTATTGCTGATTATTTCATTTAGATGAATTTATCATATAAGATAATGCAATTAAGTCTATAGCCACTTTATTATTTCCTACACACTTTGATGAGTGGGGCTTCAAAGACATAAAAGAAGCAAGATGAAACACATCTTCACTTCAAATCTTGTGCCAAAGGCTTAATGATGATGTTGAAATTTCAGGGATCAGAGCTTGTGCTTGGGCCATTAGCCAGTAGTGGCTAAATTGAGACAATTTTGATAGTGTGAAAAATAAAAAGGAAGCTATAAGCTGTAATAGGAAGAGGAATCAAAGAAAGTCCCTGGACCTCTGACAGAAGCTGACCACTCGTCATTCATGGGGTTTGACACGGAGCCTGAAAGGACAGGTGACCACAATCTGAGTGGCTCAAAGCCAGAAAAATGTATTCTCTCACCTCCCTGGAGCCCCAGGCTCTCAAATGTTGGGTGCAGGGCCTCACTGGGCTCTAGGGGAGAACCCTTCCCTGCCCCCTTCTAGCGGGAGATCTGTGGGGTCTCCAGTCTCCGTCTTCTCCCCTGGGTGTCCCTGTCCCGGTGAATCCCACAAGCTTTGTTACACTGTGTTTTTGTTCTTGTTTATCTCAAGTTATTTTCTGATTTCCTCTGTGCTTTCTTCTCTGACCCATGGGCTGGTTGAGGGTGAATTGTGTAATTTCCACATTTGTGAATTTCCCAGATTTCCTTCTGCTATTAATGTCTAGTCTCCTGCGTCATGATCAGAAAAAGCATTTTGTATGACTTCCATCTTTTATGTACTTATTAATACTTCTGTGGCCTAATATAGGGTCTGTCCTGGAGAATGTTTTCTGGACATTTGAGAAGAATATGTTTTGCTCTTGTTGGCTAGAGTTCTGCTTATGTGCATTCGTCAAACTGGTTTAGTGTGGGGCCAGATCCTCTCTTTTCCGGCTATATCTTCTGGTCTGGCAGCTCTATCTATCCCTTGGGGAAAGTAGGGAAAAGACGTCTGCAACCATTATTTTAAAAATGTCTATTTCTCCCTTTAATTCTGTTAGAATTTTGTTTTATATAATGTGAGTATCTGTTATTGGGTATGGAAATATTTATAATTGTTATTCCTTCTTGATGTACAGACATTTTTTTAAAATTTAAGTTTATTTATTTTGAGAGAGAAAGAGAGAGCACAAGTAGGGTAGGGGCAGAGAGAGAGAGTGAGAGAATCCCAGGCAGGTTTCATGCTGTCAGCACAGAGCCCAACATGGGGCTGGAACTCACAAACCATGAGATCATGACCTGAGCTGAGATCAAGAGTTGAACGCTTAACTGGCTAAGCCACCCAGGTGCCCCTGGAACTTTTATTAATATAAAATGTCCTTCTTTGCCTCTTGTCACCTTATTTGATTTGAAGTCTGCATTGATCCACTTATGGTTAGATGACCAATACCTGCCCTTTTTGCTCGCCTGAGGTCTGGCTTAGTTGAAACAGAGACAAAAGTCCTTGTGTCCCTCCTCCAGGTGTCCTGCAGACCCGTCACAGCAGTCCTACACCACGATGTGCAGATCTGCTCTGCTACCTCAGGTTCAAGGATTCAGGGAGAAGGGTCGTCACTGTGCCAGGGTGAGGAGAGACTAGGGCAAGAAAAAGTGCCTATTATTTGGAAGGTTTTCCTTTTTTCTTGATTAAACTATTGTTTATTTCATGTGGACTCTTGACTGTTCCCACAACGCCGACAAAATTGACTCTACTTGGTGTTTTTTAGTACTTCTATAGAATACTGAAAGTTTAAGGCTGCCTTAGTCTACCATTTTGCTGACATCACTCCAAGAATCTCTTTTTCTGAGGCAAATCTTGTAAGAGAACTTGCATAAAGACAAAAAGAAGCAGATACTTAAAATTCACAGTCTCTCCCACAGAAAACTATGTTATCTTACCATATTTTAGAAATCACTCTTTAAGTCACTATCCCTAACAGAGATTGGAAATGATAAAAGAGCACTCAAAAAAAAAATTCATGAGTGAGATGTGAAAGAGAGAGAAAGGAAGACAAGGTTTTCTAGGAAATTTCTCAAGCAGAAAGATGTTATAAATTGCAAACATTTCATTTCAAAGCTTTCATGTCTTATAAATACAAGATTTGAAAAAAATTGTATAATCTTTTGCAACACTTGGCTTATTCTTTTCTTTCGGGTATGATGATGGTGTTAGATTAGTTTTCTTTATCCATTTGGAATCTCTTTAGCCTGCACTAAATGTGAAACTTTGTACAAGACTGCTCTCCTTCAACCTGTCATGAGCTAGGGCACTTCTCAGCATCCTGTCCGGTGTTGGTGTGGTGATGGGAGAGGTAGATGACCAAGTACAAGAAGTCTGAGAAGTGAGACCACTACAGCTGAATTCAAATGACAGCCTTCAGTGCTGGTAGGGGAGAGGCGACTCCTATACATACTGCCATCAGGTCATGAATTGGAAGAATATTTTAGTGAAAATGTAACAACATGAAGAAAATCTTAATGATGCACTTCCCAGTAAGTCTCACTTCTACGTCCTGGTTTTCAGGAAACAGTCCAGGATGGAGAGGGATCGAAGGTATAGCATATAGAACACACGCCTGATCGGTCTGGATTTGTGCGTGCGTGTGTGTGCACATGCACGTGTGTGTTAGAAATCATAGACAACTGGACAAGAGCGGATTGTTACACTGAAGTGTGCCTACACAACTAAATGCCACTCAGCAAAAGAAATGGTAATATACAGACTCATATTTCACATGGAAGTGGACAAACATAGGGACACCTGGATGGCTCAGTGCGCTAAGCGTCCAACTCTTGATTTTGGCTCAGGTCGTGACCTCAGGATTCATGAATTCAAGCCACACGTCAGGCACCAGCACTGACAGTGTGGGGCCTGCTTGAGATTCTCTCTCTTCCTCTCTCTCTGCTCCACTCCCCTCTCAAAAATAAATAAATAATCCTTAAAAAGTGAACTATCGTAAAGTTAAGGGAAAAAGCAGCTTTCACAGAAGCACAAATCATATGGTTGCATTTCTCTAAAAATAAAAGCGTAAGGGTTACGTTTAGGCATGGAGACTAAAAGTATACAGTGGGTGCCATTGGGAAGACGTCAGGAATGCCATTATGTATTGCCTACAGGTTTGTTGTTTATATCATACTAAGTTCAAGATTGGAAAAATAATGTTCCTCACACACCCACACACACACAATTTGGATTGTTACACATGGTCATGTATAAATGAGAACATTTAAGTTTTGAGATGGAGGACTGGGCAGATAAAAAAATTAAATTTACTTCTGAGGAATAACTAAGAAATGTTCAGGATACAGCACTGATCATAAAAGATGATAAAGAGCTAATTCAATGTGTTCAAAACAGTAAGGGTGCAGAGAAAAAGGAGGCAAGGTGCAGAGGAAAACTCCGCATTGAGGTAAAAGTGAAGAGGATGTGAGTCTAAGCTCAGAATAACTGTAAACACTTATGTGATGCTTATGATGTGCTAGGCACTGTCCCAAATATTTTATAAGTATTGACTCATTTGACTTTCACAATAGCCAAGAAAGATGGGTTTTGTGCTGTCCCACAAATAAAGCACAGATTTGGTTGTAAGTGGCAGAGCTTACATTCTGGTCTGGGCATGCTGCCCCAGGAGCTCATGTGCTGACCCACTAGACCTGGAGCTGATCTCCTTGAGCATCGAAAACAGAAGAATGAGAGCATAACAGGGTGTTGGGGGGTGGGGGGAGGAGCTGAGCCTCAGTTGCTGAAGGTAAGAAAAATCCCTGGAGGTTAGTTAGTAAAATATAATAATGATAGAGGATAATCACATGAACTCTTAATGTATGCACACTCTGCAAGAAGAAGAAATCAAAATCATTTACGGATTTTACAACCCTGAGGATTAATATCTTCTCGTGTTGGCAAATGGGCTTGTAGAAAACTCTAAGTAGCTGCTTTTCTTTTGATCTCTTGTATTTCAAACAAAAACCTACTCCTGTGTGGCTCAGGGCATTGGTCCCTTAGAACTCAATATCTCTAAGCCTCTCTGCAAGGGCTAGTGTTAAAATGTCTAAATAAAAACAACCACCAAGATGTGAAGGAAATTAAATATTGTATTTTTTTACTTAAAAATTGTTGAAGAAAATCAGGGTATGTAAAAATTGAAGCCTGTGACCCTCAATGAGAAGTAGGTCTCAGGATTAGAATTGGAGCTTCGGGGATTGTACTGATTCGTAGGAAAGCACAGAAAGCAGAATTCTGACAGCCCCCACGATTCCAGACACCGGGTATGAACTGCATGCATATTCCTTGCCCTTGAATGTGGACGCCACCTCTGAATCTGAGTTATCTGAACATTACTTACCTTGATTCGGTTACTTCTTATGACAAATAGGAATCACTGCCATGACTAAGGTACCTGATAAACACAGCATCCCGGAGGGGGTTGGAAGTCCGGCCGGCAGCTGTGCTCACACTTGCCTGGGACAAAGCAAGTCCCTGACGTAAATGTTACGTGGGCGTCACAGGAGGCATGTCTGCGTGGCCCAAGGAGAGGAGAACCCCCAGAGGCAGCTAGTGTGTGGGCTGGAGTCCCAGTGCCAGGGGTCACATGTCACCAACCATCTCAATGAGCTTACAGCACTCAGATCCTCAGACGAGATGCTCAGCCTGACAGTTTGATTCCTACCTATTGGACCAAGTCGTGCCCAGACTCCTGTTCCCAGGAAACTCTAATATCATAACCTGGTGCTGGTTCGATGCTCCGTTGGCATTAACATGCTACGCAGCAAGAGTAAACTGATACAGTAAGGATGTGGAGAAAATGGACCACATTGGACAATGAAACAAAACAACACAGCACCTTTTGTTTTTAAAATACCGTGACAAGGTCTGACAGATTGCTAAAGTTACTTAGGCGGAAGGCAGCCAGTGCTGGAGTCAACATCTCAAAACTTTGAGCTATTATTCATTATGCTACCTGTCCAGTACACTAAATCATCCTCAGCATATCATTAAATACTCATTAAATGCCCATATGCACCTGCTGCTATACAGGGCACCCATATGAAAAATCAAAACAATACTCAAAAATTGTAGTCTGTAAAAAAGAGAACACCAAGTTCTAGTGCGGGCAAGGTTGACTCTCTCTGGCGGCTTCCCCCCACCCCAGCATTTAGGGTTAATCTGAATTTACATAAATAAAGAGTAATACAGAGCACCAGAGCCATCACAGAACCTGGTTTTGCATTCAGATTTCAAGGGAATTTTTGATTAGACAGTTCAGGCCTCCACCTATGCAACCAGAATTCATGGAGCCCATTTATGGAGTCTGTGCTTCTGAAGCTCTCTAGAGAGTTCTGATGTACAGCCACCAGCCTAAGAGAGGAGTGAGGCCAAGAGTGGTGTGTTAAGCTGCATTTTCGTGCACTTTAATGATTGAATATTGAAGTTACTTAATTTTTTTCCAATTGTTTCAACAAATATATATTAAGTTACTGGCGATCCAGAGAAGAAGAAAGGCACTCTCCCTGCTCTCAAGATTTTCACGGTCTAGAATAGTAAACGTAAAACCACATGCTGAGTGTCAGGTCCCCATATGAACTCTGTGG
The DNA here is from genome assembly GCA_004023785.1 of Mungos mungo. Lineage (NCBI taxonomy): Eukaryota > Metazoa > Chordata > Mammalia > Carnivora > Herpestidae > Mungos > Mungos mungo. Next base: position 885,502 of record PISW01000071.1, on the reverse strand, counting down.
AAGAAGGCGAGGTTAGAATTCTCTGTAACGGGAAAGCGGCCGGCCGGAAAGCAGACTCAATGGAGAAAATGATATTCAAGTAGGATCTCAACATTCAAGTCAAACCCATCAGTATAAACATGTGCTTTCTATCTTCATTTATTCAGGACAGATTCTTAAAGGCTACAGAGCAGTGTGGTGCCGCGATTGGGAGCCTCTGCAGACACGTTGGATCGAATCCTAGCTCTGTGGTTCCTACTGTTCTGTTTCCTCCTTTCTGCATGGGGGGAAAAATAGTATCGCCTCACAGAGAATACTACTTCCGAGGCGTGACTATGAGTAAACACGTAGCACATTTCCTGCCCCATGTGAGGACTTTGGTTCATATGGACAGTCATCCTAGAAATGATCAATGTCCTTGCTGCTTGTCCCCACAACCACAGTTACGGGGTTCTTCCGTAGAATCGTAACTGAAGCAGGTCAGAGGCAAGAAAAGTCTACTGTGGTCCGAGGGAGGAGCTGAGCCGTAGACACAGATACACTCAGCGCTTCCCAGCTGCCGTGCAGGTGGGATGCTTGACAATGTGAAGAGAAAAGAGGGTTTAGATCTGCCTAGAGAAGTGAGCAAAGATGTGAAACTTTTTTAAAAGGGCACATTTTAAGCAAACTTGGAGGATCACTTGCAAGTTCATGAGGCACACAAGGAAATCTGTGGGGACCAGGGATTTCAGTCAAGGGAAGTTCAAAGTATCCGTGCCCATGGACGGCTTTCAGTGGGCGAGATCTACTCATTCTAATTGTGATGCATAGTTTTAGGCAAATCCAAGCTGTCACTTCCATAGAGAATTTTTTAAACATATGAATGGATAACGCATGTGACATTCCTGGAAGGCATCGTCTCTTGGATAGCACACGTCAGTGATTTCCACTTGGTACTTGAAAACCTTGTTTGACAGTGTTGAGTGCTGATCATGTGCAAAGCATTGGTGCCTGAGCAAAGGATGCATCATCCAAAAAAAAAAAAAAAAAAAAAGAGAGAGAGAGAGAGATTAAATCTTGAATCTTTTCATAAACATCTAAGAAACCTTGTCTTGGGAGTTGTGTGAAGTATATGTGGATTATGCAAAAATGAATATTTTCTCTTTTGCAGAATTAATTCCCAAATTCAAAGACTTGACTTTTATTCATTTTACTGGGAAACCAGTGCCATGTGAGAGTCATGTGGTATAATAAGTGAGCCTTGTCCCTTTTTTGTATGTTACAGCACTTTTTTGTGTATTTCTTTTGGCTCTTCCTATGGTCTCTGGATCCAGTGAGGAGTGGATACAGAAATGTTTACTTTCTGAAGATTGTGTTAGGTAAGATTCCGGAACCCACTGGCTTACCCTTAGTCATATGTCCTAATAAGTGTTCTCCAAAGTGATCAATTGTAAGTCAGAAAGAGAAAAAAACTACATTAGGATGAATTTTTATTCCCTTTTTAATAAAAACAACAATTAGAGTATCCAGAGTCTGTGAGCTTGAGAAGCCAGGAAGCATATGAAGCCTTCTCTCAGCTGGTGGAAGGATTTCTAGCTAATCACCTTATTGACCAGTGTCTTTTTCTTCCCATGGCGAAGAGGAGCTATTTGTGCCAAAGAAATGACAGGCTTTGCAGAAATTGTTGCACACAGATTATACAATGCGACAATCAAGGAACATTCGAGTGCCCATTCGCCAGGCTTGCATTCATTTGGCAGCTCTCGGAATTTTGTGGGAGCAATGACTCTTGCTCTGAGCTATTCCACAAATCAGGAATACTGGAGTAGAACATCTAAACTGTGGAAGAAAAAATGTTATTTTGGTGTGGTTGGCAATCCAACCAGATACATTATACTGATGTGAAATGTTATCTTGAAAATAATTCATTTGGGGGCACCTGTGGGGCTCAGTCACATGAGCATCCAACTGTTGGTTTCGGCTCAGGTCATGATCTCATGGTTTATGAGATCAAGTCTTCCATTGGGCTCTGGCCTACAGTGTGGACCCTGCTTGGGGTTCTCTGATTCTCTCTCTCTCTGCCCCCTCCCTGCTCTCTTTCTCTCTGTCTCTATAAATAAATAAATAAATAATAAGCTTAAAAAGAAGAAAATAATTCATTTATACACATTCTACACAGTTCATGGTTCAGAGAATAAGTCTTTTCTTACAGACTTTATTTTCCTAAAATAAAGGATAATATAAACATTTCCTTAAAAGTGTTCACACTGTTAGGACAATCACATAAAAGTGTGATGTGTCAACCCCAGGGCTGCTCATGAAATAATAATGAAAGGTCCACTTTCTTCAACTCTGAAGTTAGTTCTAGACCAAAGTTGGAGTTTTTCCATGTGCTATACGGAATCATATGCCATAGCTGTCATGTGAGTAGTGTTTCCATCAATTAAATAAATGTCTTTCCATCTTCCTACTGGATCTTTTGGTTACTTCATTTTCCAGGACTGACTATGGAAGAATTCTTTCAGACACCTTTGAGAAAAATGCACAGAACATAAAGTTGTAACATGCCTCTCCCAGCCAAATAGGAGAGCATTTAAATAAACCTATAAAAATGAAATTCAAAAATGATTTAAGTATAATATTTTATAGTTTTAATTTATAGTTTTTAATCTTTTGCACTTACAGAATTCTATTTTTGCTGCTGTTGGTATAAATTTAAATGTCACTTTGAAATAGAATTATATCAGATAAGGTACAGATTCAAATATGAATAAAGATCACTTTTTAAATGTGTGCAAGATGTTTATTTTCTCTGGAAGATTCACATGCATTCAACTAAATCCATTACTCTGTATTGGCAGTGATTGATGACAAGAGTTAGTTGGTTTGTTGAGACATTTGCTATAAACTTTGGCATCCTTGTAAGATTTTGTCTAAAATGAACTCCATTCCATGGTGCTAATATGGTACATGTATTGTTATTAAAGTAAGAAAACACATTTAAAAAACTGTTACCTTATTTTGACTAGCTGAAAATCATATTTTGAATAACCTTGAGATGGAAGCAATTCTTGAGCCAATGTATATAGCTGGGTTACAGAACATTCTCAGAAATCAAAGGGGTTCATTACAGCTACTCAAATATGACTGCATTGATTGTCCTCTAATTTATGAATGGAGTCCATTTCACATTTCTCATCTGACAAGTGGATATTTGAAATCACCATAAGGATATGACCTCACTTCACAGTTTTTTTATTTGGTATCCTGCATTAGTTCTTGAGTTTGTAGGCAATACATTTCTGATCCAGAGCCTCTATAATTCAATTCTACAAATCAGCATTTCAAGTAATTATCTTTTTGAAATCAGGAAAAGATTTTGACTTATTCAAAAAAGAATATGCTCTTCTAACAAGAAACAGGCAGAGGCAAGGAAACATGATTTTTCACTCAGGCGATGTGACTGTAACTATCTGTCCATGCATTATGGTAGAAACCTTTGGGGTCCTGCCCAGCCAGCCTCCTTTGAGAAGCTGGAATTGTAGCCCCAAGGTAAAGCACCACATCAATGTCTCTAAAACATGGCCCTGACCACAGTGGACTATTTCATCCTCAAGTCTGCCTGGCAAACACTTAGACTTGCTTTGACTCAAGAATCTATTGAACTCAAGCTGATGGTGGCCCTGGAATGCAGCTCTAAGGATTTCTGCAGCCAAATTCCACAAGACAGCAACAGTTCACATCCATTCTAAGTAATCCTTGTGCAGATCTTTCTTTTGGAGTCTTCCAGGTCCCGTATAACTTTGCAGACTGTCCTTATTTCCCAAAAGACAGCGGTTTTCTAGCCCTTGAAAACCATAGGCTTAACTGCATTCCCTTATCAAAACTTTGGTAAGGTCTTTCTTTAATGCTTATTTATTGATTTGGAGAGATAAAGCAAATGAATGGGGGAGGGAAAGAGAGACAAGGAGAGAGACAATCCCGAGCAGGCTCCACCCTCAACATGAGCCTCAAAGGGGGACTGGATCCCATGACCTTCAGATCATGGCCCAAGCCAAAATCAAGAGTTGGATGCTTAACCAACCAAGCCCCGGTAGCTCTTTTGAAGTAACAGCCCTAAGCAGCAAAAGCATGACACCACTTCCTGAGGGAAGGAATATACAGGGCAAAAAAGAAGCAAGTAGGGCTTGAAGTCAAGATTACTTCTTAGCAATTCCCAGAATCACATCATCTTATGTATCATTTCAAATTCTTAGCATAATAAAACAGTTTTATGATAGTAAGTGACCCCCAGTGTCTGTGGGAAAAGCCAACAAACAGCTGTAGAGCAAAGTTATAAGCCATTTATCCCCAGACTTCTCTTCATCACTGTAACCTACGTCAAAATGAATGAAACCAGTAAATTAAGAAAACCTGGCTTTCATAGGACAGCTGGACATTGCATGCATTGTTTCGGGACTACATTTGCTATAAACAGAGTTGAGGTTGTTTTTCTTCACTTTTAGTTTTGCATGCCTGAAATTGCAACTGTGTGTGTGAAAAATATCTTGCCACAGCCATATCATTATTCTCTTCCATCTCCTTCTTCTCTCTAATGTTTTGTATCCTACCTCTGTCTCCTTCATACTTATTTTCTTCTGACTTTTTGTGTAGACTTACTTCCCCCCACCCCCACCCAGACATAAGAGATGTGTTTTATCTGAACAGTATCTATGTACCGATATTTTTAAAAAAGTTACAATGCCAATTCAAAATGCTTCTAGGTAAAGGTAAGTCTAAATTATATCACCTTCTTAAAAGTTACTTAATTCAAAGGCAGCTTCCAAATGCTACATTTCTTGTCTCTTTTTCTTTCCCAAAGGAATACTTTTCTTGTTATTAAGAGCAGTACCATTGTTTCTTTACTTTTAAAAGAACAGATAAAATGATGCACAGTTAAATTCAGACATCATTTCTCTGTTTCATTATTAATGCATCTGTTTGGTTTTTTTCATTTATTTAATCTACCGTAGAACTTTGCAAAAGGACAGATTTAATCGTGTCTTTCAGGGACACCCTTGTCTACCTGTATGTCCGCATTCAGCATGTCATTTACATGATGGTTCAATCAACATTCAAGAAACAGCTTGTTGAATGTTAAGTGTCTGTCTAAAATGTTACATTTTCTAAGAAAAATGTGGGTTTTACTTGAATAGAGTCCACATTTTTAATATATATTTTTTTTATTTTTGAGAGACAGAGAGACAGCATGAGCCGGGGAGGGTCAGGGAGCGAGGGACACACAGAATCCGAAACAGGTTCCAGCCATCCAGATGCCCCAAAGCCCAAATTTTTAGATCTGTCAGATTAAGGATCTTTGACTCTAGAACACCTTTGATAAATAAAAAGATGCATTAACAGTGTATGGAGACAGAAAAGAATGCGCGTGCATGCATGTGTGCTTGTGTGTGCTTGGGACATTACTGAACATATTTCACATATTGTTAAGTAGGAAACAATATCTACAGTATTAAATGGTTGAATAAAATAATAAGTGCTGGGGTGCCTGGGTGGCTCCGCCTGGTAAGTGTCTGACTTCGGCTCAGGTCACGATCTCACAGTCCGTGAGTTTGAGCCCTGTCCCGGGCTCTGTGCTGACAGCTCAGAGCCTGCAACCTGCCTTGGATTCTGTGTCCCTCTCTCTCTGCCTCTATCCTGTTCATACTCTGTCTCTCTCTCAAAAGTAAACATTTAAATTTTTAATGTTAAAAAATAATAAAATAAAATAATAAACGCTGTTTTCCATATTTAGTGTAAAAAGGTGTTGTAGGATATGATTACTGTATCTATATTTAAACAGTGTGATTATTCCATGGCATGTAACATAATGAGATCGAGTAAAATATTCGTCTCGAGGCACCTGGGTGGCTCAGTTAAGCATCTAACTCTTGACTTAGGCTCAGGTCGCGATCTTGTTCATGGGTTCAAGCCCCACATGGGGCTCTGCCTTGACAGCATAGTGTCTAATTGCAATTCTCTCTCTCCTCTCTCTCCTCCCTCAAATAAATAAATAACCTTAAAAAAATAAAATATTTGTCTTGAAGGGTCGTTTTCCATCCATGATACTCCCGGTTCCGATGCTTGCTACTTCAGACCTCAGCCTTCTCTCCCCTAACCATAAATCTTCAGTGTGTCCTTTTAATGAATTTGGTCACACTGGCAGTTCTCCAATAGAAGTTTTACTTATTTGTTTCTTGCATTTGGGGGATTCACAACCACTTATCAAAATATTGCAGATTTAAGGTTGGCTTTTAAGTTGATTTTAAACCAAAGAATGAATAAAGTTTGCCCTGCCCAGAGCATGAGCAGTTTGGTTAGTCCCTACAATGTGGAGTGAGAGAGGAAGTACAATCTTACTGCCAGAGGGCAAAGGCCTATGCTAATGTATATTTTTAATTAAGGACAATTTATTAGCCGATGGTCTCAGGATGAGTGGTGGGACTTGTAGGAACGTACTGGCAGAAGCCATCAATGTCAAAGCCAAGGCAGACAAAAATTCTGCTGTATCCTGACTAATGGATCCAGTTTCATCTCTGGGCCATCACAACACTTCTTCCAGCACCATTTTCCTGCAAGTGGGCTACTCAGTGGAGACCCTGGGAGTGAGTTTTCACCCAGTGACTTCACCAGTAGACCCCTGTTTCAGCACGCAGAACACCGACACGAAAAAAAACACACATGATCTGTACACAGTCAGCTCCCCACAGCATAGTAGCAACACAGTAGTGGAAGCAGCATTAGGTTTGGGATTTTACTCTATTTCAAAAAACACCCAAGCGATTTACTCATCATATGTGAGACTTCTTATCTCCATTTAAGATAAGAGAACAAGATAAGATTTTTGTTTCTCTTTCCTTTTTTCCCCCCTAGGAAGGAGAGAATAAACAAAGATGCTTTCCTTTTTGCAGAAGAACAAAAAGAAACAAATGAACAATAACAACAAAATAATAGCCAGGTATCAGTCAGATAACGGAAACTTTGGAAGTGCTGTTTGATTGGATAGCAACAGTGCACTTATACAATACTTAGACACTCTCTGGAAGTAAGGGAAAGTGCTGAATGGGTATAAATTTCATAAGGCAGATGTCTTGATTTGAGCTAATGTTTATTGTATCTTAATGTCTTCCCTTTGCATTTCGTGACCATTATTATCGATAGGTCATTGTAGGAATGTACCAACTCTGGCTAGCAGCATATTAGAGAGAAACCTGGAATTATAAGACTCAAAAATGTTGAGGTCTAGTTCATCAGTAAAGCTGACCTCTAATAACGACTCCAAATTTGGGTCCAAGAATACTTTGTCATTCTGGCTTACTTACTTTTTGATACATAGTAGGTTTTGAAAATTATACATTCGGGGGTTCCTGGGTGACTCAGTTGGTTAAGCATCCAACTTCAGTTCAGGTCATGATCCCATGGTCTGAGTTCAAGCCCCGCATCAGGCTCTGTGCTGACAGCTCAGAGCCTGGAGCCTACTTCAGATTCTGTGTCTCCCTCTCTCTTTGCCCCTCCACGACTCGTGCTCTGTCTCTGTTTCTCAAAAATGAATAAATATTACATTTTTATAAAAATTAAATAAATAAAATTATATATTCAGGATGTATAACATAATGATTTAATATACATGTGCATTTCAAAGGATTATCACAATTAATTAATATACTCATCACCTCACATAGTTACCTTGTTGGGTTTTGTTTTTGGTGGTGATGAAAACACTTAAGAGAAACCTATTTTGGTGAATTTCAAGTACACAACACACTATATTAACTATGGTCACCAGGCTGTATGTGAGATCCTCCCAACTCACTAATCTTACAGCTCAAAGTTTCTACCTTGTGGCCCATGTCACCTGACCTTCCCCATCACCCAGCCACCAGCAACCACCACTGCAGAATCTGGTTCAATGAGATCGACTGTTGAAAATTCCACATATGAGATCATGCAGGATTTTTCTTCTGTGTCTGGACTATTTCATTTAGCATAATGTCCTCTGTGTTTCACAAATGTCCTCTGGCCTATTTCATATAGCATAATTTCATCTATGGTTTCATAAATGGCAGTATTTCTTTCCTTTTTAATGGCTGAATAATTGTATATGGAACGTTTTTCTTTCTCCATTTATCTGTTGGTGGACACTGGGTTGTCTCCATGTCTTGGCTGTTGTGAATAATACTGCAATGAGCATGAGTGTGCACATGTCTTTCTGAGATATTGACTTCATTTCTGCTGGATATTTATGCAGAAGTGAAATTGCTCACTCATAGGGTAGTTCTATTTTTAACTTTTGACAGAACTTCAGTACTGTTTTCCATAATTGTCTAAACCTGAGGCCCGGTCCCTGGAAGGGCGCGCACTCCTTAGCCCGCGGCCCCGAACGGCTGCAGAAGGCTAAAACGCTCGTCATAGTTGTTTCCTGCAGTGTCTTAAACCGCGGGACCCGGAGGTCGCTCGTCCGCCCGTCCATCCGTTATCACTCTGGGCTGCTGCGACGCTCGCGGGCGGCCCCAAGCCCCACGTAGAGCGGGACCCGGGTCCGCCTCTACCCCAGGTTAGGGCAGCAGGCGCCGCGGGGCGCTAGCTCGCCAGGCCCCGGCGCGCCCATCCCGGCTCTGGGCGCGCTTCTATTGCGGGTCCTTCTCCTGAGGGAGGGAAAAGAGAAAGGGGGGCAGCGGAGAGGGAAATGCAGCAATTGAAGACAACACTCACGGTTTCTGGTTAGGCAAAGGAGAGAGAGCGTTTATTGAGAAAACTGTCTCTTATATATATTTTTAGGGCGGAGCAAACAACGTCAGATACCCAGTAAACAAAGTCAAATGCATATCAAAAAGCGCCCTGACTTTGCCTTCAGCACATGCTGGGGGAGGGAGAGCTAACACTGAATACGGTTTTGATCTTTTATGCACCTTGGCCCTCTACGTCTGGCGCAGCAAGACTGACGCCAAAGATATTTTTGCCATCTCCAGCTTCCAGATGCAAATCTTGTTTACTGGTTCACTCTCTGGAGAGTGAAAATCCTTCCCTGAGGCAGACAGAAACATGGTGGTCCCCAACACATAATGGCTCTTACTGATTTAGTCACACCGACAGTGTGCAGGAGTATCCTTTTGTCCACGACCTCATCAGAACTTGTTTTCTTTTGTCTTCAAATAATATTGGCTTATTTTTTGAGAGGATAGTGTGGATGGCAACATAGGACTCTAAACATAAGTTAGTTGCTATATGGGAAAATGGGCGCAAGCCCACACTGCATGTTGAGTCCTTGTAAAAAGATTGACACCCCTTGGGTCCATGGTCATCAGTAGTTTCCCTGCGGCACATCGGATATCATCATACACTAAATTGTTTCGTTTTTAAATTTTCAGCTTTAAAGAGTGAGTGAACGTGTTGGTCTCTTTTGAGAGAAATTGTGAGCATTGAGGCATGTGTCAGAGTCATTCTGGGCAGGCAGGTAAATCATGACATCTTCATGCAGGACTGACTGTGTGATGGGCATAAACAAAAGAACAGTCATTAAATAGCATGGGGAAAAGCCAGTACCATGGACAGTACCAGAGAATGATGCACTTTTTTATTGAATCATTTTTAAGCCTTAGGATAACTGTATAAGCAGAAGATGTAAGCCCACGTCTATGGGAAGTGTTCAGTTTTAAAACTGGTGGAAAGTATTGAAATGAGGCAGTGAATAGAGGCATATTGATTGATTCACTCATAATTAAACAGAGTCTGAAAAGCAGGCTATAATTGCTAAGATGTGCTTAAGTATGTTTACTTTCTGTGGGTAACTAAAAAAGGAGACATAAACATGGTAATTAAAGGGTTATTTTTTGTCCTTCATATTCAAAGATGCTCTTACTCAAGATCAACCTGACTTGTATGTGATCTAAGCAAAGTATTGAGATTTTTGATTTTCTGCAGCAATAAATGGGATCGTTGGTGTGCGTAATTGACCACTGTATGTAATTAATACAACAGGACCTGGCATTCAGCTCAGCCGATGCCTCTGTCATGGTCTGTGTCCTGGCATTCACCTTCCAGCCTCTTAGCCTTTCTTGATACAGCCTCATAACCCACTCAAAGTCAAACACTGAGAGTTCTGTATCATACAGTGTGTCAAGACTTACAACTACACACCTGGATGCTAACATTGTAGCTACAAAATTAGTTCTATCTGCCAAGATCAATTTTCTCTTGAATAATATTTATGGTTGATCTTTAGACTTTAGGAAGGCAGCAAAGGATATGACAAATTAAATCTACATAGTACAATGCTGTGTTTTCTTACCGTGTGTTTGCCCTTAAATATATAAAACAGAAATATTACACCTACATGTGAAAAAAATGGGGACTTAGAGTTACCAAACAGTCCTATACAGTTAGAATGCTGGTGAGTATTTCTTCCCAGATACAGCTATTTTAGAAAAAGATTGGTCCTTGTCTCTTATTTGCATTCTGTGATTCTGAATCTCAGTCCTCACTCAGCATTTTCTGGTGATGAAACCATAACTGATAATCATTTGTAGCAAATAAGACTTTATTAATTTTGTTTCTATTTTTATTGCTGATTTTATCTTATTAATTGCTGTTTTATAATCTGTGTAATAAAAGGACTGTGGTCAGTGACATTCTCCTTAATTAAGCCCCTAATTGTTTTTTTATACTTTGCTGAGGTATAATTGACATTGAAAAGACTGCACATATTTATACATTGTGTTGAGTCTACATAAAATTCTAGGAAATATTTATTATTTACCCACATTCTGAATTAATGAAAGTGTTTCTTCATTTTTAACTTTTATGCTGATCTATTTAATTTAAACTGAGTTGTTAAGAACCCAAGAAAAATATATCATACTAAGGGTGAGATTGGTTGACATTTCCCCTTCTGGTGATAGAGGCAGTTTCATACATAATAAGCCATCCAGGAACGTTTTCTAGGAGCACCTAGGAGGGTGGCTCAATCACTTAAGTATCAGACCCTTGACTTCAGATCAGATCATGATCTCATGGTTGGTGAGTTTGAGACCCACATTGGGCTCTGTGCTCTCAAGGTGGAGTTTGCTTGGGATTCTCTCTCTCTCTCTCTCTCTCTCTCTCTCTCTCTCCCTCTCTCTCTCTTTCTGCCCCTCTCCTGTTCATGCTTGCACTCATGCTCTCTCTTTCTCAAAATCTCAAAATAAATAAACATTAATTTTGTTTAAAACAGAGGGCCACCTGGGTGGCTCAGTCAGTTAGGCATCTGACTTTAGCTCAGGTCATGATCTCACGGTTCATGAGTTTAAGCCCCACATCAAGCTCTGTGCTGACACCTCGGAGCTTGGAGGCTGCTTCGGATTCTGTGTCTCCTTCTCTCTCTGTCCGCCCCTGTCCACACTCTGCCTCTCTCTCTTTCAAAAATAAATATAAACATAATTTTAAAAATTTTAAAAAGAAAGATTTATAGTAGTCTGTTCTAGATAAAGTATCTATCGTAAAATGGATGTGTAAATTCAAATATACTGATTCCTCCACCATCAAATAAGATGATTATATGAATATTAATACAGTGAGTTGTACTGGTATATTATCTAATGTGGAACCATCTTTGTAGTCCGAGAGGAAACAACCCTTCCATAATTGTGTATGTGTGTGTATGTGCTATGGATGTAACCTTGTCCTGCAAAAATAGGTTAAAATTCTTCCCCCCAGTTCCTCCAGATGTTAATTATTTGGAAACTGAGATAAAGGCAGATATAATTTGGTAATTTAAGATGAGACCATACTGGAGTAGGATGAAGCCTGGATCAAATGCAACCATTGTCTTTATAATAAGAAGAGCAGAAGAGATGGAGACACAGATACACAAGTGGAGAAAGCTGTATGAAGATGAGGCCAGGAAGTGAGGTGTTCAATGTACAGGCCAAGAAACATGAAAAATTGTCAGAAAAGACCACAAGTCAAGAGAGGGTTGTGGAATCGATTCTTCCCTAGACTCTTCAGAGAGCATGGACCTACCACCACCTTGATTTTGGACATCCAGACTCATGAAATGAAAGCGAATGAATTTCTGTTGTTTCAAGCTGTTCCTTTGTTACAACAGCCTTAAGAAACTAATACATTAGATTTGTATGTATGTGTGTGCGAGGGTGTGTGTGTCCACAGGCGTGTGTTTGTCCAAGCATGTGTGGGTGTGCACACACACAATGCATATGTGTGTGTGATTTTCAGTTTTAATCGCTTCAAACCTATAACTAAAACATTATTTTGAAATTTTATATTTTGAAAAAAGGTTTAGTGTTTTCTAACAAATGTTTAAAAGCTCTTATTTATTAAAGAAATAACATTTTGACTTCCATTGGGGTGCGAAAAGCAGAATAAAGCATTGTTCTGGCTCTTAGTACTCTATGCATAATCTTTGAAAAATGCTATATAATCTACAAAATCACAACTTTTCTATAACCCACCTAGGAGCTGAGGCTACCTGGCAAGCAACTAACCTGAAAACCATGGAAAGACAGGCAGCTCCAAAGAGAGACAGGGCAATTGCATTTGCTCCGCAGGACAGACATCAGATGCCTTACGACCCAATAGGAACAATTCCATTCAATATCCTTAACATATCCTGAAATGCCAAGTGTAGGCAAATGTGAGAGAACAGAGTCCTTGGGGGCTGCTGAAACAAGGGGTTTATACCCGTCTGCACAGGCTCGAGTGGGTCAAAAGTAGGATTGGTTAGCAGTCAGGAAGAGGTGTTTCTCTTGGGCCAGGTCTGGGGGAGGGGGGGAGGGCAGATGCTGTGGGAACAGCATCATGCCCCATATAAATCCTTCTTCCCTGTCTTCTCGATGGAACAAAAGCTTGAAACTGCTAAGGAAAGGAAGAAAATTGTCACCTTCAGGGAATAGGTGAGGACCCAACAGGGCCGGGCAAAAGGAAATGAAGACAAACTAACTGACTAAAGAAAACAACAAAAAATCCTAGCCCTCTTTCCTGGGGAGGGGTGTAAAAATACCCTGAGGTCATTAAAAAACCTCTATGGAGACCCAAGGACACATTACCTGCCTCAGTCTCATGCTGAGTGGTAGCAGTAGAAGGAGCCATCCCAGGGCCCCTGTGGGCTAACAAGAGTCAGGGAATAAGTAACAGCAGTATGTTCAGAAGAAGAGGCAGAACGTGGGGACAGACCAGTTCTGAGCTCCAGCACCAGGTTCTTAAGACCCTACCCGGGCAGTGGAACACAAACCTTACACAAAGTTAAGCTAATAAACATTTGAAGTCTGTGCTGCTCTGTGGAAAAGCATGACCACAGGAACACGGAAATCCACCTCACTTCCAAACCACATGGATTCAACCCTCCAAGATAAAGGTTTGGCAAGAGGAGACATACCATTTCCAGACATAAATATTATTCACATCAGTCTACATTGGTAAAATGGTCAATAGAACCAGATTCAAATGTGACATAAGGTTTTGGGCTATCATATGATTTAATTTTTTAAATTACAATTTAAATTTAAAATAACACTATTAAGGTATGAAAGGGTCTAGTAGAAAAGATAGAAAGAAACGTGCATAAATAGGAGGAAAATTTCAGCAGAGAGAAGGAAATTAAAAGAATAACCTGGAAATGCTAGAATAGGAAAGCATTGTGAAAGACATAATGTCTTTGAAAGATTTATTAGACTATGTGTCTGTTTTTGTGCCAATACCATACTGTCTTGATGATGACAGCTTTGTAGTAGAGGCTAAAGTCTGGGATTGTAATGCCTCCCATTTTGGTTTTCTTCTTCAATATGACTTTGGCTATTCAGGGTCTTTTGTGGTTCCATATGAATTTGAGGATAGTTTGTTCTAGCTTTGAGAAGAATGTTGGTGCAATTTTGATGGGGATTGCATTGAATGTGTAGATTGCTTTGGGTAGTAATGACATTTTCACAACGTTTATTCTTCTGATCCATGAACAGGGAATGTTTTTCCATTTCTTGGTGTCTTCTTCAATCTCTTTCATAAGTTTTCTATAGTTTTCATCATACAGGTCTTTTACATCTTTGGTTAGGTGTATTCCTAGGTATTTGATAGTTTTTCGTGCAATTGTGAATGGGCTCAGTTTCTTGATTTCTCTTTCGGCTGCTTCATTTTTGGTGTATAGGAATGCAACTGATTTCTGTACATTGATTTTGTACCCCGCGACTTTCCTGAATTCATGGATTAGTTCTAGAAGGCTTCTGGTGGAGTCAATTGGGTTTTCCATGTAGAGTATCACATCATCTGCGAAAAGTGAAAGTTTGACTTCTTCTTTGCCAATTCTGATGCCTTTTATTTCCTTTTGTTGTCTGATTGCTGATGCTAGGACTTCCAGCACTATGTTAAAAAACAGTGGTGAGAGTGGACATCCCGGTTGTGTTCCTGATCTCAGGGGGAAACCTCTCAGTTTTTCCCCATTGAGGATGATATTAGCTGTGGGCTTTTCATAAATGGCTTTTATGATGTTTAGGGAAGTTCCTTCTATTCCGACTTTCTCGAGGGTTTTTATTAAGAATGGATGTTATATTTTGTCAAATGCTTTTTCTGCATCTATCGACAGGACCATATGGTTTTTATATTTTCTTTTGTTAATGTGATGTATTATATTGATGGATTTGTGAATATTGAACCAGCCCTGTTACCCAGGAATGAATCCCACTTGATCATGATGGATAATTCTTTTTATGTGCTGTTGAATTCGATTTGCTAATGTCTTGTTGAGTATTTTTGCATCTGTATTCATTAAGGATATTGGCTTGTAGTTCTCTTTTTTTTGTTGGGTCTCTGTCTGGTTTGGGAATCAAAGTGATACTTGCTTCATAGAATGAGTCCTGAAGTCTTTCTTCTATTTTTATTTTTTGGAATAACTTGAGAAGGATGAGTGTTAACTCTGCTTTAAATATCTGGTAGAAGATGGCTTCCCAGGGGAATTCTACCAGACATTTAAAGCAGAGCTCATACCCATTCTTCTCAAACTATCCTAAAATTCGTATGGAACCACAAAAGACCCCGAATAGCCAAAGTAATATTGAAGAAGAAAACCAAAACGGGAGGCATCACAATTCCAGATTTTAGCCTCTACTACAAAGCTGTCATCATCAAGACAGTGTGGTATTGGCACAAAAACAGACACATAGACAAATGGAACAGAATAGGGAACCCAGAACTGGGCCCACAAATGTACGGCCAATTAATTTTTGACAAAGTAGGAAAGAGTATGCGATGGAAAAAAGACTGCCTCTTTAGCAGGTGGTGCTGGGAGAACTGGACAGCAACATGCAGAAAAATGACACTAGACCACTTTCTTACACCATACACAAAAATAAACTCAAAATGGCTGAAGGACCTGAATGTGAGACAGGAAACCATAAAAACCCTAGAGGAGAAAGCAGGAAATAGCCTCCTTGACTTCAATCGCAGCAATTTCCTACTCGACACATCCCCAAAGGCAGGGGAATCAAGAACAAAAATGAACTTGATAAAAAGCTTCTGCACGACAAAGGAAACAATAAAAAAAACCTAATAGGCAAGTAACAAAATGGGAAAAGATAGTGGCAAATGGCATATCAGATAAAGGGCTAGTATCCAAAATCTACAAGGAACTCACCAATCTCCACACCAGAAATATGAATAATTCAGTGAAGAAATGGGCAGAAGACCTGAATAGACACTTCTCCAAGGGAGGACATCCAGATGGCCTACAGGCACATGAAACGATGCTTGGCGTCACTCATCATCAGGGAAATACAAATCAAAACCACACTGAGATACCACCTCACGCCAGTCAGAGTGACTAAAATGAACAAATCAAGAGACTACAGATGCTGGCGAGGATTTGGAGAGACGGGCGCCCTCCTACACTGTTGGTAGGAATGTAAACTGGTGCAGCCACTCTGGAAAACAGTGTGGAGGTTCCTCAAAAAACTATCCATAGAACTCCCCTATGACCCAGCAATAGTACTGCTGGGGATCTACCCAAGGGATACAGAAGTGCTGATGCATAGGGGCACATGTACCCCAATGTTCATAGCAGCAATGTCAACAATAGCCAAATCATGGAAAGAACCTAAATGCCCATCACCTGATAAGTGGATCAAGAAGATGTGGTATATATACACAATGGAGTACTACATGGCAATGAGAAAGAATGAAATATGGCCATTTGTAGCAACGTGGATGGACCTCGAGGGTGTCATGCTAAACGAAATAAGTCAGACAGAGAAGGACAGATACCATATGTTGTCACTTATAGGTCTAACAGGAGAAACCTAACGGGACCATGGGGAGGGGAAGGGGGAGGAAGAGTTAGGGAGTGAGGCAAATCATGAGAGACTCTTGAATTCTGAGAACAAACTGAGGGCTGAAGAGGGAGGGGGTAAGGGGAAAGGAGGTGATGGTCGTGGAGAGGGGCACTTGTGGGGAAGAGCACTGGGTGTTATATGGAAATAACTTGGTAATAAACTATTGGATTAAAAAAAAAGAAAGATTTATTAGAGAGCATGAAAAAATGGAGGAAAGAATGAGGAATCTCAAAGATGGTCTAATTCAAGTTTTCCAAATGAAAACACACAAAGAATTGAAGATACATAGTTAAAATATCACCCATATATGTGATTAAGAAATACAAATAATTAAATCTTAAATTAAAATAATCGTTACTTTAACTTTGTGCAATTTATAAAAGCTTGTAACCGTACTACAACTTTAGGGAATACACAGACACACGTGGACACACTCACACACTCATAGACACACATATACTTAAACACACCCTGTTGAATTTTATTTGTTAATATTTAAGATTTATTCATCTTCACTTTCTATTTTGTTTCCATCTGAGTGAGTTCATTTATTTTGCCATGTGCTATCCTATCCCATTTTATCTTTTCATCTTTTAGAATTATCTAAATCTAGTCACGTATTTCTATAAGATCAGTATTAGTCAATATTCTTCAGAATAACAGACTCATTAGAGTCTGTCTCTCTAGGGGTAGCTGGGTGGCTCAGTCAGATAAGTGTCTGACTCTTGATCTAATTTCAGGTTTTGATCTCCAGGTTGTGGGTTCAAGCCCTGCATGGGGCTCTATCCTGGGCTTGGAGCCTACTTAAAGACAAATGTATCTAGATAGATAGATAAATATATAGATAGATAAATAGACAGATAGCTGATGTAGATAGGGAATTATACTGAATTGGTTCATGCAATTATAGAGGCTAAGAAGTCCCAAGACTTCCCACTATCAAGCAGGAAGCTATGAGTGCTGATGTAGTTTCAGTTGGAAAACCAGCAAGTTCAAGCAAGACTCAAGAAAAGCCAATGTTTCAGTTCAAGTCCAAAGGGGGTCACACAAAAAGATTTCCCTGTTACTCAACCTTTTTTTTTTTTTTTTTAAATTCAGGCATCCAGCTGATTAGATGAGGCCCACCCACATTAGGGAGAGCAATCTACTTTATTCAGTCTACACCTTACAAATGTTAATCTCATAAGAACTCCAAAGACACACCCAGAATAATGTTTCACCAAATACCTGGGCTGCCATGACCTAGTCAAGTTAACTCATAGAAATAGACATCACAAATATTATCTCTTCTCCAATGTTTAGGTAACACTGCCTTTGAAAAAAAAATTATTATAGCCTGATGTGTCTTTTCAGGATGGTACTTAAAGAATTTGAAGATATTTTGGTTTTCCATTTTATTTTTAAATTAATTTTGGTAATTCATATTTCTCTCTAGAAAGTCTCCATCAGTGTTTTCAAATTATTGGCTTCTATTTTACCACAGAATTATTATTGCTATTATCACTGTTAGGACTGTATGCTCTAGTTTGTGTGTCTGCTTCCTCTAACTGCTTAGCATACAGATATATGTCATTACTTGAACCTCCATTCAGCCACATTCAAACCAGATCGTCTTTTGGCCACTGGTGAATTCCATCTTTGCTGGGACACTGGTGATATCAGAGATCGAGTCACACAAGCACATGGTTTTGCCAAGTCCTACTTGTAATGCGGTGTATTTCAATGACCTGAAGACCCAGGCGTGGAGGGCACCCTCTCAAAGTCTTCCTTCTCCAGGAGGCTCGGTGTTACAAGCAGCCCCCACCTTCTAGGTGTGTCTTTGGATTCTATCCTGACCATGCACGGGTTCCTGTCTAGCTCTGAATATTCTAGAGGAGTTAAGCTTCCTGTCACTGGGCTGTTTCTAAAACTGGAGTCTGTATGCCATAATTGTTGCTATGGCCGCTGGTTTTGTGTGTATGCTTATGTTTTGTGTATGTGGTCTTCCGTGTTGCAGAATTGTTGTGTCTGCACATGGTGGAGGGGGCAAGGAAGCTCTCTGTGGCCTCTTTTAGAAAACCACCAATCCCTGGGTGCCTGGGTAGCCAGTCAGATAAGCTCAGGTCATGATCTTGTGATTGGTGAGTTCGAGCCCCATTCCAGGCTCCGTGCTGATAGTTCAGAGCCTGGAGCCTGCTTCCAATTCTGCGACTCCCTCTCTCTCTGACCTTCCCTTGCCTGCACTCTGTCTCTCTCTCTCAAAAATAAACAATTATTTACAATGTTTATAAAACAAAAACAAAAAAAGCCACCGATCCCTTTCCTGATGACTCTACATTTATGACTGAATTACCTCCCAAAGTCACCACCTCCTAATCACCATCACTTTGGTAGGTGAAGATTTCAACACATGAATTTCTGAGGGACCATAGCATGGTCCATTGAAATATCCCCACTGTCTTAACGACAGTACTGTAATTTCATTTGCATTGGCTTATCGTGTGCTAGAATTTAACCCCCAAATGGAAATACTTATAATTGTTTTAATAACTGATTTGTTCCCAGTGCTGAGAAAAGAAAATATCTAGAAGATAATGACCACTCATTCAAATCAGTTAAATGAATGACTTGCTATTTTTATTTCCATCCTGGGTCTAGATTAGGATCGGTGGTAGTTGAAGGCATGATTCACAAATGTACATAAACCTATGTAGAAGCACTCATTAGACAAACATCCCGGAGTTGAGACATTGTAGTAGTGTCGGGACAGAACCTCATCTGGTTTTATTATGTTTCCATCTGAAGCTGATGTGACCATCCTTGTCTTCTCCATGGGTATAAACACAGAACCCACAGAAGCCACATTGACTACATTCACACCGTTCTTAATTATACCATATATCACCCTTGGGAATTATGTATTATTTATTCCATTTTTACAGACAAGGAGTTTTCTCACAGCAGTTAATGGTAGGTCCTGACCTGTCTAGTACACAGTACACAGATACTGTGAACCTTCTCTGAAATTCATGTTTGACTGGCTTGTGTTAATGATTCTCTTTTCTCAGATTTATCTTCCTCTCACACTGGATGGCATTCATCTCCTTTTATATGAGTTTTTAGAGCCCAAGGAAATTATTTGTGACAGACCTGAGTATTGTTGATTTATGTTGTATTTAACACTTGTTGATCTGGAATGATCCGTGACAAAGAAGATTTGCATAAGTGATCCTGCACCCGAGCCGAGTGAAAATACATATTCAGCGTCAATTGGGTGCTTTCTGGGAAGGTGAAGATCACCTTTCAAAGTAGTGTCTGAGGAAGCATAAAAATAAAACCTGGTCACTACAGTACTCTCTGATTTCAATGTTGTTAAATTTACAGGAGGTTAGATCAAGGTTACAACCCACTACCTGTAAAAGCAATAAAGAAATATTGATATGAGTAAGATTTTTTTGACATCATATAAAAAAAGAAGAGAAGGGACTCTAAAGATCAGTCTTTTTAAGGGGCTACTTACCTAGCATTTAATATGATGCATTTTTTAGAGACATTTAACCTTGTAGAGTCAGTTTCTGAAGTGAAGGCTCCAAGCTTTTAGCCCGAAGACATCACATTCTCTGAACAACACCACCCATTCTGAGAAGGTCAGAACTGGAGGTCATGGGGACTCAACCATGATGAGATGGCAGCAAAGTGCAGAGCAGAGACACCACCACCCCTATATGTGCTTTACTGAAGTTTTAGGTGGATGGAGGTTCTGGTTGATACTAGTGAACCTCATTTGTCACCTTAAAGTAAGTTATTTGACTCATTAGCAGCCCTCCATCCTCAGTGGTCACTACTTTAAAGAAAAAAAGAAACACCTAAGTTTTCAATGCTCGAGTGAAAATTTTGCAGGATAACATTTCTTTTCACGGTGTGCTAGGTTAAGACATTCCCAGTTGGGTAACTTGTAAGAAAATAATCTGGAGAGACTATTGAATCAGATTCAATCCTTAGATTTCAGGGCATCATGCTAGAAATCTTATGTCTGTAACTGAGGCTCAGTGATAATTTTACATCAAACAAGTAGTAGCCCACATACATATTCATATAATTAGCTGAGGTCACTTTCATTCCTATGTGCTCATATGATTTCCAAATTCGAACCACTGTTTTCTTCTATGATATCACATATTAATTTATAATGACATCCTCTCTCACAACAATATATATAGGGATAGTCCAAAATATAAACACCACTGGCATTTAAGCTATAGGGACACATAGCACTTTCCTTTTATAACTAGAAGATAAAACATCTTTTTACTAAAAGTTAAGATTTCAGACCACCTTAATTTTTATTGTACAATGAAAATAATGCAGATTTAACAGAAAAAGGGAAAAGGTGAAGTAAATGGAATCCTTGAGAGGAATACCAGAAATACCACTGGCCACAAAATCTGATGGATATCAAAACACCAGGACATCATCATTCACCATTTTGATGTAATCATTTCCATTATTTTACTGTCTATACAGAGTTAACACACCATGTGTATGTAGAATTCCGTATCCCTTGACCCCACGAACATTGTACAGTCAGTTCTGTTATCATGTAACGTAGGTGTTCCTAAATATCCCCGTGCTATGCAAAAATCACACAATTAAAAAAACAGAGTTTAAGGGGAAAATTGGGCTGGGATCATACCACTGAACCACTTTGTCAGAGCTAAGTTAAAATCACAGAGGGATCTAATGAAAGTTGTGGCACAATTTTACATGTTTAATGATTACAGAATACATAATACCTCAGTAAACAGGGTTCTTTCCATTCAAAAAGATCCAAATTGTATTTTTAGTTTTTTAATGTTTATTTTTGAGGGGGGGAGAGAGGGGAAGAGAGAGGGACAGAGTGTGAGGGGGGAGGGGCAGAGAGAGAGGGAGACACAGAATCCTAAGCAGACTCCAAGCTCTGAGCTGTCAGCACAGAGCTGCACGTGGGGCTCGAACCCACAAATCGTGAGATTGTGACCTGAGCCAAAGTTATTCTCCTCACAGCTGGCGGATGTCGGAGATGTGTGTGTTCGTTTGTGCTGTGTATTCTGATGCAGCTCAGTTCACCGTGTGGCTTTCCACACTTCGCTGGTCTGTCTTGTAGATGAAATTGAGCATGAACAAACACAAAACTCCTATTACCCTCACATTGTTTCCAAGATTTTAATCCTTTTGGAACAAATTCATGTTTCCAAAGCAAGCAGTATAGCAGAACTGACGGTATTATGAATATTGCATCATTTTTCTTAGGTTTTTTTTTCCATTAAAATAATTTGTAAAGACTGGGGCACCTGGGTGGTTCAGTCAGTTAAGTGTCTGAACTCCTGGTTTCAATTCAGGTCATGATCTTCCAGTTTTGCAAGTTCAAGCCTTGCGTCCAACTCTGCGCTGCCAGCACAGAGCCTGCTGGGAATTCTCTCTCTTCTTCTCTCTATGTCCCTCCGAACTTGCACTGCCTCTGTCTCTCTCAAAATAAATAAACAAACATAACAAAAATTATTTGTAAAGCCTTCATAATACTACAAAGGAAAAAATATATATGTAGCCCTCTGCTCATTCTGAATTCAGTCCTGACACCATCTTTGAAATTTATTTGAATTTGTACAAATTACTTAGCATAACCAAGCCTCTATTTCTTGGTCTGTAGATTGGAGATGAGAAATTACATACCTTCTAGGACAAGAGAGGATGGAAAGGTATAACCTTCAGAAAACAATCAGCATAGCATTTTTAAATATAGTCTGCATTAAATAAATTCTAGCCATAGGTGTTGAGTTCTAGGAGCTCGATAATGTGAGTTGAGTATAAAATACTTTTAATGTTTCCCGAAACATTTTAGCAAATGGCTTTCCAAAAATTAGTGCAAGAAAGAGACTTGGCTCAAGGGTCAAACCTACTAAAACTATATTTTAAAAACAATTAGCTATTTTTTAATTTTATTAAGATTTTAATTTTAATTTCAGTCAGTTAACATACAGTATTATGTCAGTTTCAGGTGTACACATAGTGATTCAACAATTCTAGACATTACTCAGTGCTCTACATGGTTAACACTTTTTTAAAAAATGTTTTTTAATGTTTTCTTTTTAATTTATTTTTGAGAGACAGAGAGACAGCACAAGCAGGGGAAGGTCAGAGAGAGAAGGAGACACAGAATCTGAAGCAGGCTCCAGGCTCTGAGCTGTCAGCACAGAACCCGATGCAGGGCTCAAACCCACAAACCGTGAGATCGAGACCTGAGCCAAAGCCAGACACTTAACCTACTGAGTCCCCTAGGTGCCCCAAGAACACTCTTAACCCCCATCATCTATTTCCCCCATCCTCTCCTCTCCTCCCCTGTGGTAACCATCAGATTATTCTCTATCGGTAAGAGAATGTTTCTTGGTTTGCCTCTCTCTTATCTCTTTGTTTTCCTTTGTTCCTTCTATTTGATTCTTAAATTACAGATATGAGTGAAATCATATGGGATTCGTCATTCTCTGACTGACTTAGTTTTCCTTAGCATCATACTCTCTAGCTCCAACAAAACCTGTGAATAGCCAAGCAGTCTTGAAAAAGAAAGACTGGGGAGCCTGAGTGGCTCAGTCAGCTAAGCATCAGACTTCAGCTCAGATCATGATCTCACAGTTTGTGAATTTGAGCCCCATGTCAAGCTCTGTGCTGACAGCTCAGAGCCTGGAGCCTGCTTAGGATTCGGTGTCTCCCTCTCTCTCTGCCCATCCCCCACTCATGCTTTGTCTCCTTCGCTCTCTCAAAAATAAAACTAAACATAAAAAATTTTTAAGGAAGAAAAAGAAAAACAAAACTGGAGGCATCATAGTTTTGGACTTCAAGTTATACTACACAGCTGCAGTAAACAGTTTGCATTTTTTTAAGGCATATTTCTTTTTTCTCTTTCTTTGTTTACTAATGAAATTCAATATATGTTTATAGGTTATTTTCCCTGTGGCCTGAATCTTGCTTGCATGCTTTTTTTTCTTTTTTTTTTTTCCTTTTTCTTCCTTTCTTCCCCTTTTTCTAATTCTACCATATGCCTTTTGCATTCCTTATCCTGTGGTCATATGTTGCTAGTTTGAGGTTTCAGTTTGGATGTATATTTATTGAATCTCTAAAATGCCAGATTTTTCTCTTCCCTGGTCACAGTCGCTCTTCTGGTGAGTGGTTTCTACTTCTGTTCACCTCTTTATCCTCATATGACCGCGTAAAAACCACTCAGGAAAGTGTGTGCAGGGCCACTGTGTGGCTCACACTACCTCCTGTCCTATCCACCTTCCTGTGTTACCAGGACAGGTCAGAACAATGCCTACTTAATGGAAGACCACTACTGAACCCAGAGGGGCTGGTGAGATTTACACTGGAATCACTTGTTGGGTCTTTGAAAATAATAAGGCTGGAGGCACCTGGGTGGCTCAGTTGGTTAAGCATCTGACTTTGGCTCAGGTCATGATCTCACGGTTCGTGGGTTCGAGCCCCGCGTCAGGCTCTGTGCTGACAGCTAGCTCAGAGCCTGGAGCCTTGTCTTCAGATTCTGTGTCTCCCTCTCTGACCTTCCCCTGCTCATTCTGTCTCTCTCTCTCTCTCTCTCTCTCAAAAATAAATGAAAGTATTTTTAAAAAATTTTTAAATGAAAATAATAAGACTGAACATAATGTGACAGAAAAAAGGCTGGATTTTTGAAGAGGACATTTCTTCCCCTTGTTGCTAATGCTTACTGATCATGTGTCCTTACTTTTCAATGCTTTCATTTGCTTGAATTTCAACTTGACACCCTTAACACTGTTATGCCCAGATTTTAATATCGCCCCCAAAAACCAGAGACCGCCAGGGAGACCGAAGCACGCATGCAAAAGCAAAGGGCTTTATTACGGGTTTAGGCTCACCACGGCCTAAACTCGGGCTCACAGACTTTACAGGCATGGTGGATCCATGCTGAGAGCCCCAAACAAAGGCGGGGTAGGGCTTTTATGAGTTTGGGAAGGGGGAGTTACAGGAAATTGTGACATAGGTACAGTGATCCAGTTATTATTACACAATATTATTGACAGCAGGTTTATCCAATTACAACATTTAGAGTGTTAACCAATCACAGAGTAGACCCAGGACCCAGGACCCTCACGTAGGGTGTAACTAGCCTTAGGCAATAACTGATTACCTATAGTTTTTTATTTCTAGGCCTGCCCCTAGGAATGATAAGGGTATTACAAGGGTGGTCTCTCTTGCCTCGGGCAACGTGTAACCTAATAGTTCTGGAGAGACTGACCTTTAGACCTATTTTAGAGGGGAAACTTAAAGCCTGTCATGGCGTCTGTTAGGTTCAGACTCGTGTTCTTACAACACCCCATTTACAATCATCTCTGCCATGTAGGTTCCATAGTGGAACCACAAATCTCCCCATCAAAGTGGCCAGAATCTCAGGGCAAAATTACGCTGGCTGACTTCTGTGCATAAAACACTGCAGTCAACTTCAACTTGTCATTTCTTCCCCAGACCTTTTCCCTTTCCCCCCTCCTCCCCGAAAGGAGATGATCTTCCCCGAGCATCACCTTTTTTTCCTGGCTTTCCTGCCTCTCTGCACACACCAACATACGTGTGTGTCCACGCTCAGCTTAAATACTACCTCTTTGACAATCCGATTCGCACGGCATTGGTGTTTAATCGCCGGGAATAAGGTGTGAGCCAAAACAAAGGCGCCTCTCCCAGGTGTTTATCGCCTGTTATCTGTCAGGCGCTCAGTTTCACCAGGCTCTCTTCTGGCACAACACACAGTACAACATCTCAAGATATTCCCCAGGATGGGTTGTGTGGAGGGAGAACGGGGAACAAGTGGATCTGCCCTTTCCTGACTCTGCGGGTCAAAGGGTTCCCCCACAGGGCGTGATACCCCTCCATGCCAGGAAGCTCACATATGCCCATTCTGTGGCTCCCAGGGTCCCATGTGCCTCGGCATCAAATGACAACCTCTCAGGCAGGTGAGAGGCACGTGGAAAGGTGTTGTCATATTTCATTTGAGTAAAAGTGGGTGAATCCATCGCAGAGTAGTGGCTGAAATAAGAAACAGAGGTTAGTGAAGCCAAGGGGACCTGAAGTCGGCAGACCAGGTTGATAGTTTTTCTCCCTAGCCCAGATTTCTGTTCTTCCCAACCAGCAGTCAGGGAAACATGCAAAGTAGTGGATATTTATCTTTTCTCGACCCGTGTTTGGCTGAGAAAAACTCTAACACAATGAAGTAAGTGAAACAATATGTATATTCAACCTCATGAAAATGTGTTTTCCTGTAACTTTTAGGGCATGGTTGAGAATCCATATTTGTAATTAGTAATGTAAGGATGCAGGTTTGAGACAATAGAAGGGCACACATTGCCCAGGGCAAGAGGGACCACCCTTGTAATACCCTTAACATTCCTAAGGGCAGGCCTATTGCTTAAGGCTAGTTACACCCTATGTGAGGGTCCTGGGTCCTGGGTCTACTCTGTGATTGGTTAACACTCTAAATATTGTAATTGGATAAACCTGTCAATTGGATATTGTAATTGGATAAACCTGTCAATAATAATTGGATTCCTGTAACCCCCCCCTTCCCAAACTCATAAAAGCCCGGCGAGCCTAAGCCCGTAATAAAGCCCTTTGCTTTTGCATGCGTGACTCGGTCTCCCTGGCGGTTTCTGGTTTTTGGGGATGATAAAGAAATCTTGGGTATTACAGTAATTAATAATTAACTATTAATTATTAATAGTAATTAATTACTAAATGAACTAATAAATGTACATAGAGTATGGTAAATTTCTAAACATATTTTTTCTTTAATATTTAATACCTCCCTGTAATCCCCAATTCATTAGTCTGTCCTGTTCCTACTTAACTAATAAATAAAAAGTGTTGAAATGACTTCATAGAAAAAAAATTATAGGAAAGAAACATATGTCAAGAACTGTAAAAGGTTGGCTAATATATCCTATCTACAAGCTGAAACCATAGGCTTCCAGTTTCACGAATATTGGCTGAGACATAAAATTCCTGGGCTGGAAATAAAGGGCATTATGACTCACAAAAATAGTAGTGAGCCAGAATACCAGCATTTTCTTGCATCTGTTTCCGCAAGCCCTAATTCCCTCAGACAGCGTGAGCGTCTTGGTGAATCAAACAAATACAGTGGGTTGCATTACAGGAGAGGAATCGGAGCTTTGGAGACATAACTCTTTCATAATGGCCAGTAAATAAACATGCCCTTTGCTCCTGACGGAGATGCTATCTCTATCTTCCAAGACTGATTACTATGAAAACATCCTTGACATTTTGGAACAAAGATATTATGGAACAAAGGCAGTCAGTACCTCTGTTTTATTGCAAGATAAGCAGAAATATGAGCATCCCGTGGGGAATTGTCTTCTGATAATAAACATTGCTTGTTTCTGCAGTGTCTTGGTTTTTGGCAAAATTTCCTAGGAGAAAGCCGCTCTGCCAGCCACTTTGATTAATATGACCTGAAGAGGGCGGGACAAAATCCATTCAATTTGTCTCAGACAGTACCCAATTAAGGAAGCCATCAAAAGGACTCCAAGTAGGCAGATTAGGCCAGCCTTCAGTGTTGACCTCAACCACATGCTTCAGTGTCCCGAACACAGCCAGCCGAACAAGGACTGTAGACTGCCAGGGCTCCCCAGTGAGTGCTGGGTGGCTGCTCCCAGGCTTCTACATTGACCCTTTCCTTGGGCCTCTGCCCCTAATGTAAGCGCAGCAAGATGTATTAGTGACTGTATCGACTCTGCCCCAGCCCACAAGGAGGAACTCCTGACTCTAATGACCCTGGGCAGGGAGCAGAGATGGAACTGAATGTCTTTCAAAGTTCAGGTCATCACTGCCCACTTGGTCATTTAACATCAGGTCCAGATTTTGACCACTTCTTCTAATTGGATGACTCCCGTTCTAGAAATAATCCTCTGTATTGTGTTCCTAAATTTCAAGTAAGTAATCCCTCCACAAAACTCCCCCAAATAACCATTGGTAGCCTCAGGTGGAAGAGCCCTTCACAGTCATCTGAGGTCGACCTGACAGACCCGTGATATCTCCCTAAACACGTGGAGGTCTCGGGACCATCCCTAGGGAACAGGTTATCATGTTTTCTGGAAAGAAACACATTAATGGCTGACTTCCACACAATGACTATCTACTGTTTCAAGGACATATATGGTGTCCTTAGAAGGAAAGTGCTACTTGAAATTTCAGGGTCCTTGCAAGTGAGAAATCCACCACTCGGATGGTTCAGGTTGACACTGTCTTCTGCCTGTCCTCACAGACAACCAGCACCCCCAAGATGGCTGATTTGGTTGGAACAATTGATTTTAGTCATTGTTTTTGTAGGTTGTGCTGGAGGGCTGTCAGTTCATCCATCTGAGTGACATCTATCATTTATGAATTAACCAACAATGGGAAGAGGGAAGATATGGGGGTGGTCCGTGTGGGAAGTGCAAGAGCAGGTACCAGCTCCTTGTGCTTTCAGCAAACTCCTCTGTAAGGCTAAAGGCACTAATGGTGAATCTGTGGTCAGAGCCATCAAAGGGTGTAATGGACTCAAACAAATTAAACGTAAGCGGTTCGCAGCAGTTTGGGAGAACAAAACCAGGGCACTTCCTTTCTTGAGGAAGGCTCCAGGGTGGCTCCAAAAGATCATGAATGTTCCTCCTTCCCCCATACATCTCACGGTAGAAGGTGCTACCCTCTCAAATTTCTGGGTGTGTTATCTTCCAAGAAAGAGAGAGAGAGAGAGCACAAGGAAGGAAGGATGAGGAAGGAAGGAAGGGAGGAAAGAAGGAAAGACAAGGAAGAATATAGATAAAAAGATAGAAAGGGGAAGGGTGGAAGGGAAAGGAAGGGGTGCCTCATTCTATTAGCTAAAATCTTATCTTTTTCTAGTCATTTTCTACTCACACACAGACCATGTTCCAGAAAGATTGGGGTGAGAACTATGAGAGCATATTAGTAGAATTTACGGGCACCCACCATGTCTCCACTTCAACCCATGTAGGCTATTGATGAGCCTCCTCAGAAACAAATTGTCATTGTCCTTGCACTCTAGAAAGAGGTCAGTTCAACAAGAGAACCCAGGTAGCCAAGGAAGAAGTCAGCTGGACACCAGTTAAAATGACAAGGATGGATTTTTTTTACACTAGAGGAAAGAATCCAGTGCGAACTGAACCTCAGCTTTGACTTAGGCAGAGGTGAATAGGTATTTTAAACGAAGAATGATGGAGGAGGAAGAGATGTTGGGGGCTCAGACCAAGTCAGGAAAGTGGACCTTAACAAAAAAGTGAGAAGGGGTTTGGTTAATCCAGGTTTGTTAACTAAACTATGGAAGTCGGGCTCCCACCGTCTCACAGGGAGAGGAAGTGAGTTATCTCTGGGTGTTTGTATTGGAGAGAGAGCTCTCAGGTTCTGGAGAAGATAGCCTCAGACGGTAAAAGATTTACATCTCAAAGGGGCAGAGAAAGGTTTTATAATTTCAAGCTTTCTGAAATCATTACCACAAGAGTGGCTCAAGGGCCTACCAAGTTTGGGTTAAAACAAACAGTAAATTCTGGTGGCATTGAACTTTTTCAGTTGTGCACATTAAGTGAGACTGGGATTATCCTAAAATGAGTTTAGAAAAACCATACAAGTGTTTTGTTATGGACTGAATGTTATACCCCATCCCTTAAATTGTAATATGTTGAAACTCAACTCCCCAATGCGATGGTGTTTGGACATGGGGAGTTTGGGAGGTAATTAGATTTATACAAGGTCATGAAGGTAGAGGACCACCTCCAATGGAATTAGGGCCCTTATAGTAAGAGGCAGTGACCAGAGCTCACTCTCTATCATATGAGGACCCACTGTGTACAAGCCAAGAAGAAATCTCTCATCAGGAACCCAACTAGTTGGCACATTCCTTCAAGACTGTGAGAAAATATTTCTGTTGTCTAAGCTACCTGGTGTGTGGTACTTTGCTGCAGCAGCCCGAGCTGACTAAGGCAAGTTCCTTCATGTCTCTTAGCACTGGGGGAGGATAAAATAGTCATTGCTGAAAGTCTGCAGTTCTCAAAGGCCAAGGCTGAAGCTTGGCCTTTTCAGGAAGATGTTCAGAGGACCCTGAATAGAATCCGGCCAAGCAGTCTGTCACATTCTTCAGTATGCCATTTCCATCTGAGAAGTGAGGGGCATCATGCCCATCCCACAGCGTGAGTCCTTGAGTCTGACTGACACACCCTAAATGAGTATATCAGCCATAAGTTATCCTGGGTCAAGTGTTTGGTTTGAACCAAAGCCCATAGTACCATTAGGAAGCTAATGGCTGCTCTTCAAACCGGGTGTGTCTGGGAGCTGTGTCAAGGGGGTGACAAGCCCAAAGCCCTAGAGGGTTGTCTCTGTGTGGAGGGTACCTCACTTTGCCAGAGGCTCCATTTGGCAACAGCATCCGTCAGAGAAACTGAAAGTGGTTATCACGGTTGCAGGATCGCAAAGGTTCTCACACTTCTCTACCTCAGGCATCCCTCATTGAAAGAATCTTTCTGGGAGGCATGTGACAGGGACGTACAAGCACATGACACCTCAGTTTCTACTGCATACGCAGATGTGGGAACAAGTAAAGCACATAGATTTGGTCCATCTCCCCCACCCCCAAAGTCAAGGCTAATTTCACTTTCCTTCCCCATTGCACACCCTTCTGAAGCCCACTTAGCTGATTCAAGGCATCCCCTCTCCCCACGGTATCACGTAGGTTGGTCACATTGGGACTGGAGCTCCAACAAAGTTATGCACATGGAGCTCCTCCTCACCTTGAAGTGTGAGATCCTGGCTTCATCCTCTAACCATCATTTCCCTTATGTCCCCTGAGGTCTGAGCAGTGGGGAAGGGAGACATCAGGGTCGTGAATGAGGAGTGTGGCTTCAGCACTACACACAACACTTTGGTTTTGTTTCTGAGCAGTGTGGCTCCTGCTTGAAGTTCACCCAAATAAAATTGATGTAGTTGGCTCTGCCTGTCCTGTGTCGGTAGCAAGGTCATCATTAGTGACACCATCTCTGCCAGCTCTCATGCCTCAGCAGTTGTAGCCATAGTGGTCTTTTGTTTTGCAAGGTTTGTGCCCTTTGTCAGGCCTGGGCTGGATTTCCACGGTGCCATCTTTTTTGAGGAGTCCATCCACTTAATGCCCCATTCCCATGATAATATTTCTTAAATTATTTCCTGGTTTCAACAAATGGGATAGGAGAGTCTTTGAAGGATGCCGGGATGACTGGCATAATTTATCAAAAATTCTTTTATTCAGCCTCATCCTCAAGTGGGTCATATTCATCTGTACTGTGAACCCAGCCCAGGGTGATGAGAGCCTCACACTAGTGCCAGATGCTTCTGTGGCTTCCCATGGAGTTTACTGGTCTCAGGGAATCCTCCCCACAAGGGATCAAAGCCTCCTCACAGCAGCCATTGCAAAAATCTCTATGACCTTTTATTCTTGTCTCTGAATGATCTCAGTCTGGCATGAGAGCTTGCATGAGAAGCCAAGCCATAATGTAGGTGGTGTTGACATCCTTTTTCAACAAAATATTATGTACCCTCATCTCCTATGCAAGCCAGTCGATGTCCTCACATTGCACCTGGTTTCTGCCCACAGTGGTTGCAAATTTCTCTTTTCTCACATTCAGTATAGGTATGCATCTCTGCAGCTTTGATCTAAAGGGATGGAAAATTCTGCATCCTCAGCAGGAATTGCAGTATTCAGTTTTACAGTGGGACAAGCCTGAGGCTATCATCAGATTAGCCAGGAAGTGCCTTCTTCCTTAGGAGCCTTAGCCATGGCTAGAGCACTGTTTGGACAGAGGTGTTGTAACTCACTTTGCAGCACTCACCTACCTCCTAATCCCTGCTAATCAATAGCCATGGTGTGAAGAACAATTTATTGTGCAATTGAGTGTGCATTTGAGTCGATAGGATTGCTACTATTGACCATGGAGTTCCCTCAAATCCTATTAATCTGTCCAAGAGGTCTTTGATTCTTCCTCTTCCAGAAAGTCCTGCCTTTATCAGCCTCCCCATGCTTATGGCCAAAACAGTGAAGATACAGTAGTGAACACTTAGCCTGCCATGGGATCATGGATGCTGGCTGGGCTAAAGGCATGGGATTTTCTGAGTCAAGGCAAAGAACTTGACTGTGCAGAGCAATACAAGAGCCAACGTATCAGCACTTTCTTGTCCTGGTTCTCTGAGTCCCAATTCCCACAGGGTGATGCTGGGATCCAGGTGACAATTGTACATACAGTGACCTCCATTACAAGAAGGGAGCCCTTAGGTTAGGGAGCCCAAAGCTTCCGCCATAATTGCAGTAAGCAAATTGGCCCTTGGCTCCGGAGACAGACACACTCTGTATCACTAACGCTTTATGCAAAACTTTTCTTTTCTCCAGAGGGAAACCACTTCCCTACCTTCCAAGAAGATTTGCTAGACAAACATTTTTGTAAAAATAGCCCAGAACAAACAATCAGTACCTCGGCCTGCAAGAGAGTAGAAACACAAGAGATCCATGGAGGATTGTCTCCCCAACACACAATTACTCTCCCCAAAATAATTTCATTTGAATCTAGCTACTACAGCATTAATTCTTAAGTGTTGTTTTGTAGGACCTAATAAGAATCACTTATGAGGCCATTGATATCCTTTCCAGAAAAATAAATAAATACAAATAAATGTAATTGCACAAAAATTCAGTGTTCAAAGGCCATCTGAAGCACAAATATAGATGTGAGATTCCCCAGTTAAAACATTTTGACCTTCAGGATTTGTCTTGTCCTTAGTGTAAATTATGTAGCTGCACAACACTGTAAGATTATACATGAAGGGTTTTGATCTAAAAATGGGCAATAGGAATAAATGCTAGAATAGCATCATTCATGCCTCCTTCTTTTCATACCACAGCTACAGCCCCGCATTGTGACTATCAAGTTTCCTTCCAGTAAGTACGCAGACATATTGATGTTTAGTGCTAAAGGAAAGGAAGATAATGAGTTGCTCTAAGAAACACGGTGCTAGACTTCACTGCTGACTCAGACGTCTGTTTTTAAGTTTTACTTTCTTCTTGCTTTTTACTTTCTCACTATGCTTGTTTCGCTGAGAACTCGAACTTACATAGTACCTCCCGTGTGCATGTTTGCAACAGCCTTACTTACAGCTTTGCCTCCACAGTCATTATTTTTCATCTAAGACTCCTCCCTTAAGGTTTTATATAGGCACCAAGGTGTTTTTGATGCTACTTAAAAATGTAGATTCTGCTACCCTTACATCAACCCTTTCACCATAAATATGATAGTGGTTTTGATATCAGGGTGTTCCGGTAAGACTTGTCAAATATAAAGGAGACCTCTCCTGTGATATCAATATTTAACAAAGCCATCGGATGCACTTAAGAGCTTATACTGTTAGCATTCATGCATAATTTGCCATTGTTTCTTTTAATGATGAAAATATTATTTTGGGATTGCTATTTAGTTTTCTTCAGTATTAAATTTTTATGAATGATTGATTGTTATGGATGTTTTGCCCTAAATTATAATATAGGAGATTGAAGGATTGGTCCACCTTTAGAAAATTATAACAACTCTTAAAGGTCAAAATAACCTACAGGCAAAATTTATAGAAATATACAGAAGAATAAATAAAGATGAGGAATAAATGAGGTTTGAACCAAAGTTAAGTTGCTTGTAATGTATAGCAAATATGAATAGACTCATTCAAATAAAAATATTTGGGGCTTTTCAGTTCAGGATGAATAAAATGTAACAACAACAACAACAAAATTTCCTGACATCAATTACTTAATTCGATATTCTACTGAGGATCAATTGAGTTACATTGAAATGCTTAATATAATTATATACAACTCCAAAAAAATGGGGGACACTCTCCTGACTGTAGGCAATACACCAACTGTGATGCTTTAATTATATTATTTAACTCAATCAATAAGAAGAGAGGAAAATGAATTAAGCAATAGCAGAATGAGACCTAAGTAGTATTTGCTTAGCTGAAAATTCTACAATACCTATGAGCCTGCTGATATATGAGACAAAATTAGAAATACTTATTTCTGAAACCCAGAAGAATTGGGGTGCCTCTCAAAAGCCCTGATATTCTCAGGGCTTACTTGGTGTTGCCAATCATTGCAGCTTCCTACAGAACACCAGAGGAGAGAGCTTTCCCCCCATTGTCTGGAGCTCAGTCTGAAATAGGAAGGGGGGATTTAGGGAAGTCTACTACAAAAGTATAAAACTCGTCTTTGTGTCTAAAAACCTAAGTCTGGTGATCATTGGTCTTGTCATATTTCTGAGATCAGATGGCCAAACTCTAGCCATGTTCTTACAGTTTCCTCACTTTATTTGCCTATACATTCTCCTTCAAATGGGATTGTATTCTATTGTCTAGAGCTACATATGTCCACTCCCCTTTCTTGGCTCTTTGCTACTTTCATTAAGGAATTTAGTTCCAGATGGTTAATCTTTCTAAATTGCCTTGACCCATTTAAGCAGCTCATGCCTACCCATATGCTATTAAATACAGAGAAGATGGTGAAAATGATAGCGTACTAAATGTAATAGTCATCATTTTGATTGTCACCCGTCTTATTTCCAACTTTTCATTTTCTTTTATTCGAGTATAGTTGACACACAGTGTTACATTAGTTTCAGGTGCACAACATAGTGGTTCATCTTCTTTATACATTGCGCCATGCTCTTGCTTCCGGTGTTTATAGATATGCTTGTTGCCTCCTCTCTCCTACGTGAGGCACCTTCCTTCCCCACCATGGCAACCATGTTGCCCAACCTGGCCAGAGACTGCCATGTGCTTAAATCCAACCGCTTACCCAGGGAAGTTCACATGATCAAGGATCAGGATCTTCCTGGGGTACCTGGGTGGCTCAGTGGGTTAAGCACCTGACTTCAGCTCAGGTCATGATCTCAGAGTTTGGGAGTTCGAGCCCCGCATCAGGCTCTCTACTGTCAATGCAGAGCCTGCTTCAGATCCTGTGTCTCCCTCACTCTACTCTTCCAGCCTTTTCCTGTCTCTGAAAAAGAAATAAACATTAAAAAAAAAAAAAAAGGATCAGGATCTTCCCTGTGGATAGTAGGGGGTTGCAGTCTCTGCTTCTGCGATCTTAAGTTGTAAGGACCAAGTAAACCTACAGAAGACAGAGATGATCCTTCCAAAAACATAAGAAGCTGTCCTACAACACACAGGTCATACATTGGGAAGCGCGGCTCAAAGTGCAGAGAGACCTAGAAAGACGTCTCATAGCATTCTTGAGTGTCTGAGCACTGGGATCCGGAGAACTCAGTTTCAACTTTTCTAAAGAGAATTTGAATAGACTTCTACTCCCGCTCTCTCCCTCTGTCTCACAGTGACTCTGGAAGGCAGAGTCTCCTCAATGACTGCCACCTGCATCAGTCAGTTTCCTATTCTGGAGTCCTAGTTACTGCCTGCAGCCTCTTCTTCAAGATTCCAGCACTGGCCATGCAGCCCCGCCCTCTGCCGTCAGCTAGGGCAGCCTCTGGCTCGGCCCCTCCAACCCCAGGGTGCGTCTTCCACCTTTAATTTCTGCTTTGCTTCACTTCTTCCTGTTTTTCACTCTTCTGATAATTATACAGACCCTCAGTTCTCTCCCTGAGATCAACTGACATGGGTTGCATTGTTCTGTATGGACCGACCATCTCCTCCCAAGTGGTTTCTCAGGAGGTAGGAAACATACATCTATGGAGTCTTCTGAAGCAGATTTATAAGGTTCCTACATTGTCTTAAGGGTCATTTCATACCAAATCAAATGTCTAAAACAGGCATTTAAAATTTGACGGTGTGGGTACGGGTTATGTTCCTGATGTTTGAGCAAGGTCTTAGAAGCATATGCCACATTTGACATGAACAGATCACAAACCTGATGCCAAGGGTTTAATGTCTCATGAAAAAAAAAAAAAAGTGGAAAATTAGATTCACCGATGAGCACCAAGCCAGAAATAAAGGCAGAATTTCTTAAACACATGAATGCCTCCATTAAGAGAGATGCTTTGAGATTCTAATTAGCTGTGTTGAAATTTGCTTTCTTATATTAGAGTGAGACCAACCACTCCATTGTTTTCTATGATGTGATAGAAAATGAAAAGCCATAATTCAGGGAAGTTGGCAGTTGACGTTTAAAAATTATTTTTTATTGTATAATATTTGTATAATACATATAAATCAGGAGAAAATCATTGAAACTATAACATGTTCTTATGTTATAGGGGCTCATATGTTATTTCCTTCTCATTTAAAATGCTATTAATTTCTAGCATATACATTTATAAGTTTAATAAATCCAGATTCATTCTCACTTTTAATTCTCCAAATCTATCTTCTATTTTAATGTCTGCTGGCACTTAGGAAATAAAAGGATAAAACTAGGAGATCTGAGCCATTACATCTAAATACTGAAGTGCCCAGAAGCTTAGCACATTAATTCTGACTGTTTCTCAAATTCCGTGACTCCTCTGTAACTCTGTACCGCGTTGCTGAGAGTTATTCTTCCTACACTTGTCACCCATTGATCTCTCTTTACCTTATGGTCACCCGAAACCCTCTGTGGCTAATTTGATAGAAATCTAGTAGTAAAATTAATCTCAAAGATAAATTCACAGCCTCATTCTGAGAGCAGAAGAATGACCCTAAGAAAGCAAAGTGACTTACTAATTTATATGGAAAATTAATATGAGAGTTGAAGTTAGAGTTTTATTGTTCTGGGCCTTTTTACCATTCAGAAAAAAAAAAAAAAACAAACACACACACTTAAAATCTGGACCTACTCTTTCCCCCATCCACCACCACCAACACCTTTAAGATCAAATATATAATATTTAGTTTGGGAGACATTCGAAAGTGTATTTTGTGCTTGAAGGAAAGCGCAAGTATTAGTTGGCTGTTTGTTTTGTTAAAAACAAGTGTAAACCACAAAAAAGTTGTGTTCGTGTTGCATAATTGCTTAATATCTTTAACTGCTGTGTCCCCAGGATCTAGCACATTATATTGTGTGATAGATACTTAAAAATATTTATTAACTATACAAAATAATGATGTGTATTGGATTGAACTCCCTGGAAAGAGACTGTGTAAAGAAGGTGTATTTGGATTGCTTCTAGGATTCGCCTCTGTGAGGGCGTGAGGAAGGCAGGACCCGGCAGACGGCTGGTCGGCTCTGTGGTTACTGCCCAGGCCTCAGCCAATCCAGGAGGGAGTTCAGAGCTAATATTGTCCTACAGTAAGAGAAGGCGTCAAGCCATTTATCCCTGTGGGTTATTGGCCATGAACTAGGAGACATAATCTTGCCTGAGGGTCAAAGAAAGGTGTGGCTGTGAACCATCAGCCAGGACTATTCTGTGCTCCAGCCCTAAATGGAGAATCTAGGTGTATTACCAAAGGATATGTTCTCATTTAACCTGTTTCTTTCATGGGTAGAGACTTTTTAACTAAACAAAACAACATACACAACCTAAACTCAGAGTATCTGTCCTTTTAGTCCTATGTAGCTTCCCTTGTTCAACTGAAGAGACCTAATGCTTATAAGAAAGAAATGACTCTCTTGCACTTCAACATATGTGGAGTAGAGCAAAAGACTGCAGCATGGCCGGGTCGCCAAGTCCTCGACCTCCGTATATGGAAAGTATGGAGTTCTGACCCACGTCAGCCCCCTGGAATGCCACAGGTCTACAGTTTTCTCTGCAACGCCCCATTTATTCATGCATTAAGATATTTATAATTGCTCCATGAATGGCCTGGAAGGGGAACAGTGTAGAATCCAACATGGATCCTGTCCACAGATCGCAGGTAGTGTTTTGTGGGCAGTCAGCTCCCCGTTCCTTAGAAACGCCCCAGCAGAGCCCTCACTATAGATTCGATTCCTGCTGCTCTACGTTCAGCACGTGACTGTCATTCTTAGCCACGTAGATTCAATTAAGGATGTAATATCAGGTTTCCAAGGGGTGTGCACAGTCTCAACTAATTTTTTTTTAATATTAGGGCAGTTAAAGATGACTTCTTAATTTGTTTGCTTTTTCTCAATTCAAGAGGTAGAAAGCAATTTATTTTCTTTAATAATAAAGTAATTTTGGGGAAAAAGGTATAGAAATGCTTTCATTGAATACTAGATATTGGGAATTATTATAGTCATTTTAAGTATTCACTGATTTAGGGGGACCTGGGTGGCTCAGTTGGTTAACTGTCCAACTCTTGATCTCAGCTCAGGGTTTGATCTCAGAGTTATGAGTTCAAGTCCTGAATTGGGCTCTGCACTGAGCGTGAAGCCTACCTAACGTTAGATAGGTAGATAGTAGATAGATAGATAGATAGATACTCACTGACTTAATAGTCAAACCATATCTGAAAGTTATGTGTTGCTATTTACATTTTATACATGAGGATTATGGGATGAATTATCCATGTAAAGTTTGTCTGCTAATAACTGGAGTAGTTGGGAGAAGAAAAACCACTTTCTAATTTTCTTATTTAGCCTGCCTTACGATGCCCTGCTCTAATGCTGGTCAGGATTTCCTTATCCTAACATTTGGGTGCCTTCCGGAATTCTTTGACTCATGAAGGCAATAGTATGCATTATATTAATTTTTCTTGAGAGAGAGAGAGAGTGCACATGTACAGGTGGGGTAAGGGCAGAGGGGAACACAGAGAGACAGAGAGAGAATCCCAAACAGGTTCCACACTTAACTCACAGCCCAACACGGAGCTTGGTCTCACAACCATAAGATCATGACCTGAGCAGAAATCTAGAGTCGATGCTCAACTGACTGAGCCACCCAGGTGCTCCACATTATCAAAACTTCTTTATAAACCCTGGATCATGTCAATACCCTTTTATCATGTACAGTTTTATTTCTACAAGGAAAGGCAGACATGCTCACAGTATATGGGATTTCAAAAAGGCAGTGAATACCCTGAGAACAGAACAGGACAAGTGAGGCCAGGTTTTATTTTATTTTATTTTATTATTTTATTTTATTGTTTAACTTTATTTCATTTTATTTCACTTTATTTCATTTCTTCTTTTATTGTATTTTTTAATGTTATTTATAACTGGAGAGAGACAGAGAGAATGAGCAGGGGAGGGGGAGAGAAAGATGGAGACCAAATCTCAAGCAGGATTTGCATCAGCACAGAGCCCAAGGTGGGGCTCGCACTCGTGAACTGCGAGATCGTGACGTGAGCTGAAGTCAGACACCTCACTGACTGAGCCGCCCAGGCGCCCCATCATTCATTTTATTTCTTATTCATTTTATTTCTTAATGATAAGAATTCTCTTCAGAACATCGGAATTTTGTAATTGTGAATAAGTAATTTTAGCCACGACTTTGGTGGATTTTCAGAATCTCCTGTCTCGGGAAGGCAGAGACTGTAATCTCCTTCAGAACCTCCCAGGCTGTGACAGTAAACATTTGTTGTCCTGAGCCAGAGTTCAGGACATTCTCAACCTCAGCTCTATTGACATTTTGGCCCCACACGGCTTCGTTTTGGACATCTGTCCTTTGCATCGTAAGATATTTATCAGCATCTTTTGGCTCTATCTGCTGATACTAAGTGTATACCCACCTTGGGACTAGAGAAAACTTCTCCAGACATTACCCAGGGTCTCCTGCAGGGGAAGATTGCACCCAGTTGAAGACAAAATGCAAAAATGTGTTTAATTTTAATAATACTGCTATCTTTTTTAAAAATTTCCCTATTTCTTGAAATGTTTGTTCTTTTCTAATAACAAAGCAACAGTACCCTCTGATTGCTGTGTTTCATTCTATTTTTACTCTTGAAACATAGATACTTTGTGTTACATATGATGTTTAGAAATTTGTGAACATTCAAATAGAATTAAATTACCAGTGTAACTGACAAAAACTGAATTAAATGGAGTGGAAAAATCCAAGGCATGTTTATAGGGGAATGCAAACCATAGTTCCTATCTGCTGGACTTCGAGCTATTATTATGCATTAACTGATTAAATAATTGTACGAACCTCATATTTTAGCTATTGTTACAGTCTCATTTTGCACATCTAAGAGTCAAGTCTGAGGGAGTTTAAATAGGGGTTCAGTGTTACACATGATAGCAGCTTTTTGAAAAGTTTAATATTCTAAGTTGAGGTGTAAGTTACAGCAAATGCCCTTACTTGAGCTGTCATTTTGCTGAGGTCTACACCTTTATAATTAACAGTCAGATCAAAATACAGGACAATATCACCGCCCAAACATGCTTTGTCATGTCCTGTCTGCTCAGAACAACTTCCCCATAGAAATCACTGTTCTTCAATTACCATACATTAGTTTTTCCTGTTCTTGGACTACATATAAATAAAAGTACATGGGATACACCTAACATTTCCTGCCTTACTTATTTTACTCGTTAGTAAATTTGCTTATTAGTAAAAGCACTCCTGTTGTTCCCAGCTTCAACATAGTACTGTGCTGTCCCGTTGTATGAACATAGCACAGTTTGCCGTACGACTGACTGGTGTTCCGATTACCTCCAATAGGCGCCTGTTACATAGAAAGCTGGTATGTACATTCTTGTACTTTGTACATCTTATGTTTTCGTGAACATAGTCATCTTGCTGTATGTATCCATCCAGGGGAGGAGTTGCTGGCCCATTGTTCATGCTGATATTCAGCTTCTTTTTTTTAATTTTTTTAATGTTTTTTGTTTATTTTTGAGAGACAGAGAGAGACAGCATGAACAAGGGAGGGTCAGAGAGAGAGGGAGAAGCAGAATCCGAAGCAGGTTCCAGGCTCTGAGCTGTCAGCACAGAGCCCAACATGGGGCTCGAACCCACGAACTGTGAGATCATGACCTGAGCCGCAGTTGGGTGCTTAACCAACTGAGCCACTCATCAGCTTCATCAGCTTCAATAGACACTACTCACATTTTCCCACAGGCTTATACCTACTCATCTCACATCAGAAATATATAAGAGTTTCCATTCTACATCCTAGTATCGCCAGTCTTCTGAATTTCAGATAGTATAGTAGAATTGATTGATATCTTATTGTAAATTTTAATTTCCACTTGTCAAATGAAGAATGATTCTTAAAACTTTCATATGTTCATGGATGTTTTCATATTCTTTATTTTAAAGCCTTTTGCTCATTTTTAGTTGGTTTATCTTTTACTATTGATATGA
Organism: Mungos mungo; assembly: GCA_004023785.1. Classification (NCBI taxonomy): domain Eukaryota; kingdom Metazoa; phylum Chordata; class Mammalia; order Carnivora; family Herpestidae; genus Mungos; species Mungos mungo. Next base: position 844,959 of record PISW01000071.1, on the reverse strand, counting down.
AGGTGTTCTATATTTTGATATGAGTATATTAAATATATTACAAACAAACCATCTGAGGCCTGACTTTTCACCTACTTTGTGGAATTTTTTGGAAGTTTTTATTTTTAAAGTCAAATTATTCATTTTTTCTTATATTCAAAGTGCTTTGTGGTTCTACTTAATAAATCTCCCTTGATCATGAAACTATTTTCCTAGTTGTTTTTCCCCAGAATCTTCAAACTATTTATTACTTTCAGATACATGATCTATCTCAAGTTAAATTGTGTTAATTTTCTAAATAATGATGTAAGTGGTCCAACACAATTAATTGAGAAGACCAAACTGTCTGAATTGAAGTGAAGTTATCCCTTTATAAAATCATGCATAGATCTCTTTCTGGACCCTCTTTTCTGGCTTCTGGCCTGTTTATCAATAGCAAACACTCTTAATTCTGGTTCTTTACAGAAAGCCTTATTATCTTTGTAAAATCTCTAGGTTTCAACGTAAGGATATTCATAACCACTGTTGGATTATTGTACTTCTATATGAATTTACTCAGAAGACTTGTAACTTGAATGCCATTGCTTTGAACCAGTACATAAATTTGGGGAGAACTGACATAAGTCAAGTTTTCTGATCTACAGATGCTCCTTAGCTCTCGCTATTAATTTAGATGTTCTTTAATCTCTCTCAAGGACATCTTGCAGAGCACCTGGGTGGCTCAGCTGGTTACCTATGGGACTCTGGATTACAGCTCAGGTCATGATCTCACGATCATGGGATTGAGTCCCACATCAGGCTCCCCACTGAGCATGTGGGACCCACTTGGGACTCTCTCTCCCTCTCTCAATCCGCCTCTCCACCCCCTCTCAAAATAAATAAATAAACTGTTTTTTTAAAAAAGAACACCCTGCAATATACAATGTATTAGTGTTGCACAAGCTTTAGTTGGTGTAGTTCATAAATTTATTTCATAAATTGTCTTTTGTCTGCATTCCCCATCTTGCTGCTGTATAAAATGCAATTGATTCTTTTTGTCTTGACTTTGTTGCCAGGACCACATTAAGATAAAATTGCTTCAGTGTGACGTTAGCTGGGCACTGCTGGCCAGTGTTGGACTGAAGTGGGGACAGTGCCCCTCATGCGTTATATCCCACCGTGAGGAGGAGGCTTGCAAAGCTTCACTGTTAGATATGATGTTAGCATATTCCTCTTGGCTCGAGAATGTTCCCCGCTAGTCCTGATTTGCTGAGAGATTAATCAGGAGATATTTTTATTTTAGGAAATTGTTTTTTCTATTTCTTGAAATGGCCATTTATCCTTCATTCTGCTAATGTGATGAATGATAGTCACTTATTTTCAAATATAGTACTAATCTCTGTGGTTTTGGAACAAATCCCATTACTTGAACTCCCCCCCCCCATTACATATATAACTGTATTCCATTTGCTAATATTTTGCTTAGTATCCTCATACCCACATCCAGGAGAAATATTGGTGACTAGTTTTCTTTAACTGGAACATCCTTGTAAGGTTCTGGTGTGACGCTTTGCTGGTCTTACTGAGTGTGTGCGAAAATATTCTCTCTCTGTTTACTATCTTCTGCAGGTTTCATGTGAGATTATTATTCTCTCACACATTTTTGAGAATGTGCCTCTCTTCTCAGGAAGAAGCTATATAAGAAGTAATTTTTAAGTCATTCCCCATTCACGTGTCTCCCTTTCTGAAGACCTTCCCCTATTTCTGTTCACGAATACTTTCCCTCAGTGTGCTGCTAGCCACATGTGCTCACAGACACTGTGGGTAAGTCTGGCAATGCCTATGGGAAGAATATACCATATTGTGCCCATTTTGCAGATGAGACAACTGAGCGTCAGTTTGTCCCAGGTCTCAGATTAGCAGGGCGCTTTCCATTTTATACATTACCTCCAATTTCCCTCCTGAATAACTACCATTTTAACTTTTTTCTCATATTGTCAACAAAAAAAATGTCCTTGGAAATTCAGGTGCATGCTCTAGATCCACTGATATTGAAAAAGTAATTTGTTAGGAAAGAAAATAAGTGACCATGCTACTTCAGCTGCATGATCCCCTTCTTCCTGACTTCCGTGCGGCCACGTGTTTTCTCATTGTCACTATGATGTTCAAGGTTCACTTAGCTTTTTTAACGCAAGCGATGTGGCTTTCTGAGTTAAAAAAAAATCATTTGTTTAAATAGTTTGATATTAACTTTTGGTTCGAGGTTACATTTAGCATGTAGTTCCCCACAAAATGTTTTTATATCTTTTAAGTTTTCTAGTTAAAGTAGGAAATACTATAATGAAACAGGAGCAGAAGATCAAGCTATAGTGGATGTAATGCTTAATTTTCTTAACATGATTAAGTACTGTTAAGAAGTTTTGTTAAGACTAAGCACATTCTCTCTCTCTTTCCTCTTTAATTCTATATTCTAAAAATTGAAAATGGATATAAAAGAAAGATGATTGAGAGTTAAAGACATTCATACTCTAAAAATTCAGTTAAATATTTCCCATGGTTTTAATTTATAATAGCATCAATTTTACTGAATTTTTCGTCATTGACATAAGGAGAGTTGAAGTGTCACCGGGGACACACATTTCTCAAAGGTGTTTTATGTTACATCAGTACGTGAATTAAAGGCAGCACAGGATTAACATATTGCCCCTTCTTTGGGCTCCCAAAGAGTGAATCTTCAGTTCTTTAAATGATAAATGGATCATGGGTAAAGTTAGTTTCGAATTTTTTATTCGTTTAACCTTGGAACAGCACAAAGTGTCGAATAGAATATAAATAAAATGGAAAGTTCTGGGCTTATTTCCAACAAAATCTTTGGCAATAACAGTCAGTCACCATGAACACCCATTCTCGCCAGCCCCAGGAAACCTACTTTTACCACAGGCTAAATCATACGTATCTCTAGTTTTGCAGTGGAAGCCATTGGAAAATTCCCCAAGAGGCGGGGAGTCTAGACTGAACACGCACCGACAGACACCACGGCGGATCGGATCGTGCTGGTGAACGTGATATGTATCTTGGGGTTTTCCCACACGTTCACATGGGCAGTGATGCCAGAACACCACGTGTGCTCTGTGAAACCGATTTGTGCGTCGCACGGTGTAGAATCCTGGAGTGCTCAGCTCGGGCCGCAGCAGGAAGCAGTAAATAATCCAGTTCCCAGCGTCTTGTGTATGGCCCCTACACGGAGAGCTGCCGGACAAATGAGTGCACAAGCAAGTCATGGCAGAAACCTGGCAGGCGTGAAAGACCAGAAAAGCTCCTGTCTGAGCTATTAGAAATCTGTGCGTGGGCCTTGTCCGCAACGCCATATATATCAGGCAGCAGGGAGAGAATTTATATGGGAAGCAAGACAGATGGCAGTGGCCAACACCGTGTCCGACAATCCTGTGCTCCTGGATCCAGGCAGGCATTCCGAATCTTGGCGCTGGGCAAGCCTGGCAGGGACTGCCCGTTGGCCTACTGCTCCTGAGGTCTGATACTCCTAAGCTAATGGCTGTTTCTTCAAATGTGAGTAAATTAATGCTAATCAGGCAGTGAAATTTGGCTGGAATTTTCCTCTAATCTAGTGTCAGAAGCCACTGCCGAAATGCGATCCTTGCTTTCTGTGCCTTTTAAGTATGTGCCTTGCATCAGAGGTCTTTACTTGCCTCTTCGGCTCTGACATGTAAAATGCTTGGAAGCTGCCACTCACATCCTTGAAACAAGAAGACACCGAGCACGTTGGAAATCCGCGACCTTTCCTGGACACATCAGAGAACTGAGGTTGGGGGCTAAAGCGTTACCGGGGAATCCAGAATATTAGGAGCTGCTGGAGACACGGAGGAACATGTAAATAATGCACGGGATGGCCTGGTGGAGGAGGCCTGTGGCCTTGGGAGCTGGCTCACCGCTGTAGATCTTAACCCTAGGGACCCCAGCTTGATGAAGAGCCAGGAGAAATCTCTAACTACTTCTGGGAGGAGAGGGAGGGAACAGTTGGGAAACACACCCAGCATTCTTCATGACAAAGACTAGGCTTCAGGGGAAGGGATTTAAGGGGGCTTATCTCAGCTAGGGAGAGGACAGAGCTCCACTCCAGCCCCTCCAGCCTTCCTGCTTCAACGGAGAGGGCAGAGGGGGACATTTCTGACCCCGCAGAAGCCCTTGTGAAGGTCACAGCCCAGAGGCACAAGCCGGATTTAAGATTTATATCCTAAGATTACAGAACTCTCCCTTCCCTCCATCTTATCAACCCTCCAACAGGGATGCAGTGTAATGGCAGCGGATTACAGTGGAAGGAGCCTCAGGACACAGATTCCCTCTGAGGAAGAGTGCTTCGGGACCCCAAAGTCAACAGTGTAGATAAAAACAAGAACACTAGAGGAATTTGGGGTCTCCGGTACATAGAGCTACGGTGAATACTAAACAAATCCCAGGTCCTAGCACGAACCACACAAAGCCTCCCGATACAGGCCTGCTCGCCTCATTTCCTATCACCCGATCCAGCATGGCCAACTTTAAACTCTACATTAGGAGGCACACTGACGTGAAAGGCAGTCTGAAGAGACAGCGCAGTGTCACAAGCAGACAGGGATATCACAAGAGCTGTTGCACCTGTCAGACGGGATATTTATGATAACTGTGATTAACAGGTTAATGGTTTAATAGAAAAAAGTAGACTATATGAAAAAAAACAGGTGAATATACGTAAGCACAGACATAGACACTTAAGAATCAAAAGGAAGTACTAGGATCAAAATAAGTGAAGGAAAATCACAAATCAAAATCATGTAAGTGAAGATGCCCTCGATGGGCTCATCAGTAGACTAGACACAGCAAGGCAAGAATCGATGTGTCAGTGGAAACTGGTCACACTTACACACAAAGAGAATAAAGAATCAAGAGAAAACAGATGAAAACATCCAAGAACAGTAGTACAATTTTAGAGTAGAATATACATATACTTGGGATACCAAACTGTGAAGAAGGAGAGAATGAAGTAGAAAAAATATATGAAGTAATCATTGCTGGAAACTTTGAAAATTAATGGCAGAAACAAACAAAAAAACAGATTCAGGAAGTTCAAGAAACACTTAGCAGGAAAAATAAAAGAAATACACTCAGGCACATCATATTTAATTTGCATATCTTTGTCAAAGACCAAGAGAAAATCTTTAAAGATTTATATATATATTTGTTTATTTATTTTACCTACAGAGGAACAAAGATAAAAATAGTGGTGGGTTCTCATCAGAAACAAACAAGAAGAAAGTACAGTAAGACATTTGAATGTTGAAGAAAACAACAATAACATATTAGAATTCCACATCCAGTGAAATTAATCTCCAAAGATGGGGGTGGGGGGCGGGGGGAAATAGTTTCTTAGCAACAAAACTGACTTGTAGGAAAGAAGTGTTAGTTCTTCAGGGAGAAGGAAAATCATATAGATTAGAATTTCAAGTCTACAGAACAAAAAAAAGGCATGAGAAAAGAAAAAATGAAGGTAAAACAAAAGTTTTATTTTTCTTAATCTGTTTTATTAAAAATTTTGTTTTAAATGTAAAAATAGTTATAACTTAAAAGTTAGCATCTGAATCATTTTAAGTGTACAGTTTAATAGTGACACGTTGCTGTTGCGGGCAGTCTCCAGAAGTCTTCTCATATTACAGAAATGACATTTCATAACCATCTAATGTAACCCCCATTGCCTTCCCCTCCACCCCAGACGACGCATCCACCATTCTACTTTCTGTCTCTTGAGTTTGTCTATTCTGGGTGCCTCATCTAAATGATATATTTATCTCTTTGTGACTGGCTATTTCAACTAGTGTACTAGCCTAAATGTTCATCCATATTATAGCATATGTCAGAATTTCCTTTCTTTTTAAGGCTGAAAAATATTCGTGTGTGTGGGTGTGTGTGTGTCATAGTTTAGTTATCCCATTTATCTGTGGATAGACACTTGAGTTTCTCATACTTCTTGGCTATTGGAGATAATGCAGCTACAGAAAGTGTACAAATATCTCTCAAGGAACTTGCTTTCTGTTCTTTTAGATTTATCCAGAAGTAGGATTTCTGGATCATGCAGGAGCTCTATTTATTTTTAAGTTTATTGACTTAATTTGAGAGAGAAAAAGCACAAGTGCGGTGGGGGAGTGCAAAAAGAGAGTGAGATAGAGAATCCGTGCTGTTAGCCAGGGGGCCAACACGGGGCTCAGTCTCCCCACGAGAACATGACCTGAGCTGAAAGCAAGAGTCAGATGCTTAACTGACTGAGCCTGGTGTCCCCACGGTAGTTCTATTTTTAATTTTGTGAGAAGCCTCCGTACTATTTTCAAAAGTGGCTGCATCATTTTTCATTCTCACTGACAGTATGCAAGGACTCCAGTTTTCCTACATTCTTGTTAACACCTCTTATTTTGTTTTTGTTTTTGTTTTTTTAGAATAGCCATCTTAGTGGCAATGAGGTGGTATCCCCTGGTGGTTCTGATTTGCATTTCCGTAATGATCGGTGATGTTGAGCATCTTTTCATATGTTTGTTGGTCATTTGTACATCTCGTTTAGAAAAATATGTATTCAAGTCCTTTGGCCGTGTTTTTAAGCGAGTATTTGGTTTTCGTTGTTTAATTGTAGGAGCTCTTTATGTCCTCTGCATATTAAGTCCTTATCACATTCACAGTTTGCAAATATTTTCTCTCATTCTGTAGGTTGATTTTTCACTTTGTTGAGCGTCTCCTTTGTTACATAAAGTGCATGTTTTAAAATAATAGTCATAACACATGGGTTTAAAACAATAGTAGTGATAATATGTTGGGTGATTATAGAATATAGATAAGCAAAAAGAGCAAGAGCAGTATATTAAGGGATGGGAAAAGAAAATTGGGAATGCTTGTATAAGGTACCTGAACTGTGTATGAGAAAGCATAGTGTCATTGTTTAATGTTTACTTTATTTTTGAGAAAGAGAAAGACAGAGTACAAGCAGGGGAGGGGCAGAGAAAGAGGGAGACACAGAACCCGAAGCAGGCTCCAGGCTCTGAGCTGACAGCACAGAGCCCGACACTGGGCTTGAACTCATGAACCATGAGATCATGACCTGAGCCGAAGTCAGATGCTTAACCGACTTAGCCACCCAGATGCCCCAAAGTACAGTGTCATTTGTAAGTGACCTCACAGTGAATGCTAAAAACACTAAGGCAATTGCTATACATGTTTTTAAAAAATAAATATAATTTATGTGCTAAGAAAAGAGAGAATATAGTCACATAAAAAGTTCAATTAATGTCAGATAAGGCACAAAAATAAGGAACAAAAAAAATGCAACAAATAGAAAACAGTTATAAACATGGGGGTCATTAATTCAGCTATAATCGAGTAGTCACTGTAAATCTAATCATTCTAATACTCTGATTAAAAGACAGAGATCATCAGAGTTTATCAAAAGAAAACCCAACAAGATTTTTTACAAGAAATTCACTTTAAATATAAAGAGAGATATAGTAAGAACAAAAGGACATGCCATACTACTACTAATAAAATGAAATATGGAGTAGGTGTATTAATTTCAGACAAACAGATGCCCAAACAGGGAGCATTATGAAGGATGAAAACAGGAATCACATAATGACAAAAGGGTACATTTTCCAGGAAAGCACAGCAATTCAAATGTGTATGCATCTAAAAACAGAGCATCAAATTATGTAAGGCAAAACTGGTGCAGCTGAAAGGAGAAATAGACAAATCCACTGTGGTGGGTGGAGATCTCAACATCTGTACTTAAGTAATTGACAGATCAAGCAAGTAGAAAATCTGTAAAGATATAGTTGACCTAAACCGATCTGTCACTCAACTAAGTGTAATGCATATGAAGAGTAGTATCCAATAACAGCAGAATTGCAGAATTTGCCTTCTCCCATAACTCATTCATCAAGATGGCCCATATTCCGGGCTATAAAACATACCCTATAGATGTCAACAAGGTGATGAAGAAAACATGTCCCATGCCCCCTCAGCAACAACGTGGCATCCATCCACAGGCTAACACAGCGCTGTGGGAGCCAGACAGGAGGCTGTGAAACCCTAGCGCAGTTCAGGATGTTGGAGGGGAATTTTGAGAGCACAGGCTCACACCAGGCGGCAGACTCACCAACCGTGATCTCAGCGACAGACCTGGAAGTGGGTAGGTAACTCCACGGACTTAGCTACAACCCAGTTTAGTTTTGGTTCCATCCCCAGTGCCACACAGCTGGGTGCTGTGTCAGATCATGAAACGGTGGTTTAAGCAATCACCCATGGACAAGAGAGCCTTTGTGAAAGTCTGGGGGCCAGTGGGGAGGGTCTACCCAAACCGCTAGAGCAAAAAGAGAGTTGGACCTGTTGACTAGGATGAGAGGAATCTGACTTTACCTGTGTCACCCCTTTCTAAAGATGGCACAGCTCAGTGCCAAGACAGCCCTTCTCAGACGGTGATGGATCCACAGGGGAGAATAAGAATGTGAGGAAGTACAGCTTACCCAGAGTCAAGTTACAGTACCACGGAGACCCGATTCATTCTCACCCACCAAGAGTACAGAGATGTGCTGTGCGAAAGGGAAAGAGGAGGGGCAGTGGCAGTGAAAAGCCAGGAGAGGAAGGGTAGGGCTTTTGGAGGACATTACAAGGTTGTGGGTCATACTAACCATGTTGTGAAGTCCACCAAGAATCACGCCGACAAGCCCCTGGGCCTTCCTCTCCTGTGGGTCTCCTCCAGTGGCCCACGGCATCGCTGGCATCTGAGAAACTCGCTAACACATCCTCCACTCCTGTTGCTCATCCCCCTGCATGCTTCTGATGTAGTGACACCTTATAGTTAGTGAGCAGACACGGGAAGCTGGCCTGACTCTGGAGGCCTGGGAGAAACTGCAGGCTTGAACATTCAGCGTTGTCCTAGGGAAAGCGAAAGGGAGGCTGTCGGCACCCAGACCAGTTCATCAGAACGGGGAGAAGGCATACCCGTTTAAGGATTCCGCCACAAGAGGGAGCAAGAAGTGCGGAGCACGCATATCAACACAAAAGGTCTGGGAAAGGCTCAGAATCTCTAGCAGAATCCACAGAAAGTATGTCCCAAAGTCAGTTGTTGAAAGACTGGGGGAAGTGACTGCTTGTTGTGAAGACAACATTGGAAGACTTTGAGAAATATGAAAAGTAAAGGAAACATGGTACTACCAGAGAGAGTGTTTTCTCAACAACACAGCCCGAAGCCATGGAGATTTGGGATTTCCCCAAATAAAGAATTCCAAACGGCGTTTCAAGGAAGTTCAGTGAGCTATAAGAACACTCAGAAAAATAATTCAGCAAAATCAAGAAAACAATACATGAACCAAATGAGAAGTTTAGCAAAGATAGAGAAATCATAAAAAAAGAAACAAGCAGAAATATTGGAGCAGGTGATTGCAGTGAATAAAATTAATAATGCAAAAAAGACCATCAGCATCAGAATGGATCAAGGTGAGGAAAGAATCTGTGAAGTAGAAGACAGGAACTTTGGAATTACCAAATGAGAGTAGAAAAAAGAGTAAAATGGAGAGAAGAAAGTTGCATGAACGGTAGATACCCTGAGGAGAAATAACCTAGGAATTGTTGCATTCCAGAAGCACAAGAGAAAAGAAGTGGGTAGAGAGCTTGTGTAAAGATTTAATGCATGAGAATCTCCAAATTTAGGGAGCAATTTGGACATCCAAGTTTATGAAGCTAATATGGTACCTCAAAATCCGTCCAAAATGACCTTCTATAAGACACATTATAACAGAGCTGTCTAAGCTCAAAGACAAAGAGACATTGAAATCAAAACAAAACAAAACAAAAACAGGAGCATCTGGGTGCCTCAGATGGGTCAGCAAGTGACTCCTGATTCCAGCATAGATCATGATCTCGTCATTCATGCGCTCAAGCCCCACAGTGGCCTCTGTGCTGACAACACGGAGCCTACTTGGAATTCTCTCTCTCCCCTCTTTCTGCCCCCCCCCTGCTCACACACACTGTATCTCCTCCAAAATAAATAAATAAACTTGAAAACAAAACAACAACAGAAACCCCTCAAGTACCAGATATCACCATAAAGCCGGCAGCAGATTTCTCAGCAGAAACCTTGGAGGCCAGAGGAGAATGGAATGGTCTATTCAAATTGATAAAAGGAAAAAAAAAAAAAAAAGAAAAAGAAAAAGAAAAAAAGAAAGCCAGCCAAGAAGGTTTGTCTGTCAAAGTTGCCCCTCAGAAATGAAGGCAAGAAAAAGACATGCCCAGGCCCACAGAATCTGAGCGGAGTTCACTGTTAGTAGATGTACCTTATGAGAAATTATGAAAGGATCTCTAAGCTGAAATGTAAGGACACTAATTAGCATCACGAAAGCATGAATATATACTACACACTGCTAACAGTAGTATGCTAGTCCAATTTGGAATACTCTAGTACTCAAATGTGGTGGTCTATTAGCCAATTTAGTATAATGGATAAAGTATTGAATGCATTAATAATACATTTAGATATAGTAATTTATTAATGGACACACACACACGAGGCAGACTGTGACATCTACAACATAAAAAGATATGGAGGAGAGTAAAAGGGTAGTTTTTATATGTGATCAAAATGATGAGTATAAAATAGTTTATAAAATATTTTAGGTAAGCCTACGAGAAACCACAGAGCACAAAAACTTACAGTAGATACACAAAAACCAAAGAGAAGGGAATCAAAGCATACTACTACAGAAAATAATCAATTCACAAATGAATAATAGAGGAGGAAGAAAATAACAGAGACCATAAAACAGAACACAATTAAAAGGATGTCATTAATAAGTCCTTACTTATCGGTAATTACTTTAAATTTAAATGGATTAAATTCTCCAACCAAAAGATATAGAGTGGCCACATCGTTTATTTATTTATTTATTTTTTTAATTTTTGAGAGACAGAGAGAGACAGTGCAAACAGGGGAGGGTCACAGAGAGAGAGGGAGACACAGAATCCGAAGCAGCTACAGGCTCTGAGCTGCCAGCACTGAGCCCGACCCAGGGCTCAAACCCACTAACCATGAGATCTGACCTGAGCCGAAGCTGGACGCTTAACCGACTGAGCCACCCAGGCACCCCGTGGCTACATCATATAAAAATATACATTTTTGTATTTGCCTTAGACCCACTTCAGCTTTCAGGACACATAAAGGCTCAAAGTAAAGGGATAGAGAAAGATATTCCATACAATTGGAAACCAGAAGAAAGCAGGGATAGCCATATTTATCACACAAAGTAGACTTTAAGCCAAAAACTTTAACAAGAGACAAAGAAGGTAATTTATATAATGATAAAGTGTTCAATTTATCAAAGGGATATAACATTTGTAAATATTTATGCACCTAACATTGAAGCACCTAAAAATATAACAAATATTAATAGAATTCGAGAGATAAACAATAATATGTTAATAGTAGGAATTTGAATACCCCACTTTGTACAATGAATATATCATCCAGACAGAAAATCAATAAGGAAACCCTGGACTTGAATTATACTTTAGACCAAATGGACCTAACAAACATAAACAGAACATTCCATTCAATAGCAGTAAAATACACATTCTTCTCAAGCACACATGGAATATTCTGCCAGATAAATTTAAGAGTCCAAGTTAGAGTCCAAGTACCTTTTCCAACCACAGTGGTTCGTGACTAGGCCTCCATAATGCAAGAAACCAGGAAAATTCAGAAACATGCAGAAATTAACCCATTCCTGAAAAATGAATGGGTGAATTAAAAAGGTATGTATAGGGGAAAAAGTTCTCTTGAGAAAAATGAAAATGAACACAAACCATACCAACTTGTATGATCCATCAAAAGCAGTTCTTTAAAAAAAATTTTTTAATGTTTATTTATTTTTGAGAATGACACAGGGTGAGTGGGGGAGGGGCAGAGAGAGAGAAACACAGAATCTGAAGCTGCTCCAGGCTCTGGTCTGTCAGCACAGAGCCCAGTGCAGGGCTAGAACTCACAAAGCCCAAGACCATGCATGACCTGAGCCAAAATTGGATGCTCAACCAAGTGAGACACCCAGGCACCCGCAGCAAAACCAGTTCTAAGAAGGAAGTGTATGGTGCAGAACACTTATATTAAGAAAGAAGAAAAAACTCAAATAAGCAACCTACCATCACATATTAAGGAACTAGAAAAAGAAGAGACTTAATCCAACTGTAGAAAAGAAAGTAACAAAGATCAAAATAGAAATTAGTGAAGCTGAGACCAGAAAAACATAGGAAATAGTAAAACCTATAGCGGTTTTGTTCAAAGTATAAACAAAGCTGACAAACTTAGCTAGACTTAAAAAGAAAACAAGAGAGAATTCAAATGTATAAAATCAGAAATGAAAGAGAGGCATTGCAACTAAAACCATAGAAATACAAGTAAATAATTTTATGCCAACAAATACGGCAACCTATAAGAAACTGACAAATTCCTAGAAACATAGAACCTACCAATACTTCCTCATGAAGAAATAGGAAATCTAAACAGAATGAAAGTGAGTTAGAAACCAACTGTCTGGTGAAACTAATACCCAAATATGAAATATGTAAGGAACTCATACAACTCCACAACAAAATCGGTAATGATAATAATCTGATTGAAATATTGGCAGAGGGCTAGAATAGACCTTTCTCCAAAGCAAGTGTAGAAATGGCCACTGGTACATGAAGATATGTTTAACATCATTAATTCAGCAAAATGAAAATCAAAACCCCAATGGGATTTCCTCTCACACCTGTTAGAATGTCTCTAATGAAAAAGACACAGATGACAAGTGTCGGAAATAAAGCAGAAAAAGGGGAATTCTTGTGCACTGTTGATGCAAATATAAACTGGTACAGTCACCAGGAAAAACACTATGAAGTTTCCTCACAAAATTAAGAATTCAAGGACCATGTGATCCAAAATTCTATTTCTGATTACATATCTGAAATAAATTAAATTGCTATTTTAAAGAGATCCCTGCATTCCCAAGTTTACTGAAGCATTGTTCACAGTACGCGCAATATGGAAATGACCTGAGGTTTCTATCAGTGGATGAATGGATAAAGAAAATGACGAATGTGTATATATTGGCATATTATTCAGCCATTAATAAGAAGGAATTCCTAACATTTCTGACAACATGGATGGACTTTGAAGGCATTTGAAGGTTAAGTGAACTGAGTGAGGCACAAAGAAACAGATACTGTCCGATCTCACTTATGTCTGGAATCTAAAAGGCCAAACTTACAGAAACAGAGCATAAAATGGTGGTATCCTCTGGGTTGGGAATATGGAAAATTGGGATATATTGCCCAAAATGGAAAACCTTCTGGGCATAAAATAAGTACATTCTATGCATCTATGCATACTGACTATAGTTAACATTACTTTATTATATACTTGAAAGTTGCTAAGTACACAGATCTTAAATATGTTCACTACACCAAAAAGAAGAAAAAAAAGAAAGAAAAAACAAAAATAGTAATTATGTGAAATGATGGAGGTTTGAATTCACTCTACTGTGGTCATTTCTCAATATATATCATAAATCACGTACACCTTAAACTTACACAACATTTAATGTTAATTTTATGTCAATAAGGTTGGAAAGTAAAAGTATAGACAGCACACAAAGTATGTTCTCAGTGCACAATGCAATTCAAGTAGAAGTCAATAACAGCTAGGGAGCCGTGAATGTTGGAGGTAAACTACTGCCCTTCTACAAGGCATGAGCCTACTCAACGCTCAAGAGAAATTGAAAATTGTTGATCTAAGTTAAAATGTAAAGCAATAACCTAAGGTACCACTTTGTTAAACTAGAGAAGTAAAAGCAAATCAAGCCTAAAGGAAACAAAAGGATAGAAATAATAATCATAACTACAGGAGAAATCAATGAAAATGAAAAACAGGAAACAGTAAAGAAAATCACCAAAACCGAAATCTGTTGTTGTTGTTGTTGTTTTGTTGTTGTTTTGTTGTTATTGTTTTAAGATCCGTAACATTGGTAAACCTTTACCCAGCCTAACTGAGAATTCAAGAGAGAAGACAGGAACTATCGATATCTGAAATGGAGGAGGAGTCATTACCATTTATTCCATGGAAAGTAAATTATAATAAAATAATGCTATTATTAAGTCTATGCATGGAAATCTGATAGCTTAGATGAAATGGACCACTTCACTGAAAGAGATAAACTACTCAAACTCCCACAAAGAGAAACAGATCATCTGAGTAGGCTTATAGCAAATAAAAAAATCAATAATTATTAACTTTTTAAAGAAAAATAAAGCACCAGACCCAGATTGTTTCATTGGTCAATTCCCCGCATTTAGAAAAGATTTATATCAATTTTCCACATCACTTCCTTAAAGCGGAAACAAAGGGAATCATTACTCAATCTATAGGGCAAGCATTACTCTCTTACCAAACTGGAAAAAGACACTGCAAAAATCCTCAACATAATATCACACCACTGGACATTTATTTAATATACGTAAGTCTAGATCAGCATTTGAAAATTGATTAATGAATTCCTTCACTTCAATAGACTGAAGAAAATCATATCATCATATAAATGTGTGCGTAAAAACATTAGACAAAATCCAACAACAACTTTTTATGATACAAACTCTCAGCAAACTTTGAAAAGAGAGGAACTTCCTCAGGTTGATATAATGAATACATATAGCTAATGTCATCATTTGTACTGCGAAATTGGACACTTTCCTCTTAAGACCAGAAAAGTTTCAAGAATATCCTATCTTAATACTGGATTCAAGATCATATTAGAAACTATAGGCAGTGCAATGAAACAAGACAAGGAAATAAAATGTATATAGATTGAGAAGGAAGAAATAAAACTATCTTTGCAGATGACATAACTGTATATATAGAAAATAACAGGATACAAGGTTAGTATCCAAAAGTCACTTACTTTACTGTCTTAAATATCATCAATAAACAATTTGAATTTGAAATTAATTGTACAATTAATTGAAATTAAAGTATAATTGACAATAGCATCAAAAAGTGGAAGTTGCCCTTCAATCAGATAATGGTTAAATCAACTGTGGAATATGCATACAATGGAATATTATAATATTATTTAGTGATGGAAAGAAGTGAGCTATCAAAAAAAAAGAAAGAAATTACCTATCTAGCCATAAAAAGGCATTGTGCACTCTTAAATGCATATTGCTAGATGAAAGAAGCAGTATGAACAAGCTACATATGGGAATAATTTGAGCACATTTTAATAATCATAATAATATCGGATTAAACCTCAAATATAAAATAAATATCTATGAGTCCACACTGTTATAAATTAAGGTTTGAATAAATAAGTAAATGCAGGAAAAGGGACAACTCTCCCATGTAGATGAATTTCAAGTAATTGATGTATATATTCTGCCCTAAGGAGTTGGAGCATAATTACACAGTCCATAGGTTTCAGGTACATGTAATAATTCACAGTATGGACAGTGGGGGAAACAGAGTGACTTTATGGTAAAGAAATCTGACTTGCACCACTTGAGTCAGGAGGTCAAGTACAATGTCATGGTGATGTCATGGTGATGCTCTGTGCCCTTGATATGATGTGATGAAGACGGCAACATACTCACATTTGAAGAACGCAGGAAAAGAACTTGTAGGAAATCTATAAAAGGAGGAGCTGTTGCATAGGATTGGTGAGACACAATGAATTCCAAAAATTTGCTGTTGATAGGTTCGTGTTTTATGTAATTATTCTCGACTACTTCTATTCATCTTTAAAACCATGATGATATATAGAAAAGTTTATTCTAATCCATACACATCCATCTCCTGGAAGTTAACTGTTGCAGTGTGTCTTAGATATAATTTTATAATCATTATATATGGATATAGGAGACATACCCACATTTTAAGCAATCACAGTGTTATTTTCAAACTTTTTCAATAAGACTCCCATGGCTGCAGTTGTGTGGTCAGTGACCCCATATTAATAACTTCGCATTAAATATTTTTGCTTCCTGTTTTGTTTATTTTCAGGAATTCAACCAGATGAACTCTATAAGCATTTAATTTAATAAAAGCTAGTATTGATTTAGGTACTGTCATTCATACTAATAAGTATTATTTAAATAGCACTTAGTTATTGAAAAGGAATGTCCTATATTATAAGGGATGAAGGGGCTTATAATACACATATGGGACTTGCATGAGCGATTTTCATCATGAATCATCATGAGTCTTATCCACTTCCTTTGCTCATGCTGGGATAAAAATTTCATTCTATCCTCTAAGGTTCTTCTAGCTAGTCTAAAAATTAAATTTAAAGCATCAGACAGATGAACAGAAGAAAAAAAAAAGAAAGTTTAATTGTGTGCTTACAGAGATCTAATAATAAAATTAAGACCCAAAGAAATAACCAAGGCAGGAAGCTTTTAGACTTTGTAGTCAAAGAAATAATATATCTGCAAGGAATTGACAATTCAAAGAAAACCATGTGATTGGGAGCTTCAGTTAGTAAGGAATTCTAAACGGGGATTTGGGCGGGGCTAGTAAATTACGGAAAGTAGCGGATTTGGTTTTAGAGCCTTTTCAGCGGTGAATTCTTTACCTCCAGGCATAGGAAGTTTCCTTTCCTGCTTTCTGGAGACAAAGGGGTGGGGGTCAGAGTGTTGTTCCTGTGTTGGCCACTTCGTAAGTATCTTCAACTGAAAATCATCATTATGCCAAACTGGCACATTTAAGGGCCACCCGACCTTGGCCCCACATTCATAGTGTTCATCTGGTTGCAAAATATTTATTGTACTACTTACGTTTTATAAATGGCATTCACCCATCAAGGTTTTGTTCAATTTTACTTTTTTATGTGATCCCTAAAACCATAGGCCATGGGGTTAACTAATTTATTTTAATATTCACTGACATGGTCTTAGTTACTTGTTTGGAATTCAAGCTATTTTACCAAATATATATTTATACATGCACAAAAATTATGTGTGTATATATATACATATATATATGCACACACACACATATATATGTATATGCACATACAACTGGATATTTATGGATGGATCTATATATGCACATACTATAGATATCTATATTTATACTATACATATACAATAAATAAATTTCATGACAAACTACTTTATATCACCAGATTTCAGAGCAGAGTTTAGTATTGTCCGTAGCAGGGATTTCAATAAACATATCTTTAAATGTTCTGATTATATGTAGTGAATATAGGGGTACAACTTCTAAGTGTGGTACCTTAACAGAATTTGGGGAAAAATAATTATAACATTGATAAGATAAAGATGTCCTAAATTTGAATTCATATTTAATTTTGAATTAATTGATAACAAGGGCCCCTGGTAACTCAGTCAATTAAGTATCCCCCTCTTGATTTTGGCCCAGGTCATGATCCCAGAGTCGGGATGGAGCCCCTCATCTGGCCCCATGCTGAATGTGAAGCCTGCTTGGAATTCTCTCTCCCTCTCTCTCCCTCCCTCCTCACTCCTACCCCCCCCATACCCTGCTCATTCACTCTTTCTCAACATAAATAAATAAATAATGAATAAATGAATGTTTAAAAAAATAAATGCATTCATTCATAACATATTATTTTCTATAGAAGGAAAATGCTGGTGGTTTCAATGGAGTCCCTCAAATTAAAAAAAAAAGAACATTATTATTCTAATTAATGTTTCTAAATAAGGAACATTTATCCAGAATTATTCAAAAAGAATCACAGTTTCATTCAAAAACTACTGGTTTGATGATGCATGAATTCATTCACCAAATAAGAATTTATCATCCACCTGCTTAAAGCAGGTCACCTCTAAGTAATGTGGGAGACATAAAAATCATCCTTTCCTCCGTTACCTTATACACTAATGTGATGAGGTGAAACTACATGAGTGAACCCTAACCTGGATATCACATAACACATGTCTTACATTTGAATCAGAAATCTCTTTATTATTATGGGAAAACCTGCTAAATCATGCAATCTCACGATTTTCCCCCTAAAACTATGTGTGTTACAAGGAAGATAATTAACTTGGTTTGACTATGGGAACAATTATATTTCCTAAACAAAAGCCTTCTGTAAATGGACAGAATTCAATTTTAGAGCCGATGTTAGAATTCTGAAGCGCTTCACGGGATTGGGAAGGAATGCACTACAGAGATTAGAGGGGAGAGGCAAAAGGTTTTTATTCTTGGCTGTCAGTAGAGTACCAGGTCAGCAAAGAGTATCACTCAAATAGTCAGAGGTCATCTCATCAAAATTTAATGAGAAAAAATTGCAAGCCTATCCATTTTAGAGCATTCTTTAACCCTGAAAGTTCTGGATCACTTTTCTGAATTCACTGAAGTCACACCCATTATTCCATGAGATCTTCAAATGTAAACTCTTTGACCTATACCTGTTGTACCCCGTTACATTTTCCTGCTTATAAAGAGTTTCAGAGGTGCCTGGGTGGCTCATTCATTTGAGCGGCCAACTTTGGCTCAGTTCATAATCTCAGGGTTGGTGAGTTTAAGCCCCGCATCGGGCTCTGGGGTGACAACTCAGAGCCTGGAGTCTGCTTCCAATTCTGTGTCTCCCTCTCTCTCTCTCTGCCCTCTCCTGCTTATGCTCTGTTTCTCTCTCAAAATAAATAAATGTTAAAAAAATTAAAAAAGAAAAGAATTTCAAAGGGAAGAAATCAAAGCCAGGATAGTCATAAGATGTTGGTAAAAATCATAAGATGTTTAATAAATTGTGAGAATTAGGTAATTTGATATCCCATAATTACATTTGGAAGAACAAGTTTTGAAATAAGGAGTTGTGCTTAAAATAGTAATAAATCTATGAAAGCATCAATAATAAAAATGAAACCGGGTATGTCTGTCAGTATGTGAAGTATTTGCCCTGATTTGATTTTTTAATTATCAATAAGACTCTGTGAAATATACTAGTGTGTCTGTTTTGTGGATGAAGTCACTGAAAATTAGAGAGGTTCAGTTAACTTGTCCAAAGCCACAGAGCTAAATAAATGGAGACCTGAGTTTTAATGTAATTAGATCATAGTCAGTTTGAAGTGCTATGTAATGAAGTTTTCACTTCTGTAAGTGTATATAAATTATTTGTCTATGTTTTCTTTTTAATGTTTTAAAGTTTTTCTTTCTTGTATCCAAGTTTTACTGTACCAAATCTACTTTAAGTTATGGCCTTAGATAAGAATCCACTTCAGGTTTTTTCCCCATGATGATAACTAGTTGTTCTTGGATGATTGTTAAATAATTAATTATTTTGCCACTGAAATACTCTGCCATGACTTTGCTGTTTTCAAACGATGGTGGATCTGTTTTGTGATCTCTATTTTCCTCCATTGTCTCTGATATTCTAAAAAAATACATCACACTAAATCTACAAGTGGACCTGTTTTTATTTTCCCTGATATGTACTTTGTGATTCCTCTGTCTTTGGGTTCTTGTCTTATTAAAACTGTTTAGTTTTTTAACATTTTAAATAGTATGTCTTTATTTCCCCTATTATCTCTCCCTGGACCTTACTTAGTCATACAGTAATCCTCATTTTGTCATCCATATCTCGTATTTATTTTCATGCCCGTCTCTCCACACCCTCACCAGCATCTATAGGCTCTTGACTTGTTCATGTTAGCCACTCTGACCACGTGAGGTGGTATCTCAGTGTGGTTTTGATTTGTGTTTCCCTGATGACGAGTGATGTTGAGCATCGTTTCATGTGCCTGTAGGCCATCTGGATGTCCTCTTTGGAGAAGTGTCTGTTTATGTCTTCTGCCCATTTCTTCACTGGGTTATTTGTTTTGTGGGTATGGAGTTTGGTGAGTTCCTTGTAGATTTCAGATACCAGGCCTTTATCTGATATGTCATTTGCTACTATCTTTTCCCATTCTGTCGGTTGCCTATTAGTTTTCTTGATTGTTTCCTTTGCAGTGCAGAAGCTTTTTATCTTGATTGAGCGTGGCTGGACCTGGCGAGCGCGCCTCCGTCGCGGGTCCTTCTCCTGAGGGAGGTAAAGAAAGGGCACTTGATGAGGTCCCAACCGTTCAGTTTTGCTTTCATTTCCCTTGCCTTTGGGGATGTGTCAAGTAGGAAATTGCTGCGGTTGAGGTCAAGGAGGTTGTTTTCTACTTTCTCCTCGAGGGTTTTGATTATTTCCTGTCTCACATTCATGTCCTTCAGCCATTTTGAGTATATTTTTGTGTATGGTGTAAGAAAGTGGTCTAGTTTCCTTCTTCTGCATGTTGCTGTCCAGTTCTCCCAGCACCACCTGCTAAAGAGGCAGTCTTTTTTCCATTGGATACTCTTTCCTGCTCTCTTCATTTCTCTTTACATTAATTTCTGGGTGACTTTTCTGGATCCATTGTTGAAGTCACTCCTTCCATTGGGCTGTGCTTAATTTGTCATTTAATTTATTCATCGAGCTTTTAATTTAAAATAGTGCGTTTTAAATATATAACATTTACTTGTTTCTTTTCCTCTCTTTATGGTCACTTTTCAGAATCCCATGCTGGCTACTCATTATTTTTAGCTCCTTTATTGTTTTTTTAAATTTTTTTATTTTATTTTTTTTTTTTTTACTTTTCTTTTATAGATGTAACTGGTATCTTGTATTTTAAGATCACGTCTTTACAGTCCAAATTATTTGTTATTTTGGACTCTTATTCATTGTGTTAGTGGTTTCTTGTGAAATCAGAGTCACTCCATTTTTTTTTTTTTTCTGCAGAAATCCTGTTGGCCTCATTTCTTTCAAAAGTCACCTCTTAACTCAGAAAGTTTAGATCCAGTTCTGCAAATGTGTGACGGGCTCCAGATAAAATCTCATCATGCCACGTAGGCTTTGGTGACCGTCTTATCCTTTTTCACTTAGTGCTCATGATTCTCTTTGTCATTTACTTGCTGATTCTTGTTCCCTGTCTTCAGTCGTGTTAGTTTCCAGTGGCTGCCATAATGAATTACTACACACTGAGTGGCTTAAGAGAGTAGAAACATATTCTCTCCCAGAAGTCCGAAACCACAGTGTCAGCAGGGGTAAATCAGATGACCCTCAGAGAAAATTCCTTTGTGTCTCTTCCAGTTTCTGTTGCTGCCTTCAATCATTGTGACTGCATTGTCCAGCGCTTGCCTCTGTCTTCACATGCCTTTCTCTTCCTCTATGACTTCCCTTCTGTCTCTTCTGACCACACTTCTGCTTGGATTTAAGGCCTACCTGGGTAATTCAAAATGCTCTCAAGATGCCTCTAACTTCATTACATCTGTAGTGAGCCTTTTCCTAAATAAGGAGGCATTCCCAGTTTTTAAGAATTAACATATGGAGATTTCTTTGGGGAAGGA
Organism: Mungos mungo; assembly: GCA_004023785.1. Taxonomy (NCBI): domain Eukaryota; kingdom Metazoa; phylum Chordata; class Mammalia; order Carnivora; family Herpestidae; genus Mungos; species Mungos mungo. Next base: position 823,559 of record PISW01000071.1, on the reverse strand, counting down.
GGTCACCATTCAATCCAATACAGAGACTTCCCTTGTTCTCTGTGAAATATGTTCCAGATAGATTTGGTTTTATGTGTTTAAGATTGCTCTTCAAAGTATATTGATTGCATAGAGCCTTTTTCCTATATTACTTTTGAGACTATACATTTTAGAGTCTATATAATTTCATAGTCCTAATTCTGATTTTGGATAAGATATAGAGGTAGAGAGAGAAATGGACAGATAGGTAAAAATCGATGCATTTATATATATGGCACATGATTCATTCAGGTAACATTTCCCATTGATTGAGAGCTTACCTCCTATAAACTGTCCCACCAGCTGACAATGGAATAGTGGACATTACATAAGTCAAAGCTACTTCTTTAGATGACTTTCCATGCTAGTGAGGTATCAGCGGTATTGTTGTTGTTGTATTGTTGTTGTCGACAATTAACACTGAGTACTAAACTCTTCACCAGACTTGAACCCTTCAGCAATTACATGAATTAAGTACTGTTATTACCCAGTGGCATTGTGAGAAAATGTCATAAATATCCTAAACATGATACTATTCCTAGTGTGATGTCTTTGTCTTTTTTTTTTTTTAACATCTTCAGATTGATAGCCAAGAGATTTAAATTCTAACCTCAGTTCTGCCACAACTAGGTACTTTTGATCGTATCCTTTAACTTTTCGGGGCCTCAGATCTCACTTGGCTGAGACAGGAGCTAGAGTGGATGAAGCCTGAAGGCCTGTCCAGGGCTGAAGTTTCAGGATGGTTTACAAAACAAACACTCAAGGAGATATGGCATTTTCAGATTAGATTAAGTCTAGATACTGTAGAGGTGTGGGGATTGTGATTTTAGTTCTGCTCTTGGGTGTACGTGTGTTTATATTTAAACCTGTCACTTGTCTAATTTGCTTTCTCAGTTTATAGCTGCTGAATATTAAAATTTTAAATCTGAGAAAAGAAGATCGTAAGCCTCAGAAGAGGCACCAATTATACAGATAGGCTTCCATTGCAATAAGCTCAGCGGGACACCAAGATGTCATCAGAGATACTTCGTGACACTTAAAAAGAGCCATTTTTCCTATGTACTTTTGGGTTTTCACCATTTAGGAAAAAACAAAACAAAACAGAGTCAAAAATTGAGGAGGCAAATTGCGAATTGCACAGGGGTCTTCTGACTCTATTCCCCTGCCAACCTGTGATTTCTGCCCTGAGATACCTAACTGTCTTGTCTAGGGACAAAACAGGAGCTCCAAATAGTGACGCCTTTTAATCTTATAAATTTCATTTAATTTAGTTCACTTAGAACTCCCCCGTCCTAAACCACCGCATCCCTTAGACTATTGTTTATAAATATGCCACAGTGTTGTCATCTTACATTGCAATGTGACAGCTTATTGGCGCTAACACACCACCCATACTTTATGAGTTAAATGTTCCCACTGTACCTGATCACTTGGCTCCAGAAAAGCCATCAGATGAAAATAAGTCTGGGATAGAGATCATGTGACAGTATCCGGTTATACTGTGTGATCTTAGTGAGCTTGTATATTTTCATAAGAAAAAGCCATTGACTGGATGGCTTGAACATTAAGTCTCATGGCTCCGGACTTTGGAAGTCTGAGATCAGAGAGGCATCAGGTGGACTCTGATAAGGGTCCCATTCCTGGTTTCTTTACAGGGTGGAAAAAGAGAGAGAAAGGTAGCAATCTCTCCCCTGGCTCTTCTTCTAAGGGAGCTAATCCCATCACAAAGACACCATTCTCATGACCTAATGACTTCCCCAAATCCGGATCTCCAAATGCCATCACATTGGGAATTAAGAATTCAATAAACTCTGCTCTCTGTCCTTAAGGAGTTGTATTCTAGATAGATCAACAAGCACTTAGACAAAGATCCTGATGAATTACAAAGGGTGCGGTGACGGAGAATAGCAGGGCAACCTTGTTTGATAGCACTGTGTTGTATACTTGAAATTTCCTAAGAGAGTGGAATTTAAATTTTACCAATTTTAAAAAGAGGTATGTGTGAACAAATGCATGTGTTAAGTAACTTGATAGTGGAAATTCCTACAGTGAATTCTTACAACATACATATTTTGTACTTTGTCTATGTGTACCAAATCATCATATTTAGACTTTAAATATATTACTGTTTAATTATCATTTATACTCAATAAGCCAAAAAAAAAAAAAAAAGAAATGATGGCAAGAGTTTACAGGTTTATATTAGAAACAAAAAAAAAATTTAAAAATAGGATATTTAGTCAACATTTAATAGGGGAAATTTAGACATTCCTTTAGTACAACATAATATGGTTTCAAAATGCTGGGGGTTTTGCTAAAAGAAAATTCATTTCCTACATGGAAACAAAATCTCTGAATAGTAGTTATAGTTGTCTGGCTACAATTTACATACATCCTCAATTATCTGGACTTTGTATTTCCTATCTGACACTGTTCGCTATTTTCTTTGTTAAAAGTGTTTATTTATTTTGAGAGAGAGAGAGAGAGACAGAGAGAGAGAGAGAGAGAGAGAGAGAGAGAGTGAGTGCAAACATGCATGCAAACAGGAAAGTGGCACAGAAAGAAAGAGGAAGGGAGAGAGAGAATCCCAAGCAAGTTCCACACTATCAGTGGAAGCTCAATGCGGGGCTCAACCATGAGATAATGACCTGAGCCAAAATCAAGAATCCGCTGTCCAACTGACTGAGCCACCCAAGTACCCCATTGCTTAATATTTTTTAATTTGTGATAGTCTATAGTTTTTAACAAGGACATTTTTTTTGTACCTCAAGGCAGAATGAAAAGGCATTTATCCCTTTAAATTCACGTCTAAAATAAATACATAGTAACTTGAATATTAAGAAAATTTTTAAGCCTGATTGCTGTGGTGGGGTTTTCCAGGACTATGTGAATGTTTATTTTTGAGAAAGAGAGACATAGTGTGAGTGAGGGAGGGGCAAAGAGAGAGAGGGACACAGAATCTGAAGCAGGTTCCAGGCTTTGTGCTGACAGCTCAGAGTCTGACACGGGGCTCGATCTCACAAAGTGTGAGTTCATGATCTGAGCTGAGCTGGATGCTCAACCAACTGAGCCACCCAGACAGGCGTCCCTCCGGGACTATGTTAATTAAGAAGGGTGAGAGTGGGGACCCTTGTCTTGTTTCTGGTCTTACAGGCAAGTTGAAAACGTTTCCTAGTTAAATATGATGTTAGCTGTGTGCTCCTCTTATTTGCCTTCATTATTTTGAAGTATGTTCTTCTAGACTCAGTTTGTTGAGATGTTTTTTCATGAAAGCATGATGAATTCTGCCAAATGCTTTTTCTGCATCTGTTGATATGATCATATGATTTTTTTAAAGTTTATGTATTTTGAGAAAGAGAAGCGAGAGAGACAGACAGACAGACAGAGACAACAAGCAGGTGAGGGACAGAAAAAAGGAGAGAGAATCCCAAGCAGTCTCCACACCACCAGTGCAGAGCTCGATGTGGGACTTGAACTCATGTACATTGAGACCATGACCTGAGCCGATATCAAGAGTTGGATGTTTAACCTACTGAGCCACTCAAGTGCCCCAGAGATGATCATATGACTTTTATCTTTAATTTTTTTTTAATGTAGTATATCACATTTATTGACTTGTGTATGTTGGGCCAACCTTGTATCCAGTGATAATTCCCACCTGGTCAGGGTATATGACCCTTGTAATGTACCATTGAATCTGGTTTGCAAATATTTGGTTGAGAATTTTTGCATCTACGTTCATGAGGGATAATTTTCTTTGTGTGTGTGTGTTCTTGTCTAGTTTTAGTTTCAAGGTAGTATTAATCTTATAAAATTAATGTGGGGGTGTTCTATCCCACTTTTAGGCAGACTTTCAGAAGGAATGGTATAGATTCTTCTTTACATATTTAGCAAAATTCACTAGTGAAGCCATCTGCTCCTGGACTTCTCATTGAGGGGTTTTTGATTACTGAGGGGTCTGGTCTGTTTTTTCATTATTCAATTTTGGTAGGCTGTATGTTTCTAGGAAATTATTTTAGGTTGTTAATTTTAATTCTAGTATAGTTAACATACAATGTTGTATTAGTTTCAGGTGTAACATATAGCAATTCAATAATTCTATCCATTACATCATGATTAACCATTCACGTATTTCACAATTTGTTCTCTATAGTTTAGAGTCTCTTTCTTGGTTTGCCTCTTTCTATTTATTTTTCTTTTTCTCATTTGTTTTGTTTCTTAAATCCCACACATGACTAAAATCATATAGTATTCCTCTTTCTCTGACTGACTTATTTCACTTAGCATAATCTAGCTCCATCCATGTCATGCAAATGGTAAGATTGCATTCTTTTTTATGACTGAACAGTATTCCATTCTCTCTCTCTCTCTCTCTCTCTCTCTCTATATATATATATATATATATATATATATATATATATATATATATATATACATCTTCGTTATTGATTCATCTATCCGTGGACACTTAGACTGCTTCCGTAATTTGGGTATTGTAAATAATGCTTCAGTAAACATAGGGTGCATATACCCTTTCAAATTGGTGTTTTTTGTATTCTTTGGATAAATAGTAGTGTGAATTCTAGATTGCAGGGTACTTCTATTTTTAACATTTTGAGGAACTCCCATACTATTTTCTAGCGTGGCTACACCAGTTTACATTCCCACCAGCAGTGCACAGGGCATGAAGGTTCTTTTTCTCCACATCCTTGCCAACACCTGTTGATTCTTGTGTTACTGATTTTAACGATTCTGATAGGTGTGAGGTGATACTTCATTGAAGTTCTAATTTGCATTTCCCTGATGGTGGGTAATGTTTAGATCTTTTCTTGTGTCTGTTAACCATTCATATGATTTCTTCGAAAAGATGTCTATTCATATCTTTGCCCATTTTTAAATTGGATTATTCATTTTTGGAGCATTGAGTTTTATCAGTGCCTTATATATTTTGACTACTAATCCTTTATCAGATATGTCATTTGCAAATATCTTCTCCAATTCAGTAGGTTTTCTTTTAGATTTGTTGATTATTTCTTCCTCTGTGTGTGGAGAAGCTTTCTATTTTGATGTAGTCCCAATAGATTATTTTTTATTTTATTCTCATTTCCTCAGAAGGCAGCTACATATATATATGTACGTAACCTCATACATAGCTACATATATATGTACATAAATATATACATAGCTACATAAATATACCTACAGCCAATGTAAAAAATATTGCTGCCTCTGATCTTTTTGATGATTTTTATGGTTTCAGGTCTCACATTTAGGTCCATAATCTATTTAAAAATTTTTTGATGTCTATTTTTGAGAGAGAAAGAGGCACAAGTGGTGGAGACAAGTTGGGGGGTTCAGAGAGACAGAGAGTGAGAGAGAGAGAGAATTCAAGGCAGGCTCTGCACTGTCAGCACAAAGCCCAACACTGGGCTCAACCCCACAGTGAGATCATGACCTGAGCCTAAGTTGGATACTCAACTTAGGCCACACAGGTGCCCAGGTCTTTAATCTACTTTGAGTTTCTTTTGTGTATTATGTAAGAAAGTGGTCCAGTTTCATTTTTTGCATTTAGTTGTTCAGTTTTTCCAACCATTTGTCGAAGAGATTGTCTTTTTTTCCCCATTGTATATTATTATCTCTTTTGTTGAAGAATAATTGACCATAAAATTGTGGATTTACTTCTGGGCTTTCTGTCTTGTTCTATTGATCTATATGTATTTTTGTGCCAGTATCATACTATTGTTATTACTACAGCTTTGTAATGTAGCTTGAAATCTGAAATTGTAATTCTTCCAGCTTTGTTTTTCTTTTTCAAGATTGCTTTGGCTATTCAGGGTTTTTTGTGTTTCCATACAAATTTTAGGATTCTTTGTTCTAGTTATGTGAAAAATGCTGTTGGAAAAAAGTTAAAAGAAAAATATTGGTATTTTAATAGGGATTGCATTAAATGTATAGATTGCTTTTGGTGATAAAACATTTTAATATTTGTTCTTCCAATCCATAAGCATGAAATATCTTTCCATTTGTTTGCATCATCTTCAATTTCTTTAATTAATTTTTTGTGATTTTCGGACTATAGGTCTTTCATCTCCTTAGTTAAGTTTATTCCTAGGTATCTTATTATTATTGGATAATTGAAAATGGGATTGTTTTCTTAATTTCTCTTTCTACTGCTTCATTATTAGTGTACAGAAATACAGTGAATATCTGTACATTCATTTTATATCCTATGACTTCATTGAATTCATTTATCAGTTCTTATAGTTTTGGGGTGGAGAATTTAGGGTTTTCTGTTTCTAGAAATTTATCAATTTATTTTGAGTTATCTATTTCATTGGCATATGAGATTTCATAGTATTTTCTTATGATCCTTGGTATTTCCCTGTTATCAGTTGTGCTGTCTCCTCTTTCATTTCTGATCTTACTTGAGTCTTCTCTTTTTATCTTAGCTTGTCTTCCTGAATGTATTTCAACTGTGTCATTTCAAAAACTGTGTCATAGTTTCATTGAGCTCTTCTATTCCTTTTAGTTTCATTTCATTTATTTCTTTTCTGATCTTTGTTTTTACTTTCAACCCAATGACTTTGGGTTAGTTTTTTTTCCTTTTTTAGTTCCTCAAGGTATAAAGTTAGGTTGTTTTTTTGAGATCTTTCACTTTTCTTAATGTAGGTATGTATTACTATAAACTTCCCTCTTAAAACTGCTTCTGGCATCCCATAACTTTGAGTTTGTTGTATTTCCATTTTCATTTGTTTCAAGTAATTTTTTATTTCCCCTTTATTTTTCTTTGACCTATTGGTTGTTCAGACACATGTTATTTAACCTTTACATATTTGTGTAATTTTTAGTATTCTTCTTGTAACTGATTTCTAGTATCAACCCGGACAGAAAAGATAACTGCAGTGCCATCAATCTTCTTGAAATTATTAAGACTTGTTTGTGGCCCAACGTATGATCTATCCTGGAGAATGTTCCAAAGGTGCATTAGTCTAAAGTATAATTTAAGACTGCTTCTTTTTTTGATATTCTCTCTGGATGATTTATCCATTTTTGAAAGTGAGGTATAGATGTCCCCTAGTATTATTGTATTGCTGTCCATTTTCCCCATCAGTTCTGTTAATATTTGCTTTATCTATTTAGGTGCTTGATGTTGGCTGTATAAATATTTACGAATGCTGTGTCTTCTTTTGGATTGGCCTCTTTATCATCATATAGTGACCTCTTCTGTCTCTTGTTACAGTTTTTGACCCTGCTGTGCTGGAGGCACACTTTGTGGTAAGATTGTGTCTGAGCGTTTCCTGCCTGTTTTGATGTATGTTCTTGTTATTCACGCAATGGGTAGGAATCACTCAGCTCGGATCTAGATTTCTCAGAAAGCGAGTCGCTCCTTTTGTAGCTGTAAGTATATGCCAAACATAATGTAATCAAAATATAATCTTTTAATCTATTTTCAGGTATGTTTCTTAGAGAATTTTAAAGAAAATATAACACAGAATAAGAATAATCTCCGGGAAAATTTTACTCTAACTTTGAAAAGTAAGATATCAGTCATTCTTGAATCTTGCCATTTGCAATGACATGAATGGGGCTAGAGTATAATACTAAGTGAAATACGTTCATCAGAGAAGGCAAACACCATATGATTGCACTGATGTGTGGAATTTAAGAAACAAAAGCTACAGGCAAAAGGGAAGAAAAGAGACCAAGACAAGCCAAGAAACAGAGTCTTAACTATAGAGAACAAACCTGGTTACAGGCAGTGGGGGATGGACTGCATAGGGGTAGGGATTAAGGGGAGCACTGAGTGATTAAAATAAAAACTTAAAAAATATATTAGTCATGGGGTGCCTGTTGGCTCAGTCTGACTTTGGCTCAGGTTGTGATCTCACAGTTTGTGGGTTTGAGCCCTGAATCTGGCTCTGTGCTGGCTGACAGCTCAGAACCTGGAGCCTACTTGGGATTCTGTATTTCCCTCTCTCTGCTCCTCCCCTGCTTGCATCTCTCTCTCTCTCTCTCTCTCTCTCTCTCACTCTCACTCTTGCTCTCACTCTCTCTCTCTCTCAAAAATAAATAAACATTATATATATAGATAGATAGATACAGATACAGATAGTCATTATTTCTCATAGTAGTGCTTTCAAAATATAAATTTTTATCTGTTTTACTCAAAAGATAAATATCAACTATTTAAGAAGAAAACATGAAGAGTGTAGTGCATCTGCCTTAGTTTCAGGAGAAAAATCTAAACTGTGCTCACCTGAATGACAAGAGATCCGTTTATTGAGAGTTCCTTGACAATTTTTGATGGATGGAACTGAAACCCAACAAAAAAAGTGACTTGTCATACTGACCATGTGATTATGTTTTCAACTTTCTGTATTTAGACACTGCCAGAAGAATGCCACACATCCCAAGTCCCCCAAACCAAATAATGAGAAACAAATAATGGATCATTTATATATTTTGCTTTATGCACTTTTTAAGGACAGTTTGTATGTTAGGTACTTTGTAAGTTAATTTGTCCTTTCTTCATTGCAAAGTAAACCAATCATTGCCTTTACTTGTTATCTTATCATCTAAATTTAGCATAGTTAAAATGTTAAAATTCAAACCTTATACACAACTTTTAAAAATCTTGTCCTTTGGGGCACATGAGTGGCTCAGTCGGTTAAGCCTCCGACTTTGGCTCAGGTCAGATCTCATGTTCGTGGGTTCGAGCCCCGTGTCAGGCTCTGTGCTGACAGCTAGCTCAGAGCCTGGAGCCTGCTTCCGGTTCTGTGTCTCCTTCTCTCTCCCTGCCCCTCCCCCTCTCATGCTCTGTCTCTCTCTGTATCAAAAATAAATAAAACATTAAAAAAATTAAAAAAAATAAAAATCTTGTCCTTTGTAAAAGAGAGGATTTTAATGAAAGATATTGGGTAGAGAATATTTAATCTTTTATTAAAGTTTATTTATTTATTTATTTTGAGAGAGAGCGAATGAGGGAACAGAAGAGGGAGAGGAAGAGAGAGAGAATCCCAAGCAGGCTCTGCACTGACAGTGCGGGGCTCAAACTCACAACTGTGAAATCATGACCTGAGCTGAAATCATGAGTCAGACGTTTAACTGATTGAGTCACCAGGGCACCCCTGGGAAACTATTTAAAAGCTATTTAAAATATTTAAAAGGCAATTTACTCTCCCTTCTGGGAATGCCTGAAGCTGGCAAGTTTGTATTAGACCACACGTCCTTGTTTGTTGATAGGAAGGGTGCCTGGCTAAGTCAGGATGCGTGCCCAGTTGGGGCTCGTCTGCAGGCTGCCGCTCATGGTTTTGAGGAGGGAGTTCTGACAGGGTGGCACTGTGAATTGTCTCTATTCATCCGTAATAACTACTAAAGTGTGGTGTTGGGTCAAACCTGTAATTTCTTAGAGTTCTTGCAATTCCCTCTCTTGTAGAGAGAGGGAATATCCCCAGACAGTAAGAATGAGGGGATAGGAAAATCAGGATGAGCAGGGATCACACACATTATTTTGTGCATGTACTGCAGGAGGTTGGGGAATGAGTTCTACGCCATTATCCTTCAGAAGCTCAGGATCTCCCTATTTTCCTTTACTGTCACGGAGTCTCTTTAGTTGGCTGGCAGACAGGAAAGAGAAAGCATGCAAGCTTCCCAAAGAGGCTGTAGGAGCCAGGACTGTAAGGGGTTCATGTAAAATCTGTCCACGTTCATGTAAAACCTATGGATATAAATCACTGACACGGTGTCACTTATGTTCAGTAGAGGCTGACTCTGTGCCGAGGAGGGAGCAAATGGAATATGACAGCAGTTTGTTCCCTATTACAATTAGCAGAAGAAATTAACTAGTAAATATATTACATGACATTTTCTTTAATTCGTAAAAAGAGTTGAGCACAGAGAAGTGCAGCAGGACAGAGAATTCAGAAGTAACATGAACGGCTCTGCCTTAGCTGATCGCCCACCAAGAGAGTAGAGACAGTTCAACGGAGGGATAGCCTTCTCCAAATACAGGACTCGACCAATTGCACATCAATAGGCAAAATGTAAACACCGACCTAAATCATACACTTTATGCAAATATTAACTCAAAATAGATTGCAGACTTAAACCTGTAAGACTTAGGGAAAAAGGAAAAGAATACAGCTTTAAGATTCGGGGCCAGTCAAAGGACTGTTAGACTCAACACTGAAGAATAATCCAGAAAGGGAAAAGAAATGGATAAAGTTAAACTAGAACATACTTTGAAACTTTTGCTCTATGAAAGACCCCATTAGGGAGATGAAAAGGCAGAGAAAATACTAGCAAATCACATATTTGGCAACACCTTGGTATGTAGAATAAATACATAAGTCTCAACACTCAGCCATAGAAAGAAAAGAAAGGACAAGAAAAGAAAGGAAAAGTAAAAAAAAAAAGAAAAAGAAAGAAAGAAAGAAAGAAAGAAAGAAAAGGGGAGAAAGGAAGGAAGGAAAGAAGGAAAGAAGGGAGGGAGGAAAAAATCGACAAACGATAGCCATTTCAACAAAGAGGATATAAAAATTATAAATAAGCACATAACATTATATTCAATGTCCTTAGCCATTCAAGCAATGGAGATTAAAACTTGAATGTGGCACCACGATCCACACATCAGAAGGGCTGAAAAGTAAAAACAAACAACAACAAAACAAGCGACAATACCCGAAGGCTTGCAAAGGCGCCGAGAACCTGAATCTGAATCCGGTGTAGGGTCCCGACGGGAATGTAAATCACACGGCACAGTCACTTCGGAAAACGGTTTGGCAGGTCCTTCCAGAGCTGGCTCTTCGGCCACTGCACATCCAGCAGTTGCACTCATGGGCATTTCTCCCAGAGACGCGAACAATTACATTCATATGGAAAAGAAACATCATTTGTGAGCCTTTACAGCAGATTTATACATAATAGACTAAACCGGAAACAACCTGGCGCCCCTTCTCCAGGTGCATGTTGGACAAACTGGGACAGACATGCCATGAAGCCTTACCTGGCAATAGAAGAGGGGGAGGTACCACGTACACAACTGTTTGGAAGCATCTCCAGTGAAAATTCCCATCTCAGGAGGTTGCGTAATGTATAAACTCACCTACATAAGGACCTAGAAGTGATGAAATGCAGAAATGGAGAACAGATTGGTGGTCGGGCCTGGGTGGTGGGCGGGGGAGGCAGGGATGTGGGTGTGGCTTTGGAAGGGCCCCCTAGGGGATGCTGGAGGTCGTGGAAATGTCTGCACCCTGACTGCATCCCTGTCAGAATCCTCATTGTGATTTTGAGCTGTCGCTTTACAAGATGCTATCACTGGGTGCAGGGTAGGTGGGGTCTCTTTAGGATTTCTAACAATCTCATGTCAGCCTGTGATTATTTCAAATAAAGAGTTTGATTTAATGAGATAAATGTTTACTTGCCTTACTAGAGAAACTTTTGCATATAAGAACCTAAAGTGTTTAAATAAGCATGTATTTTAACAGCATTCATGTTTACAGCCAATGTTTAATTAACATTAGTTATCAGAGTTTTACATTGATATATAGAATACTTTTATATTAATATAGTATTCTATTATATCTTTAGTTTAAAATTAGAAGACGTTAAGTTTTCATCCTTAAAATTCTGCTTCTAAAGGGGCGCCTGGGTGGCTCAGTCGGTAAAGCTTCTGACTTTGACTCAGGTCATAATCTCCCAGTTTGTGGGTTCAAGCCCTATGTCGGGCTCTGTCCTGACAGCTCAGAGCCTGGAGCCTGCTTCAAATTCTGTGTGTCTCTGTCTCTCTGCCCCTCCCCTGCTGTCTCTCTCTCTCTCTCTCTCTCAAAAATAAATAATAACAGGTGCGCCTGGGTGGCTCAGTAGGTTGAGCGTCTGACTTTGGCTCAGGTTGTGATCTCACGGTCTGTGAGTTCGAGCCTCACACCGGGCTCTGTGCTGACAGCTCAGAGCCTGGAGCTGCTTTGGATTCTGTGTCTCCCTTTCTCTCCACCCTTACCCCACTCATGCTATATCTCTGACTCTCTCTCAAAAATAAATAAGCGTTAAACAAACAAATACATACATAAATAAATAACATTAAATATTGTAAAAAATTATGTTTCTGGAGAATTAATAAATGTGCTTTTCATCTGAATGTGATTAACAACTTTACAGTTTTACCAAAATTGGGCATTACTTAAATAAGCCCTAAGAAATATGTTATTCAGGTGTATGTTTCATATTTGAATAATACTGATAAAAAAAAGGACATACATGTACTTATTCTTTAAATCACAATGGCAAGTTGTGGTTTTTTTCTGTGTTAGAAAATATAATTGGGGAAATTACGTTACATTTTTCTCCCTCTTCCAGACAAGTAGCCTCTTTACTAAATACAAAAATACTGGTGTGAGAAGCATCAGTTTCTTCATGTCCTGATATTATGTGGAGTGTTTGCTCCGTTCATTATGTAATTTCATCGAGTGGAATCCGGAAGCTTGGCCCCTTTGGAAGTGATTGGTGGCTCGGTCTAGATTCACGGACAACAGATTTATAGTTTCATATCCATTTACGCACAAAATGATGCACTGTCTCCTGAGCAGTTCTGCAGATAAATATATTTCTTTCCTCCTGACAGGGCCGTATTTGTCATTATCAGTTAAAATCCAGATAGAGAAGATTCCTTTTGAAATCATACAATTTTACATCCCTGAACGTCTCCAGCAGCTCTTTCTCTGAATATTATGTTTCTTACATATAACATATATTATTTGTTAATTTTATGTTTGAACTGGATTGATATGTGTTATTACTTCTTCAAGAAATTAATTGGCCTGCATTTAGCTTCTTCCTGCTCTCTTACTAAAATTGCTTCAGTTTTCCTCAGAAATAAAGGCAGGGAAACGAATTTCTGCCCATTTTAGGGAAAGATCCCGTTTACAATGGTGTTTACATTTTGAAGCCATAAGCAGAAAAAAATGGAAGCAGTGAGTAATCAGATTTTGTTTTAAATGCAGTAAAGATGGACTGTAATCAAATAAATGAGATTCCTTGAAGAGAATTGTTTGGCCAAAGAAACCCAAATCTACTCTAGAAAACTGTGACCGGACAGTTTGCACAACAAAACTGAGGCTTCCCAATGTTGCTTTGGCAGAGAGCAGCCAGCCAGAGCCTGCGGGCCCCGGGAGAGCAGGCTCCGGGCCACCTGCCGCAGACGTGGCCAAGGAGAAGAGTGGGAGAGGAGGATCCCTCCCCAGCGACAGACCCGGAGCCCCTGAAGGTAAGAATCGGACACCAGCGGAGAGCCTTCTTTATCGCTTCCCTGCGTCTTCCCCACGACAGTTCAGAACCGCTGTGTACGGGTGATATACGTGCGTGTTACGTCCTTCCCTTTTCCGAGGACAGGACTTATCGTGGTGACCTTGTTCCCGTTCCATTATTGTGCGTTGGGCGAGTGCAAGGGAGTGTTTTTTGGTCCAAACGCTCTCCATCAGGAGCAGTAATAGTGGAAGGTCACGTGAGAAAAGTGTGTATCATTCGGAGATCCCAGACTTGACCTTGACACGTGACATGACTAGATTTCAGTTCTATCCCGGGGAAAAGGGAGAGTGTATCTTACATGGAGAAAGTGTGCTTCGTGAACCGTACGTTGTGTTTTAGGGCCAGAGACTGCTTTGGTTGCTGTGGCTCAGGAGAAAAATCAATTTCTCTTTCTTCTGGGTTCATGATAGAAATGCACTTCTCAACCTTCTTTGAAGTTAAGTGAGGTAATGTCATATGTCAGCCTATGAAATGCGAACAAAAGTGGCTGAGTCTTTTCTGGGCAGAAATTTTAAAAGGCGGTGCACAATTCGCCTTCGTAAGTGCATGCATTCAACGGGATGGATCCCAGGCAGCCGGAGCCGCGTTGACAGTGATGGAGAGAATTCTCCCATCGGCCAGCATCAGCCGTGCAGGGGGAGGGAAGGTCAGGAAGACCTCTCCTGTCCTGATGAATTAACTCGACTTACATATAAATTGGACTCAAAGGAGACGTAATGCAACCATTATTAACATAGATGGAAATACCATTCTATCGAATGCTAGAGAGAGGCAGAGATTTTTAGTTTAGGGAGCTGGCCCATATGACCGTGGGGCTTGCAAGTTCACGTTCTAACAAGGAGGCTGAAGGCAAGGGGAGACCCGGTGCTGCCGTTACGGCCTAGAGGCCATCTGCAGATAGAATCTCCTCTTCCTCCATGAACTGCACTCTTTTCTCTTAACACCTTCACCTGATTGAATGAGGCCCATCCACATGTTGGAATGTAACTTGTACATTCAAAGACTACTGATTTAAATGTTAATCACCTGTGGGGCACCTGGGTGGCTCCGTTGGTTGAGCATCCAACTTTGGCCTGGGGCATGATCTCCCTGCTCATGAGTTCAAGCCCTGCTTCAGGCTCCATGCTGACCCTGTAGAGCCTGCTTGGGGATTCTCTCTCCCCCTCTCTCTCTGCCCCTCCCCTGCTCACTCTCTGTATCTCTCTCAAAATGAATAAGATATAAACTAAAACAATTCTAAAAAATAAATTTTTAAAAAAATATTAGTCACTGTAATAAAATATCTTCACAGCAACATTGTGATTGGTGTTTGACCAAACATCTTGAATGACAGCCCGGCTACATGGGCACAGAAAACCAATCATCCCAGGGGCCCAGTGGGACTTACCTATTTAAGATTCAACATCTTCTTCCCCCTCTTACATTTCAACAAATGTGTGAGGTAGAGAGGCGGTCAGCTCTCAGAGGTAAAACGTGGAAGGAACTGGTTTCTGCAGATCCCAGTGTGGAGAAGCAGGAGAGGGACGCTCAGGAAGCTCCCTTCTCTATCTCCCGACGCAGCAGCCATCAGACTGGAGATGATAAACTGCCTCGTATCAAACTACACCGTCCCGCCATCTTCCCACTGACACTGGGCGCCACAGATCCGACTCTGCCAACTACAGCCCTTGCTGTGCTGTGTGTCTGTCAGACGCATGAGCTCTGTGGCCCCGTTAGGTCAGTACTTTCATGGGCAGCTCTTCCTGAGGTCAAAACCCTACACCTGGAGGAGGAAAAAGAAACAAAAACAAGTAAAGAGAAAATAACCCTGCTGTTTGTTAATGGGTCTCATTGTCCAGGCTAAAAACGTCACTGAAGGAATGATCTTTCTCTCTCTCTTTCTCTCCTTTCTTGTGTAATGACGGATATTCTCACTGGAGTCTACTCTAGGTCTAAGATTCACTTTCTGTACTGCTGTAACGGGAAATATTCATAAACCCTTTAATGAGCTTCCAGCTGGGCTTTTTGGATAGAATTTTCTTAGTTTGAAATCCTGGGTGTTTTATTCTTGCCTTTTAAAAAAAAAAAATTCCCAGAGGGTGGAAAACTGATTCTACCGGTGAAATATTAATAAATATAATTATAACTGTGATTAATTTAATCATCAAGAAATACATAGAACATTTTAAATCCAAGTGAGAGATGCATGTAATAAAAAATTATATAGCATTCTTTTCTGGGGTTTAGGTTTTTTAGGTTAATTTTTTAACATAGAGGTATTGTTTCTGTGATAATTACTCAAGCCAATTACCTGTACTTTTTATGCTACACTTTGATCCTAAAAAATTTGATATTATCACACTGGTTGTCTTGAAAACAACAGTCTCTCACCATACACCCGGTCACCCCCTTTCCGATTTTCTTTATTCGTTGTATCATTTCTCTCTCTTTTTTTTTTTACACTGTTTCATTATTTTTGAGACAGACAGACAGACAGACAGAGTGTGAGCGTGATAGGGACAGAGAGAGAGGGAGACACAGGATTCAAAGCAGGCTCCAGGCTCTGAGCTGTCAGCACAGAGCCTGATACAGGGCTCGAACCCATGAACCACGAGATCATGACGTGAGCCAAATTCGAACACTTAGCTGATTGAGCCCCCAGGGCCCCCTATCATTTCCTTGTTTTATGTGGACAATATCATGTTGAATACTTGTGAAGCTACTTGCTAGTTTTTTTTTTCTTTTCTTATCTGAATTTGCTAAGTCTTGAGTTGTTCTACTTTGTCCTTTTCTGCTTTTACTTTTGGCGGCGTTGGGTTTTCTCATGCGGCCGCCCGTCTTGATCACACCGCTGGGCATCACGGGAATTGAGGAAGCCTAGGGTTGTCTAGACGTGAGCACAGGCTCACGTAATCTCTGCAGACTGTGCAGTCACTCGGGACCTGACATATTCATAGTAGGATGTCTGCTGCAGGAATGTTGTAACAGGTGCAGGCTTTGACGGATCTTGAGACCCAGTAAGTCAGTAAGAGAGTGAGTGAGCATTGCAAGAACCCTGGTCAAGACTGGCTTGAGCCCTGGGAACTGCTGTTTCCTTGGGGTGGAAATGGGCATGTTCTTAGCTTCTGTCTCTGTTTCCAAACAAGAATAATAGGCTGGATAGTTTACTGCACTTGGGCCGTTGTACCTGCCAACAACCAGCAGCTTATGAACAACACAGACTTATTTCTCACAGTTCTGGAAGCTCAAAGTCCAGGGCCCAGACTCTGGCACGTTTGGTCTTTGGTGAGAACACTCTTCCTGGTTCACAAACATCTCTGTTCTCGCTGTGGTAGAGGGGACGTGGGGGCTCCCCGAGGTCTCTTTTATAAGGACACTAATCTCATTCATGGGGACTCCTGCCAATGACCCAGTCACCTCACAGAGGCTCCCCCTCCAAACACCGTCACACCAGGGTGAGGTTTCAACATATGAATGTTAGGGGGACGTGCACGTTCAGCCTGTGACCTTACCGTTTATTTCTTTCATTTTTGTCCGGCTCAGCACTGAGTCCTTGCATTAGTTCTTCTGTAATTTTCACTGCAAGCAAGTGCTATTGTTATCACTCTTATATAGACTGAGGAACTGGCAATTAGAGAGATTTAAAAAAAATTCTCTCAGGACATGAAGACAAGCCAGAATTTCAGTTTGGATCTGTCTGGCATAGAAGTTTGTTATTTTTTTAAATGTTTTAATTTATTTTTGAGACAGAGAGAGACAGAATGTGAGAAGGGGAGGGGCAGGGAGAGGGGGACGCAGAGAATCTGAAGCAGGGTCCAGGCTCTGAGCCGTCAGCACAGAACTCAAACTCATGAACCACGAGATCATGATCTGAGCCCAAGTCAAACGCTTAACTGACTGAGACACCCAGGCGCCCCCCTAGAAGTTTGTTATGATCCACTGAGCTCTGGTGCCACTGTCCCGGCTCCATTGTGATGGCAGGCATCCCCGTGTTCCCAGCACTCAATAATTCACTTCTGCAGAGGAACCGAAACGTGTCCATACCTCAGTCCTTGTGCGTTTGCCCTTTATGTCAATAACATGGTCCCTTGATTTTTCCTTGATTTGTATCTTAGCTTTCTCCTGGCTGTGCTGTCATTCATTTTCCCTGATATGTGAATCCACAGACATACCCCAGGCGAAGGCTACTAGAGAGCTGGACCAGTCCTTCCTCATAATCCTGGCTCTTTCGTCCATGAAAATCCTTCCTCTGGTCTGTGAGGGATTTTCTGACATGATTTGGATGTCAGGAATTTTGTAGGAGACTGAAACCGGTGTGAAATATTGAATCCCATTCTTTTCAGAATCATCCATTGATGGACAAGTAGAATAAAACTTGATAAATAAAAAAAATGGATAACAGAGTTAATTAACGTCTCTAAAAATTTTGCAGTGAAAAAAATCCTGGGAGATCATCACATACACATTTCTTTAGGTGGAATTGCTTTTGAGTGTGGAGTTACGTAAATCGTAACGCCATGATGGGTTAAGTATACAGGTGGGTGAACACGTTTGGGGTTGTAGTAAATAGTAATGGACAAAATTGTACTATCTGTCTTTGAGGGTGCTTGATGAAAGAGATCCCTTATGTTATAGGTGAGTAAGCAGGTAGAGACTTTGTTCAAAGAACATAATATAGACAGATAATCCGTGAAATTGAAAAACAAATTTCAAGTTCATTTTAAATAAGGGAAATAATGTTCAAAAATATATTTTAAACTAATTAGAAAGGAGCCAAAAGCTCAGGTACCAGCATGACAGAAAATCATAACGAAAGTCCTGTGAGTCTCACTGAGTAAGTGGTCATTTATTTCGTTCTCTGTAGTTTGTCTTCAGGATGCGTTCTTAACTGTTCCTCACTGCGGTTGTAAGAGACGCCAGGCGCAGCTTTACGTTAGCTCATCACAACAGGCCTGTGTCTCCTACCTCGCTTCCTCTCCTCTTACACACGTTTCTTCATGAAAGTACTTGCTAGTGGACAGGGTCAGGAGAACCTAAATCACTGGGGTTTTGATGGAAGGAACAAGAGTTGTTTCAGCATTTCAGAGTCAACATTCTGAAAATGAATGGAGTTGTGCTCAGAGAACTGAGTCCCAGAAATCATATGTCCTTCAAAAATATCTGCTGACCATCTTCATCACCAGTCGAATTCAAGTGGAAAGAGGTTTGGCACCAGGCCAGGTAGGTAAGGATGGCCCCGCAGATGTTATTGAATTAGCCAAGTGCCTTTGAGAAGAGCATCCACCGGGCACCTGGGTGGCTCAGTTGGTTAAGCATTTGACTTTGGCTCAGGTCATGACCTCGCAGTTCGTGTATTAGAGCCCCGAGTTGGGATCTGTGCTCACAGCTCACAGACTGAAGCCTGTTTCAGACTCTGTGTCTCCCTCTCTCTCTGCCCCTCCCCCACTTGCAGTCTGTCTCTCTGTCTCTGTCTCTGTCTCTGTCTCTCTCTCTCTCCAACCAAAATAAATAAATGTTAAAAAAAAAGTTAAAAAAAAAGAAAAGAAAAGCATCCACAATCAAGGTGATGTAAGCTAATCACAGGAGCAGTTCCTGAATATTTCTAGGAGATTAAATAATCTAAAGTCCCTCTTTTTTTGACCAAAAAAAAAAAAAAACTTATGTACACAGAGTGAATATTTATTTATAATAAAACATATTAAGATGATAGGAAACCCTCAAGAGAATAATAAAGTATTACCATTTCAGGATGATGAATCACACAAAAAACACAACAAAGATGAAATGGACATTTCCTTAAGGACACGAACTTTCAAAGTTCACAAACTATGTAGATATAACCTGATCAGCTCTACATCTACTAAAGAAAAGGAATCTATTGCTAAAATCTTCCCCCCCAAAATCTCTTCACTGGTGAATTCTATCACACATTTAAAGAAGAAGGGGTGTCTGGGTGGCTCAGTCAGTTGTGTCCAACTCTTGATTTGGGCTCACGTCATGATCTTACAGTTGGTAGGATCAAGTCCTGTGTCAGACTCTGTGCTGAGGGTGTGGATCCTGCTTGGGTTTCTCTCTCTTCCTCTCCCTCTGCCCCTCCCCCATCTCAAAAAATAAAAATAAACTTTAAAAAAAAATATAAGGAAGAAGTAAACCAGCACTATACAGAATATTCCAGAAAACTGAAGAGAAGGGAAAATCACAATCCATTCTATGATGCTAGCAATCCTCAGATATCAAAATCAGACAAAGGTTACTAGAACAACAGAAAACAATATTCCTCATAAAACAGATGCAAAAAGTTTTAACAAATTTCCAGCAAATCAAATATAACAACACATAAAAAATAACATACAATGAGTAGGAGGAATTTACTATAAGAATATATATTTGTTTAATGTTTAAAAATTAATCAATGTAATAAAATATATTAGCATCAAAAATGAAAAACTGGGATCAAATCTATATATGAAGGAAAAGCATATTAAAAGTATTCAGTGTTTATCCCTGCTAAAACTTTTCAAAAAATTAGTACTAAAGGGGTAATTTCTAAAAGTGATAAAGGGCATAAATGAAATAACTAATAACAAAAGAGAGAGTGATTTTCTATAAGACCAGGACAATACAACCAATATCCCTCTCATAATATTAGTTCAGCATCATGGTAGAGATTCAAAAAAGTGCAATAAGGCCTGAGAAATAAATAAAGTAAAAAAATAAGAGGTAAAAACAGATCACAAGCTAGTGTAAATAAAAACCCAGGGGTTCTATAAAAAATGTTATTAAACTAAATTAGCAAGCTGAACAAGTTTTCAGAATATAATATCAACATACAACATTCAATTGTATTTCTCTATTGCTAGCAATGAACAAATGGATTTTGAAATTAAAATTATTGTATGGTGGGGCACCTGGGTGGCTTAGTTGGTCAAGCATCTGGTTCTAGATTTTGGCTCAGATCATGATCCCATGGGTTGTGAGATCAAGCCCATGTTGGGCTCCACACTGACCGCGTAAAGCTTGCTGGGGATTCTCTATCCCTCTCTCTGCCCCTCTCCCACTCCTCTCTCTCACTCTCTCTCAAAAATAAATGCTACAAATATTGTAATATGGTATAAAATATGAACACTTTGGGATAAATTATGTAAAATTTACATGCAGGACTCTACAATAAAATCCACAACATATTATTGAGAGTTATTAAGAAGGACATCTGGAGAAATACATCTTTTTTATAAAGTGGATTATTTAATATAGTGAGAATGTCAAATTTTCACAAATTCATCTATGAACAGATATAATGTAATTTCAAACAAAAGTGCAGCAGAATTTTCCTGTAGAAATTGAGATGTTAGTTTAAAATTTATATGGAAATGCAAATAAATAGTCAAACAACTTTGAAAAAAAGAGGATAAATTTGGAAAACTTATACTATCTGACTTTAAGACTTAATATAATGTTATAATGGTCAAGATAAGGTATGTCGTTACCATTAACGCAGGCAAATGCATCATTAGAACACAGTAGTGATTCCAGATAAAAAGCCCCACGTGTGTATCAATTGAGTTTTAGTAAAAATACAATAGCAATTCAGTGAAAAAGTAGATAGTCCTTGTAAAATGCAAAGACAAAAAGAAACAAACAAGCTTTATACCTCATGCCATATACAAATGTTAAGTCAGTATATATCAGACTTAATGTATAAAACCTCTGAAAGGAAGTATAGGAGAAAATGCTTGTAGGTTAGGCAAAGATTTTATAGGTGCAACACCAAAAAATAAATCTATAAAACAACAAATCAATAAATTGGAGTTTATCCAAATTTAAACTTCCACCCCTAAGAAGACACAGAAAATAAAAATAAAAATTTATTTTAATTAAAAAAATAAAATGATATAAAGAAAAATTCAAAGACTGGGAGAAGATATTTATAAATCAGACATCTGACAGAGGATTTTGTATTCAGAAAATGCTTGAATCATGATCAAAACTCAATAATAAGAAATACAGCCCTATGCATAAATGGGCAAAAAATTAGAACATAAGGTTCACCAAAGAACATACACACATAGAATTTAGTACTTGAAAGATATTTGACTTATTCGTCATGTTAGGTAAATGCAAATGGAAACCACAATAAGAGGCCATTAGAATGACTAAAGAGAAGCGTGTCCAAGATTGGGCAAGGATGCATGGGAATTTGAACTCTCATAGAACAAACTGGGTGAAAGTAATAATTATTAGAAAACAATTCAACAGTTTCTTAAAAAGCTTAATACAAACCTACCATAAACTCATTCATTCCCCTCACAGGCACCATATAAAGACTTGTCCGTGAATGTGCATCTCATTATTATTTGTGTTACCCAAAACCTGAAACAGCACAAATGTCCATCAAAAGTGAATCCATACACAAATGGTAACATACTCACATCATGGAATACTACTAAGAAATGAAACGGTAACCAACCATTGCTTTAGCAACATAGATAAATGTCAAAATAATTGTGCTGTACAAAGGAAGCCATAAAAAAAGCAAATATAGGGGCCCCAGGGTGGCTCAGTCGGTTAAACGTCTGACTTCAGCTCAGGTTATGATCTCATTGTTTGTGAGTTTGAGCCTCACGTCAGGCTCTGTGCTGACAGCTTGGAGCCTGGAACCTGCTTCTGATTCTGAGTCTCCCTCTCTCTCTGCCCCTCCCCCACTCACACTCTGTCTCTCTCTCTCTCTCTCAAAAATAAACAGACGTTAAAATTTTTAGAAGCAAATACATTATTCTATTTACATAAAATTCAAGAAAATGCACACTGATCAAAGCAACAGTGTAGATCAGTGGGAATCGTGGGGGCTTAGTGAGCAGGGTCGTGGGTCAGCAGGCATGGGGGTCAGGGTCGACAAAGGGTCTGAGAAAAGTTTTTGAGGTGAAGATATATTCGTTTTCTTATTGTGGTGATGTATACACATATCAAAACTTATGGAATTGTAGACTTCAAACGTCTACCATTTATTTTATGACAACTACACTTTAATAAAGCAGTTTACAAAGAAACCCAAAAAATATAAATTTAGAGGAATTGGCATTTCCATAAACACCACACACACACACACACACACACACACACACACACATACACACACTCTTAACCCTATCTATATATGTTTACACTCTCTTTGAGGTTTTCATATTGTCCTGACTTTGCTATGTCTTCTATCGAGAAATTACGTAGTTTAATCCCTACTATGATTGGTCAGAATTTATTACAGATACTTAACTCGCCCTTAGACCCCTTTACTTCAACTACAGTATTCTCAAACCTTCCAGGGCTGATGTAGGTCATACCGTCTCCATCAAAACACTGGAGTGATGGTATGACTTTGTCACTGCCGTAGTGCTACCACACGACACATTTATACCAAATTCAGTGGCTCAGCGAAGAATGACTCTTTCTCATGGGCCTAGGGGCTGACTGGCATTTGGCTGGTTTAATCTGGCTCAGCTAGACGGCTGGCACAGCCCCGCTTCTCACTGAAGAGTTCTGCAGGTCCGTGGGGTGGCTCTGCTCCGGGTTTCTCCTACTGCCTGAGGAGTGGGAGCAAGCCAAGACCGCGTCTGCTCATGGCAGTAGCGGAAGAAAGGCGGGCGAGCAGAGAGCTGTGTTTGGTCCCTGAATGCCCAGGCCGGAATTGGGACATTGACACATGAGCAAAGAGCCAAGGATCAGGCAAGTGTAATTTCCCAATGCTGAGATGATAGAAAATATGCAGATGACGAGAGATGCACAAGAATTGGGCTAATTATTTAATCCGCCACATGCACTGATAATTAATATACTGAATCAGTAAGGACATCCCTTCTAGGAGGTGACTTCTGTTTTGATTAGAGCTGGGTCTCCTGACTGTGTTTTTATACATCTGGGGGTTGGAGGAATTTTGCAAGTCTAACTGCTGGATACACACATTCCAAATTTGACTTTTGTATACTATGCACATACTTACAATACCGAATTATGTTACAGAGATTCAACTCTTGGCCCTGAAAATTTGTCACAGGGCTCTATCAGTTGAAAACATGGGCTGGAAACCATTTACATACTGGAAGAGTTGTTCACAGGAGTAACTGCAAACTGCATAATCAGATAAAATGTGTTCTCAGCTCTGTTTCCCTTTGACTGGACACCAAAAAGCACGTGTAGTCACTGCAATATCCCATAATATGAGGGAAAGTGGGGCAAAGTGCAAACTGGAGTGAAGATAGAAAGATGTTGTCATCAACTGTGGTTTTACAAAATTAACAAAAATATATGATTGTGCGGAACCCATCCTGCATTTGTCACAGGTCTCTGGAAAGGCCCGGGCTGGTGAGGGTCTCGTAATCTAAAGCCATGTTGGTTTCATAATAAATCACCCTGAACTTTAAGTCTGTTCTTGCCTACTTAAGCCACATGCATCGTGAGCTCACTTTATCAGTTCAATCAAAAGTCTTTGTAAACCTTTCTGTGATGAATGGAGCTTCTGTGTTTCAAACTTAGCAGGGTCAATTTTTTTTAATGTTGTATTTCCTTGTGAGAGAGAGTGATAGAGAGAGGGAAAGAGAATGAACATGGCTGGGAAAGGGGCAAAGGGGGGGGGGCAGATAGAGGATCCGAAGCAGGCTCTGTGCTGAGAGCAGACAGCAAGGTCAATTTAATTCAGACATCCCCTGGTAAGTACTGCATCCATGATACTGGGCCAAGAGGTAATGGTGAATAAGTCATGGATTTTGCCGACAAAGGATTCACAGCCTGGACAGTAAAGATGTCCACTCATCTTTAGAAGACTTATCAAATTGTACATACAAATAAAGATTATTATATTTAAAAAATAAGACAAGGTTAACAGGAATAAGTTGGTAAAGTGTAACAAAGTGTCGTTAGAAAGTAGAGAAGCAGGACGTGGAATTCTGACCGACAGTCCACTCTACGCCTGGCAGTGTGCTTAGTACCCAGCATCCCTTGTTTTGTCTGTGTCCTTACAGTCCGTAGTCTTATGAGCTAAGCACTTCTACTCTACCAACCCTGGAATTAACTCACGTTTCTGGGAAAAATCTTACTTCCTGGCATGGAGTGCAGGAATACAAATTTTGGGACAATACGGGTCATCACAAGTAAAATGGTTAAGCTCTATCATTCTTTACTGAATGAAATGCTAATATTCCCCGAGACTCTGCTCAGAGAACTGTCCCGCCCTCTATCTGAAGGAAAGATTTCTCACCCACGTGAGCAGTTTGCTTGAGGAGTGGCCTGGTGTGCTCCCTTGCACTTGGAGAAACACAGAGGCGGCCATTTCCTACTTATTTCATTTCTCATTCGTCTTAAAGTTGCAGTCATTCCCTGGGGCACCTGGGTGGCTCTGTCGGTTAAGCGTCCAACAGCTCAGGTCATGATCTCCCAGTTCGTGACTTGAGTCCTGTGTCAGGCTCTGTGCTGACAGCTCAGGGCCCGGAGCCTGCTTCCGATTCTGCGTCTCCCTCTCTGTTTCTCCCCCTCTTCTACTCACTGTCTCTCTCTTAAAAATAAATAAACATTAAAAAATAATAAAGTCTCAATCATTCCTTAACTTAGTACACTAGAAGATGTGTTTTTATCTACTTTTTATAGAAAAATAATAAACCAAGACTCATGGATAAAAAATTCGTTGAGCAGGAGATTTGGAAGTGACCCCTGTTCTCAATCTTGGGGCATTTTCGTCTGTGAAAATGGGCACAGGGATATAAGTGCAACTCACCTAACAGCGCTCAGAGTCACAGTGTTTTGCCCTCACTTGTCTTCAATGAAAGGCAATAATCATAACATGATGAGGCCAGAGGCTTCAGGTCCCATTTCAGGAGTTACCAAAGTGCCTCTCTGCTTTCTATATAGAAAAATCAAGAATTCTGGACATGATATGATTTACCCAAAGTCACACATGAGGCATGTGACAGAATCAGAATCCAATTAAGGCTGAACTGTCTCAACCTGTTAAAAACAAGAAAATAATCCTACTTGGGAAAATTTGGGAGATGATTTTGAAAAGATGCATTTAAGTGGGGCCTTGAACTAAAACGTGAGCAATTTTAAGAGGTAGAGGTGATAGGAAAGGATGTTTTATGAACCGAGACAGGGACATGCGGGGTCTGTTCCGAGAGCGGAAATGAGTCCAGCATTAATAATAAGATGGTTTGGGAGGGAATTATGTGACAGGGAAAGTAAAAGTGCATCAAGGTACAATTATTAAGGGTCTCATGCACCAGCATAAATTATTTGGATTTTATCCTCCACATAGTGAGGCTACAGGGCAGGGATTTTTACCAGATGTTTGACTTGAATTTATTTGGATATAAGGCAGGATTCTTCTGTGGCAAGGTTATCTCCAGATTCAAACAGTTGGAGACAAATGTAGCAGTTAACCAAGGAAGAAGCACAAAAATTAAGCAAGAGACAGGGAATTAATGTGAAGAGATACAGTTCAAACAGATGAGGGAAAGAAAGGAGTCACAATTAAAATTCAGTAGAAACAGGGGTGGCTCAGGTGTTGACTTGCCTTTGGCTCAGGTCATGGTCTCACGTGATGGAGTCCCGCGTCTGCCCTGGGTATGGAGCCTACTTAAGATCTCTCCGTCTCTCCCTGCCCCTCCCCTGATGATTGCGCTCACTCTCTCCCTCTCTCCCTCTCCCTCTCCCTCTCCCTCTCTCTCTCTCTCAAAAAAAATATTCAACAGAAAAAATAATTACAAACTGTTCTCAGGAGAGACTGGAAGTTAGTGTGGGTAGGTGCTTGCTTTGGGAACAGAGATGACGGAGTACAGAATAAAGAAAGACCATGGTCTTTGTAGTTGATCTGTCTGTAAATGAATATTGTTCTTTCTCCCTGTACCTTGAGAAGCTGCCACCTTTCCTGCTTCGTCTCCTTGCCTCATTCTGCTGATCTGTAAAGTAGGGCCATAAATACCACGGACCTCTTGGAATTATTATGATAAATCACATACATATACTATGCTGACATCAGTACCGGGCACCAGCGTGTGTGCCATCTAGAAGCTTGTTAGAGGGGCGCCTGGGCAGCTCAGTGGGTTACACGTCTGACTTTGGCTCAGGTCAGATCTCACGGTTCCTGAGTTCGAGCCCCGCATCAGGCTCTGTGCTGACAGCTCAGAGCCTAGAGCTGCTTCAGATTCTGTGTCTCCCTCGCTCTCTGCTCCTCCCCCACTCGCGCTCTGTCTCTCTTTCTCTCTCTCTCAAAAATGAATAAACATAAAAATATTTTAAGCTTATTAGAAAAGAAACTTGCCAATAGTATGCACTCACAGCACCGTTTAATCTCCAAAGTGTGTTTTTCCCGTGACCCTAACACTCTGAGGAGCGTCAGTTCAAGCGCTCTGAGAATTTCCATGGACAAGCTCAGTCCCCTTTGCTGTGTTATTGTCACATTTTATGGAAATGGCAAGGGTTTCCTGGCAGGAGGGAAGGTGCTGACTGAGCATCGACTGTGTCCAGAGAATGCGACCATTCATGTAATTCTCACTGTTAGACTAACAGGATAGTGATTTTGTATAACTTATCCGACGAGTGATCTGAAGTATGAAAAAGCTGTTACTTGTCCAGAGTCCTCTGTGCAGTAAGGGTTAGAACCTTGGAAGGAAGTCTGAACCGGTGTGTGTGGTTCCCACGCCCCGGGTTCACGTCGCCGGTCCACACTGCGTGCAGAGCCAGCCGGAACTGGGGGTGGCATTCAGGGCCTTCCAGTGGCCATTCAGTTTCCTATCCGTTCAGCTGCTTATCCTAAAAGAGGCACCTGATTTTGTTTTACATTATTTTTCTAACTTCATGGAGGGTTTTGTTTGTTGTTGGTGGTTATTTTGTTTGTTTTTGTGTTGGTTTTTGGGGAGGTTGTCCAATTAAGGAGCCTGATATGGCAGGAGAGCAGAAACACCTGCCCAGCCTCGCCTTTTCCTCTTTCATGGAGAGACTGACACTGTGGGGAGGAAAAGCACACAGGCTTCTGGAATGGGACAGCACGTGATGCTGAAGCGTACGGTGTAAATTAACACACCCTACCATCAGTCTCCCGCTTAATTCACGGAAGCCTCAGGTTTGAAAATCGTCCCACAGGAGGAGTGCTCGCCAGCCCAGTGGCCCTGAGGACCTCGGGGATTTTCTCAAGTGCCAAAGTCGCCCTGAGCCCAGTTTCAGAGACAAACCGGAAAGCTGGCACGAGCCTTCCTGTCACCAAGTCAGCTGGCAGGTGCCTGCCTGCTCTGGAATCCATTCTTCACAGCTTGCAGCTTCGTGGCATTTGTCTAAAGTGAAATGAGAAGGGCTGCCTAGACGTCCTGGTCTTCTTTCCGGCATGTTAGTTGGACGTCAGTCACTGTTCCTAAGCCAATTAGAAAGTCACATCCGTCATCGCTGGAAAATGTCCTTGCCCACAATCGTGTTTGTAAGCACAGTAGGGTCTGGGGAACTAAATACAAACTACATTCCGTGAGCCTTAAACATTCACAAGCCTTCTTAGCATGTACAGAAACTGTGAAAATACTTGAACACCTGACAGCCTGTCCCTAAGTTGACTCTCATTTTAGGGCAAAGTTCCCTCACGAAACCCTTCCTGGAAAAGGAAGAAACGTGTAAGTACAGCCACCCAGGAAAAGTAGAATCCATGTTCCTTTATTCACAGAGCTGTTTGCAAAGCAAAATCTTTATGTTTTCTCTCT
This sequence comes from Mungos mungo, assembly GCA_004023785.1. Lineage (NCBI taxonomy): Eukaryota > Metazoa > Chordata > Mammalia > Carnivora > Herpestidae > Mungos > Mungos mungo. The sequence continues at coordinate 795,534 of PISW01000071.1, read as the reverse complement.
GTATCTTCAATTTTTTTTATATATCTTTGTAGACTGTATAGATCAACCATTGGTCTCGATAAGAGGCTGTGTTCCAAATGTGGCGTGTCTGCCCTTACTAAGTAGGGCACTGACAGAACATGGTGAGGATGATGCTTTCCTGGAGACACAGTAGATGTGACGTATGAATGGGACCTTCCTTTAATTCTCTTACCTCTGTTATTGGCTTCTGTTCAGTGTCACAGGGCTCCAGCGAATAGAAAGGAAAAGAGCATCTGAAAGGAAATGCCTCTCCAGAATTAGTGGGAATGAAAATGTCTGAATGGGGAGAACAAGGGTCGCCATGTTGTTGGTTGTTGGGAAGATTCAATGCGTTCAGGCTCATCAAGTGCTCAGATTAGTTTGGGATTCAGGAAGTAGCTGTCACTATTACCCATTTCTAATGCCACTGCCCCCAAGCCCTCCTCCTCCTCCACACCCTGATCCACTGCTCGGGAGTGACTTCTGGGGATGCCTCACCAGGCCAGCAGAGATGGAACCGTAGGGCTGGCGGTCACATCACGATGTCTACGTGCTCCACGCTACAAACTACAGCTCCTCCTCGTCACTCCCTGGTACAGATGCAGACAGCACAGCATTATAGAGACATCTGGGGGGTTTCCTAAATATTTTAATACCTGCATTTCAAATACATGCCTTCTGTAGTAACATTTTTATTGGATCATGCCCTATGAATAAATGCAAGTTTCCTTTACCTGTGACCCCAGATTTCAGGATTTTATTTTAGGTATAATATACGTATATTCCAAGGTCACTCCATCCATTTTCAAGCAGGGCAAGATCCCTTTTCCAGGATTACAGATTCTTAGGGAGCAAGGAGAGCAGGGCACACTAATGAGCCCAGTTATGGGCTCACCAGGGGGTCTGGGAGACCCATACATGTTCTGACCCTCCGTACTCAGGGAGCACATTTCTACAAGAGACCCCTGTACATTCGTTCCCCGCAGTGCCCCGCAGAGGGGAGGGCTCGCGCACGCCCCCTTTCCGGGAGTCTTCGATTATGCCTCTGGCCAGCTCTGACAGGTGACTGATATCTGTGCCAGAGAAAATGCCGTTCACTCCCGCAGCCAGGTTCCTGGATTCCCCCGGCTGACCTGCCCACAAGAAGTATGAAAAATACTCCAACTGCTATGGTTTTGAAAATTGAGGCAGCAGAGAATTTGATCAGACTCAGCCCCGTTTCGGTTGTGAACTTCCCAGCTAATGTCTGGCCTGCGGAATGGATGCTAACAGCCAAAGGGCGAGCCCCAGAACGCTTCACCCCTCCAACTCCAACATGCCCGCACCTGCTTGCAAGCAGGGGGAGGGAGTGTTCTAGCTTCTAATATAGCGACTCAGACTCAGAGCGGCGTTTTCTTCATTTGTCATCTGCCAGGATGCGTGCTGGCTTCCACGTTTCACAGGAACAGGTCTTAATTTATCTTGGGATCCCGTAAAAAAACCTGAAATAAAATCCTGAAATCTGGAGTCCCAGGTTACGAAAATTTGCATTTTTTTCATAGGGCATGATCAAATAAAAATGTTATTACAGAAAACATGTATTTGAAATACAAGTATTAAAAATGTTTAGGAAAAAAACCCAGATGTACATCTCCAGACTCCATTATTAAAAAGTTAATCATAGTTCTTGGCTGCCACAGCACCTTAGGCGATCAACCAAAAGTCTTAGTTGTCGAGAGAATATAAATGGAGATCTTTAAAATGTTATTTCGATTAAAAAAATAAATAAAAGATCTTCAGATTAGTCATTTGTGGTGTGCTTACGCACATGCACTTAAGAAAACAATCTAGTGGTGTGTTTCCAGTTTGTATCTTATGAAAGTGACACAGAGAATAAGAAAAATAACAAGCCAACTGTTTTTACTGATGCATTCATTGATTCCTTTCTTAAGCAGACCTGTGAGTGTCTTCCAATGTGAGAGAATGCTGAATATATTGGCGGAGAAGGAGCTGGTTACATACATATACCCCTGAGCAGCTCACATTCTAGAAGAAAAAAGATAGTAAAACATATCATCAATAATATTAAGTATTATTTTAAAAAATTAGGAATACTGTGTTATCATATAACATAGCAAAGAATGGTTAGTTCATAAAGTGGTTTTAATTTTTTTCACATTTATTTATTTTTGAGAGACAAAGAGAGACAGAGTACAAGCAGGGGAGGGGGAGAGAGAGAGGGAGACACAGGCTCTGAAGCAGGCTCCAGGCTGTGAGCTGTCAGCACAGAGCCCAATGTGGGGTTCGAACCCACGAACCACGAGATCATGACCTGAGCCAAAGTTGGACGTTTAACCCACTGAGCCCCCAGGTGCCCCTGTAAAGTGGTTTGGGAAGACCTTTGGGAAATCCTTTGAAGGAAGGAGAGCAGATCATCGACTTCTGAGTGGGAAGGTGACCGGTGCAGCTGAGAGACCAGAGGGAATGGGTGCTGGAGTTGTGCACGGTGCCCGGGCTGCGGGGCACTTCTGAGGAGCAGCCCTGCGGCGGCACAGACTTGAGGCCGCTGTGAAGGAGAGTGGAAAGGGAAGCAGAAGCGTGTCACAAATGCCCATCCTTGGACTCCCTGGGAAGGTCGATGACTCAGATCTCCGTGGAAAGGGGACTCTCCGAGGGACGTGTGAAGGGGAATATGATGACCTAGTTCAGAAAAGACGATGGAGACTTGACTAAGGTACCACGGAGAGACCGAGTGGAAAGGAGACATTACAAGCAGGGTAGAGGAGACAAAGGTACTGAGTTTCTAACATGAATGACTGAAGGAGGCACCATCTATCCAACTCCAAAATAGGGGTCAGTGGACTGGGGGCCTGGGGAGGTGGACATGAAAGGAACACAACTTTATGTCGATTATTATCTTATTGTCTGAATACATATCTGAAACAAAGAAGAAAAATAAAGCCAAGAAACAGAGAATTGTAGGTGATTTTTGAGTGTGTGCCAAGAGATGAAACAGGAGGAAATAAGACCATTTACCTGAGAGAAGAAAGAGGCCCAGTTCCACTGGTGACTGTCGGAACTCTTGCACGAAATCTCTGGAAGGAAGCCTGCCTAATGCTATACCAGACCCTAACCCTGGCAATAAAACCTAACCCTAACCCTAACCCTAACACTAACCCTAACCCTGACAATAAAATCTAACCCTAACCCTATCCCTAACCTTAACCCCAACTCCAACCCTAACCCTAACCCTAACCCTAACCCTAGCCCTGGCAACAAACCCTAACCCAACCCTAACCCTAACCTTAAACCTAACCCTAACCCTAACCACAAGTCTAACCTTAACCCTAACCCTAACCCCTAACCCTAACCCTGGCAATAAACCCTAACCCTAACCCTAACCCCTAACCTTCATCCTAACCCTAACCTTAAATCTAACCCTAACCCTAACCCCAAGTCTAACCTTAACCCTAACCCTAATCCTAATCCTAACTCTAACACTAACCCTAACCTGTTAGGCTGATGTTGCCTTCCCAATGAAACGTATTTAATTACAAATAAGGCCTGACATAGATACTAACATAAATTAATTGTATTTGCAAAGATAGCAGTAATGGAAGTTATTCGTGCATTGTCTGCAGGTCTCAGTAGATATTTGGGGGAAACACAGTTATCCTGAGTTAGGATAACTTAAGAGAAAAAGAGACTACTTTGCTGGAAAAGTCTAGGAAAATCTTCTACACTGGTAAAGTTCGGGACAAGCTTCAGAATGGCTGGGTGTGTGCATGAAAAGATGCTGCATATCACATATCATTGGGGAGATGCAAGTTAAAACAATGAGGTACCGTCACATGACCATTAGAATGGCCCAGATCTGGAACACTGAGAGCATCACAGGCTGGTGAGGATGTGGAGCAGCGGGAACCCAGTCACTGCTGGTGGGAACACAGACTTGGAAGGTAGTCAGGTGATTTCTTACAAAACAAAACATATCAAGTGCTCCAGCATTGATATTCCTTGGTATTTATCCAAAGGAACTAAATACTCATGTCCACACAAAATCAGCATGTGATGTTTATATCAGCTTTATTCATAATTGCCCAAACTTGGGAATAACTGAGATTCAGTAGATGAATGGATAAATTGTGCTTCATCCAGACAATTGGATATTTTTCAGCACTAACACGAAATGAGCTAAGAAGCCAGGAAAAGACATGGAGGAATCTTCAATGCATATTTGCTAAGTGAAAGAAGCTAATCTGGAAAGGCTATACACTACATGATTCTAAGTATATGACATTCTCAAAAAGACAAAACTTTGGAGACAGTAAATGATCAGGGATTGCCATGAGTTTGGGGGGGGGGGTTAATATGTGGATCACGGGGCATTTGGGAGGAAATGCAAGTATAATATGTGATATGCACATATTATATATTATATGTAATGTATACATGCACACATTATATGTAATACATCATATTGTGTGTGTGTGTGTGTGTGTGCGCGTATCCCCACAGTAATGGTGGACCCGTATCATTGTATATTTGTCAGAGCCATAGAATGTACAACACAAGAAGTGAACTCTAATAAAACCTAAGTACTCTAGTTAATAATAACGTATCAATGTAGGCTCATCAGTTATAACAAATGTACCCGGCCAATGCTAGATGCTCATAAGGGGGCCCTGGGGTTGGGGGTCAGGGGATATGTGGGAACACTCTACTTTCCACTTAATTTTTCATAAAACTAAAACTGCCTCCCTATAAAGTTTATCAATTAAAAAACCAAAGCAAGGTTTCACAAAGTGGCATTATTTTATTCTTTCATCTCTTCTCTAGGATCTGCCTTCTTGGGGTACGCATGGATTACGCTACTGCTGTGCAAAGTCTAGTATAATGTTGCTCTCTATTTCATGTGTAATTCATTCAAATACTAATTCATTTGAAATTCATGCTATTTTTATTTTAATTATATGCTTCAAGGCTCATTAGTATATTATATCAAAATGCCTGTGATTTATTGTTACAGGTTTGAAATTTGTTTTGATTTTGGATTATATAGTGTTTCCTAAATTTAACATCAGCTCTTTTTTATTATTTATGAAAAGGCATCATGCTTACTGTCTATTTTCATCTACTTTACAGCAATACCTCATTATTTGTTAGCCTCCCAGTTTCCAATGCTGCAAATTTTTTTATGTATGTCATTTGCTTTCTTTTAAATTAGAATTACATTTTCAATATTTCTGTTAATATTCTAGATATTAATTCTTTAGCATTTTTGGATGTTCCAAAATCTTCTCCCAATCTGCCGCCAATCTGTTAAACTCGTCAACACAATCACATAAACATGAAGGTCTGATTTTGGCTTACTCCTGTCTAGGACACCGACACACTCCAGTTTCTCTACTGCCACCTTTATACCTGTGCCTTTTACGTGGCTGTTCTTTCCATGTCCGGTGTTCAATTCTGTGAACATTATTTCGTGGATACAAAACCACCAGGCGTGGCTCTCAGATTGTCCGTCCAACTCAGTGGGCTTTGTGATGCTGAGTCAGCACCAAATTGCCTAGGAAAGGACACAGGCAGGCAGGGGGAGCGGAACAGCATGACTTAGGATACAGACACGAAAAGAGAGATTTGGATGTCCTCAGTCCTCCCCTCTGAAGATGCCGGAGAGATCGGCAGGAAGTTGATACGAGGGGGAGGACATAGGAGCGCAGGAGAGCCATGAAACTCAGCTTCCTTCCACCTACACGTCTTGTGAGCAACACAGGAAGTCTGAGTGAGCAGCTCACAGCCATCAGCATGCACTGAAGCACCCAGACCGTGTGGTGCAGCAGACCAAGAGATGTCCCTGAACAGGCTTCCATACGTAGGTGACCACACAATGCGTTGTCACTTCAAGGTTAATAGTGTGTAAGGATCATTCTTTAGGCTCGAGAAGGAAGTCACGTCAAACTCTTATAAAACTTTCCTTTCACATAGAGCCTCAGTATTATTCTTTTTCACACGATGAACCATTTCTTCCCAACCCAATACATTTCACTATCCATCATTTCCTTGCCGTCTTGGGTTGTCTCTATTATAACACAGCTTCTTCTGTATTTATGACAATGTGAGTGTTTTATTTTGTATAATCTAAGCGTCTTTCTTTTCTGTGCTAATTTGGCACTGTTTTTCATACTATCGCTGTGAATAATACTTTCTTTTCACGATGTTTTTCTGATTCATTATTGGCGATCATCTTGTACCTGACAGATTTGCAGAGCTCTAATTTGTTTGAAACATTTATCTGATGATTCTATTGTATTTTCTTTAACAATGAGCATATTGTCTGTACATGATATCAGTTGTTGACTCCCTTTTGTTCTAATCTGGGACCCCCAGAAAGCAGCAGCTTATGAAATGGCTTATATGCTACCAATGTGTTAGAGAGTACAGTTCCAGGAGCAGAGTGGAGGGCCTGGGGAAAGGAAGCAGAGGAGGAGAGCCAATATGACATATGCCATCAAACCAGCTGCCACTAAGCAGTGGTCCTTTGTTTTATTTAACAAGAGGTGATTTGGGTTGCATTTTAGGGCAGTGTGTCCAGAAGGGAAAAGGAGAAGAATTAACTCACTGGCTGTCTCCTCCAGCTGAGCAAAGATTTACACCAGTGTGCACTGACTCCCCTGAACTTACCAAGTTCACACCCCTGGGCACCATGGAAGCCTTGTGTCCCAGCACGCACAGTAAAGGAGAGAGGACTCATCTTGGGCAAGTAGCACGTAGCAAGGTCCTCTAAGCACAAATTCATTAAATCACGAGCCAGTCTCTACCAATGGCTGGAACCACAGTTTAAGAGGCCAAGAGAAGTTAATGTGGTTTATACGGTGTGTCTACTGGAGTCTCCACCTGGGCTTCTCTAAGATCTCCTTTGTCACTCCACTGTACTGGCCTCTCACTGTCTTATAACAATGTAGGATCTCCATCAGGGCGCCTGGGTGTCTCAGTTGGCTAGGTGTCCAACTTCGGTTCAGGTCACGATCTAAAGATTCATGGGTTCAAGCCCCACATCAGGCGAAGTGCTAACACTCAGAGCCTGGAGCCTGCTTCCCATTCTGCCGTCTCCCTCTCTCTCTGCCCCTCCCCCACTCATTTCTGTCTCTGAAATAGAATAAATAAATGTTGAAAAATTTAAAACGATGTAGGATCTCCATCAGTGTGGGAATGAATAGATACTATCGTGTTTCTAGAGTGGAGATCCAGCACCGTCTCCTTCAAGATGGCAGCAGGTGTACACTCCACTAAGACTCAGGAGCAGTAGACAAGAGGACAGGCTGCTTCAGATTTCTCTCACGTTTGGCCAGTAATTTGGCTGATCCTGTTTTCTTATGTGTTGTTTGTTTTTGTTTTGTTTTGTTTTTGCCAAATGGTATTTGTGCACACATGTTTTCTTATACACTTACAAAGTGGAAGAGTAGCCCCAGGGTGGATCTCTAAATCCATTCGTCCTACCATGAAACAGGTCTTAGCTAAACTTCCATTTATCACACAACCTCTAAGTGCCCTGTCTCTCCAAAGAATTCAGATGCTTTCGGTTGCCCCCTCATGAACACCAGCTCAGGCTTCATTTGTGTTAGGGCACAAAATACCTGGATATCCTTACCTTCATCTCCGGTGCACAGTGACCTTGGAAAACAGTCATAGGACTTTGTGGGAAAAGTCAAATAAACATTTATGACATTTTTCACATTACAGACCTCATAGTTTGTGGACTGATTTTCATCTAGAAATTTGGTGCTGAACCATCATATTCCATTTGTCAGCCAATATGAACCTTCAGTTTGCCCACTTGTCTATATAATAGTAGGACATAAAGTCACACACACACACACACACACACACACACACACACACACACACATACACACATCCCTAATTGGTTGTTCATTTTCTTTCCCATGAGAATACCAGGATCAAGAGCCCACTGTGGGCATTCCATCCTGTCTCCCTGTTGTAGTGAGGACCTCTGCCTAGTCTCAAGAGGGATTTCATATTGCCATGTCCTTCTGGAATCCTACCATTCTCATTGATATTAAGGGGCTCAGCTTATAGCAGCATATCTTACCCTCAACCTTGGCCTACGGATAATAGGCTGTTTTCTCAAATATTCCAATGCTTCTCTCAAAAGCATATTTTCTTATACTTTTAAATATATATTTAATATATATATAATAAGAAATACTCATATATTTCTTATTTTCTTAGTAAAGGGTGTGTACATGGACTATCTTGGGGGAAATTGTTAGAGGTAGTCTCTCACATCTAAAGTTAGTCTCATCTGACATTATCACCTCACTAAGACTTGTGACATTTACCTCAGTACCATGCCAAGAAAATTTTGGCGTCATCACCTTAGTCACTGGACAAATCTTTGTATGTCAAAGACGTGGCTCAAGGAGGCAGTTCAACCAACTATCAGGACCATATCCTTGTGTCCTTGTTAAGAACACTGAACCCTTGGCATAGCTGTGTACCCCATGTCAAGAACCCCCCTCCCATTTAGCACATTCCTAACCTCCAGTTCAAAACTTTTAACATACAGCGTTATGATCCATTTCCCTGTTATCATTGGTATTATTTAAAGAGTTTCTACAACTTCTGGGGCCATAGAGCTTTATCCTCACACAGAAGAAACCATAATTCTCCTCTTAGGATAAGATGTGTCTGACTTCTGCTTTTAATGTGGAAGCAATAAGAAACCATGTGGTAAATCCCGAGGAAAATCTGCATCTTCGTGGCACACTCTTGCATCAATTAGTCACTGCATGGTCTCTTGGCAAAGTGAGGCCATTTTTCTCTGGCGAAATCCAAGATTGCTTCTATAATCAAAACTTTCAGGAGAATCTTGGGACTCAAGACCGCCACACTCACCTACCCAAATATCCATGTCCAGCAGTCATAATTCTGATCTTTTCATATCAGTGTTCAAATTCTGTCTTTGGAGAGTATTGGCTTTACGCAGTGAGTCTTCTTTACAACTTTACCACCACGGTTACGTTTGGTTCCTGGGTGTGAAGTTTAGCATAGTCTGCTCTGCACTGGCAGAGATGACAATCACTTTAAAAGCAGCCATTGAGAGTCCCTTGGAATCCATGGTGTACTTTGAGTTGGAAGCTGAATGCCCTAAACTTAGTGTTTTCTTTTATCAAAGATTCTAAACATAGTTAATATAAGCAATTTCCCCTCCGATGCTCCTGTTATTTCCATTTCTTCTTGAACTGCTCAGGTGCCTGGCTACTATGTATGCTAATACATCACCTTTGACCTATTTCTCTTCACAACTAACCACAGATAACAGCTTACGTGGAACACCATTGACGTCAGCAGTTATCACTGCCAGATTTACACCAGAGTTTTGGTTTGTGTACAACCTTGAGGCTGTTCAATGACCCAGCTGCACCACAAAATCCATACATGATGGTCCATATTCTAGGGTCAAACATTAATGACTTGACTCTTAGCTTTTGTTTGTCAGAAAGAATGTCATGCTAAGACGTACATGCTACTCTTTCACTGGAAAATATCTCAAGGAGAAGGAGTAGTGAAGGTAAAGTCAAGGGGAAAAAATGGAGAACCACTGAATTAGCTACTGCTAATTGCTTGATTTAATGCAACATCCCCCAAAACGTTGAATAAACTACATCTCTAGAGAGTCTGTCTGGAGGAAGAAAGCATAGAATTTATGTTCGATGTCCTACCTCTCATTAGTCAATGGTTTGCCCAGGGGACTTTAGATCACCCATCCTTCTGAATGTCACAACCATAGTGCCAAGTCGGGACCCATCCTGTCTCCTGCCTTGACATTAACAGGAGACTGTAGGGCAGGATACAACAGGATGCAGCCTGGGCTTAGGCAAGGGTAAGGTTGCACGGGAGCAAATTCGGTTGGGGTTCACACAGACTTGGTCCCTGCAGTGGTGGCCAGAACATGAGGCAGAGAAGGCTGCCCCGTGAAAGGGTGCAGAGGTATCTGATACCTATTTGTAAACATGTCTCTTCTTCTCTTGTTGTTTTGTTTTCTTTTCCACTTTACTTGTCTAGTCAAGCACTTCAGCTTTATGTTGAATAATGAAAGTAATAGAATGTGCTTTGTTCCATATATTAAAGGAAGCACAACCAAATCGTTTCTACTGTATATGAGACTTGCTGTAATATTTTTGCACATGCTTTATTTTTCATGTAAGGCAATTCTGTCTTTTTTTATAAAGTTTTTCAGCTACTGCATATTAATTGAGATTTTCTAATTTGTCAAAAGTTTTATGCAACTATTCAGATCATTACATGATTTTTATGTAGTTGATTGAAGTGATGAATTAAACTATAGGCTATGTCTGATATCTTGAGAGTCTTACATTTCTGGAACATACTCATGGCCATGGTGATGTTTTATTATTTTTATTGCATTGCTGAATTTAGATAGATGTTACACTTTGAATTTCCAGAGCCGTGCTCTGAATTTTGCTCTGTGTCTTTGTAATCAAGGTTATAGGAAACTTACCAAATTGGTTTCACCAATGATAAGGGAATAAACCTCTCACGAGGCAGAAGGCTTTCTCCTGGTTGAAGTTTTTGGAGAACTCTCACACAAAGCCTTTGAAGAATAGAACGCCTGGCCGAGTGGTTTGATTCTGTCTGAACGTCTTCATCTGCAATGGGTCCTTTGAAAGCTTTTACTTCCATTCACCAATTTTGGTCTTCCGTTTTTCTTTTTCCAAAACCTGGTTTTGCTTGGTTGTGACCTCCTGGCTTCCATAGCGTGATGGGAGGGCGGCCTTCCCTCCTCACTTGGGAGCTGCCTTTACACCATCCATTCTCTACTTGGCTCTCCCTGTTTGTGGGAAGTCTCCACAATCAATAAGAAAACAGCAAACAACAACAAACTGAATGAGTGTTAAAAAATCAAGTAATGGTTTTGTTACAGAACAAGATTCCTGCCCAGCATGTAACTGGCAGAAAATGCCTATCAATATTCTCCATCCACTATGGGGCTCATGCGGATGATATCACTCATCGACATAAAAAGGAGAAGATAGAAATCAGGAGCACAGAACTTACTTCAAAAGCATGTCGTTATTTTTAAGTCTGTGGCCAAGGTGGTGGTTTTACCTTTTGAGCAAAAGAAAGGCCGTGTAAGGAACCTTCTGTGAGTCGTCTGTTTTCACTTAGATCAAATGACACTTCTGGTCATTTAATTCATCTTATTTCCAATTCAGAGTGTATTCAGGGGTGAGGGTGCATGTGTGGAAGGTCAAGGAATAGAGGTTAATATGTTGGCTCCATTTGCAATGGCGTAATGTCACAAACAGTTAAAAAGCTGCCACATTAAAAGCAGAATTCATCAAACTAAAAAATCATGCTAATTTCAATAGTAGGGTTTTTTTTTTGATACAAATTTTTGGTAGAAAAGTAAGGCTCTTAAAAATTCATTATGTTGAAGGTGAAAGAGCAGATTATTGTGAATGCTACAATGAATCCTGAATTTTAACCTTCAAAGAAGAACATTAGTTGTTTTTGAAACATGAAAAATGTACAAAGACTTTTTTGAGGCCAGAAAAGCACCAAAGTTAAGCAGTAGTCTTGCTAGATTAAGGACTTGGTGTAACATGAATACATATAAAATGAATTGTGGTTGAAGTAGTTCATCACATCACTCAAACAGCATCCAGAAATACGAAATGGCAAATTTCAAAATTCACAAATATAATGAGAGATAAATAATTAGAAAACAAATGTATTCACCAAAAATGCTCAATGTTGTTTTAGGATAAAGACGCTGCTTTATAAAGTAGGTTTTAAAGACTCAGTGTTTCTAAAATATAATCAATCACAGGCAACAAGGAAAAAAAATACATATGGATAAACTGATGTTGTATTTAACACCAGCGTCATCAAAAATATTTTTTCAATTTATTTACTACTATATATTTTAATAATATATATTATTTTATATTTTATATTATATATTTTAAATAAATTCTCTAAATTTTGGTTGCAATTCATGAAAAATTAATTGAAAATATTTAAATAAATAAACACTAAACTTCAGCCTGATGCTTTTAGAAACTTTTTTTATTTAAAACAAAGTAGCAGACGGAGACCCAGAACATCTAGAATATTTAATTTTGACATTCTGGAATTAAATAGGATAGCTTAATTTGTTTGATGAGGGCATCAATTTTAGTTGTGTACGTTTATGTCCTGTCCTATACTATAATAGAATGAAAAATGTGCAGGTCTGTGATTTTATAGTATCTATATTTGGTGAAACATTTAACAGAATTTTAAATAGAGAAAGCCAATTAACATGTTTTATCTTGTAAAATAAACATTTGTCAGTGGGAAGTATCATGAAAATAGACAAAAGAAGAAATATTGGCAAAACTCTTGTTTCTTACATATTTACAAGTTATTCTATTACATACATTTCAACTGAGAATGTACTTCATTTAGAACAATTTGCTAAGTTTAACATGTCCCATGTTCCTAGTGCATTGTAAAAACAATATTTTCACATTTAAAAATACAAAAGTATCAATAAAAGTTGTGGATAATTTCAAACTTATTAACCATGAAATACAACTTTAAAGAAGATTAAAGACAATTTTATTCTTAAAAATATGTATTTTTTTTAAAATGCCAGTGTCAGCATGAATAAAATCATGAATTCATTTATTGTTGTTGTTGTTGTTGTTTTTTAATTTTTAAGCAAACTCTACACCCAACATAGGACTTGAAATTATGACCCTGAGATCAGGAGTCATATCCTCCACCTACTGAGCCAGCCAGGGGCCCCGGAAATACTTAAATATGTACCAAGATAAATTATTCTGATTATGCTTTTGTAATCGTGAGATAACAATATGAATAAATTGTTTTTACATTTTTGTTTAAATGTGTGTACACCTGCTATTTTGATTCTAATTAATAATTGAATTTGTTTTCAGAGCAGAGTTTCCTGAAGCTGATTTTAGGCTCACTGATGCGATTTAACAAAAAGATTATGGTGTTGATTCTTGTTTCATAGCGGCTCCTTTTCACTTGACTAGTTTCCTGGGTAGGATGAGAAAATACATGTGTAAATAGAGGTGCAGGTAGCAACTTGGCTAATTGATCATCGGGTCAACAAAATGAAGACCAAGTGCCTAACATTATCATTTATTTTTATATTTTTGAATAAAATTTTAAAATTTAGGGATGGTGGGTGACTTCCTTGGTTGAGCGTCTGGCTTTGGCTCAGGTCATGATCTTGCAGTTGGTGGATTCGAGCCCCGCAGCAGGCTCTGTGCTGGCAGCTTATGGCCTGCAGCCTGTCTTTGGATTCTGTGTCTCCCTCTCCCTCTGACTCTCCCCTGATCATGCTGTCTCTCTTTCTCTCTCTCTCTAAAAAATAAATAAAACATTAAAAAATATTTTAATTTACCAATAGCTTTAGATTTCTAGAAAAGTTGAAAAGACAAGACAGAGAATCTCCACATATTACACACCCAGCTCCCTCTACTTTAACACCTGATTTCAGTAAGGTATTTATTGTTAGCAGTGAACACATATTGATACATTATTATTAACTGAAATCCATACTTTGTTCAGATTTCCTTAGATTTTATCTCCTGTCATTTTTCTGTTCTGGAATCCCACTCAAGTACTAAATTATTTATAGTCATCTTGTCTCCTTCAGGCCCTTTTGGTCTTGACAGGGTCTCAGACTTGTCTTGTTTATGATGAACGTGGCGTGTGGAGAAGTACTGCTCAGGTATTTGTAGATGGTACCCCACTTGGTATCGTTTGATTCTCTTCTGGTTGCTACCCTAGGATTGTGAGGTTGGGGCAGGGAGACTATAGAAGTTAAGTGTCTTTTCCATGATATAGACAGTATACAGAATTATTTTCATGTGCCTTTCCTGTCATCGATGTTTATTTTGATTACCTGGCTAAGTATGTTTGTCAGAATTGTTGACTGTAAATATTTCACCCCCTACTCCTACTTCCATACTAAATTATTTGGAAAAACTTCACCATCCACAGTTCTCACATTGTCTAACCAATTTAGGGCAGGTTAAAACCATCTGGGGGCTTTTTGAGCCTGGGTGGCTCAGTCAGTTAAGCATCTGACTTCAGCTCAGGTCATGATCTCATGGTTTGTGAGTTCAAGCCCCACATCAGGCTCTGTGCTGGAGCCTGCTTCAGATTCTGTGTGTCTCTCTCTGTGCTCCTCCCCCACTCATGCTCTCTCAAAAATAAATAAACTTAGAAAAAAACATTTGGAATTCGTGTACACAGGAGATTTGTCTGTTCTCTACCATTCATTCATTTATTCAGTCACTTATTTATGACATTATAGACTTATGGATTTTTGTTTGGACTCATGGATTTTTGTTGGTATAATTCAGATTACAATCTAATAGTCCTTTATTTATTTTCTGGTCCAATGTTCCAGCTTTGGCTACTGAGATTCTTTCAGTTTGCTCCTGTTTCTTTGACATATCTGAATCCTGATCATCAAAGGATTCTTGCATTACTTTTTTTTTTTTAAGTTTATTTATTTATTTTGAGGAGAAAGCAGAGAGAGATGGAAAGAATCCTAAGCAAGCTCTGTGCTGTAAGAACAGAGTCTACCACAGGGCATGAGCCCATAAACAATGAGATCATGACTTGAGCTGAAATCAAGAGTCAGATGCTTAACTGACTGAGCCACCCAGGTACCCCTTACATTACTTTTTAATCTCAGTTATTTTTCTTATTACTATTTTTGTCTAATAAATAAATAATAAATATATATCCAAAGCCATCAATATAGGAAAAAAGTCATTGAATTCCCTCTGTATCATTCAAGAGGTTAAGTGGAGAGGTTGTAATTTCCTGTTATTAATAAGTATTCCCTATGGATTTCTTTTGCTAAGAAACTTTCTTCTTTGTTGTTTCATTTTCTTTTTTTTAAATTTTTTTTTAACATTTATTTATTGCTGAGAAACAGAGAGAGACAGAACATGAGCAGTGGAGGTGGATAAAGGAAGGGAGACATAGGATCTGAAGCAGGCTTAGGCTCTGGGCCATCAGCACAGAGCCCGATGTGGGGCTCAAACCCACAGGCCATGAGATCATGACCTGAGCCAAAGCTGATGCTTAACCAACTGAGCTACTCAGGTACCCCTGTTGTTTCATTTTCCGTTGTGGTGCTCCTCATTCTTTCTAGAAGATTCCATGTGTCATCCATTTTCATTTCTTTTCAACTTAAAGACTTAACTTAGCATTTAAAAATACAGTTCAGTGGTGCAACTCTACTGCAGTGCATTTTGTCTGCCTTCCATTGCTTGAATTTTCTAGGAGATTTATAGCGAAAGGCCTTTAATCCAATTTGAGGTAGCATTTTGTGTATGGTATAAGAGAATGATCTAGTTTTATTTTGCGTGTGACTGAACACTTTTCTCAACACCCTCTGTCAGAGAGGCTGTTCTTTCCCTGTTATATATTTTTGCTTCCTTTGGCATCAATTAATTGACCATATTGTGTGAGTTTATTTCTAGGCTTTCTATTCTGTTCTGTTGATCTGTATGTCTATTTTTATGCAAATTCTACACGGTTCTGATTACTCTAGCTTTATAGTATAGTTTCAATTCAGGTAGCATGATATTTCTAGATTTGTTCTTCTTTTTTAAGATTGCTTTGACTATTCAAGCTCTATTTTGGTTTCATACAGATTTTAGGATTGTTTGTGTTTTATCTGTGAAAAATTCCATAGGGATTTTGATAGGAATTTTATTGAATCTGTAAATTGCTCTGAGTAGTATGGACATTTTAACAATATAAATTCTTCTAAACAATGAGCACACAATATCTTTTCATTTATTTGTGTCTTTAACTTCTTTCATCAGTAGCTTGTAGTTTTCTGTGTTCACGTCTTTTACCCCTTTGGTTTAATACATTCTTAGGTATATAATTGTTTTGGGTGTAATCATAAATGGGATTGCATTCTTAAATTCTTTTTTTGATATTACATTGTTAGCATAAAGAAAGGCAACTGACTTCTATTTGTTGATTTTGTACCTTAAAACTTTTTCTTTAAAAAATTTTAATGTTTATTTATTTTCTGAGAATGGGACAGAGTGTGAGTGGGGGAGGGGCAGACAGAGAGGGAGACACAGAATCCAAAGCAGGCTCCAGGCTCTGAGCTGTCAGCACAGAGCCAGACAGGAGGCTCAACCTCATGAACTGTGAGATCATGACCTGAGCCAAAGTCAGATGCTTAACCAACTGAGCCACCCAGGAGCCCCTGTACCTTAAAACTTAAACTCTGGTGGGCTAGGAGAGTGGAATGGTGGTTGCAGGGGTTGAGAGGCAGAAAAATTGGAAGGTGTTGGTCAAAGTGTACAAACTTTTTGTTATAAAACAAGTAAGTTCTGGGCTGCCTGGGTGGCTCAGTCGGTTAAGCAGCTGACTTCAGCTCAGGTCACGATTTAATGGTTTGTGAGTTCGAGCCCCGCATCAGGCTCTGTGCTAACAGCTCAGAGCCTGGATCCTGTTTTGGATTCAGTGTCTCCCTCTCTCTCTGACCCTCCCCTGCTCATGCTCTGTTTCTCTCTGTCTCAATAATAAGTAAGTTCTGGGAATATAATATACAGCATGATGAGTATTGTTGGGTTTTTTTTAGAATAACAAAAAAATATTTTACTAAAACATAAGATTTACAGAAGTTTCCAGACAAGCCATACAAAATGGTCACAAGCTTTTTTTGAAGGAAGGATTCTACACTTGACAGCAAAGTCATAATATTATTAGTGAGGGCTGTGATGTTTGTTTAATGTTCCCATTTTGGTTCAAACAATCAAGCTTGTCCATCTACAGCATCTAAATAAAGTTAGACTTGGCTAGAGAGCATATTCTAAAGAACTGGTTAGCTGCTTTTACCCAATGCAATTACATCACCCGACCCATTAGCAAATGATATAGCGGAGCAGTGGAAGACCAACGAAGCTCAAGCCATAGAAACAGCTAGAGCATGGACTAGGCTATATGCCATGAAAAATATTTAAAATCGATCTGATCATCAAGTGTGCATCGCTTCTCCTGTTCTGCCAAGACTTCTTCCTTTTTTGTTTGCATTTAACGGACACAGTCTTAGAAACATTACAGAATGATGAGTATTGTTAAGAAGACTGTGTTCTATACTTGAAACTTGCTATGAGATTAGAGCTTTCATGTTCTCACTGTAATGCCACCAAGAACAAAATGGTAATTATGTGAGATGAAAAAAGTGTTAACTAGCCCCATTCTGGTAAGCATTTTGAAATATATATTTAATGTCATTCATGTGTACATCTTAAATTTACACAGTGTTGCATGTCAATTATATTTCAATAAAGTTAGAAAAATTAATCAACTGTTTTAAATTAAGTAAATTCTACTTCCCACGTAGGGCTTGAGTCCACAATCCTGAGATCAAGAGTCACTTACTCTACCAACTGAGCTGACCAGGCACCCTGTAAAATATTTTCTAATATAAATGTAATGAAACACATTTTCACTAAGTACTGCTTTTACTGCATTTTATAAATTTAATATATTATATTTTTATGTAAATAGCAATTATTTTCTAATTGCCTTTTTTACTTATTTGACCCATATAATTTTATATATATATGTGAACAGATGAACCCCATTCATATTTTACACCATCTGAAAAATTACCCATAGGGTAAAAGGCTAAATATAAATTGTAAAAACATAAAATGTCTAGAAGAAAATCTAGGAAATAAAAAAAGAAATAAAAAAATACATGGAAACAAATGAAAATGAAGATGCAGTGTTCCAAAACCTTTGGGATGCAACAAAAGTGGTCCTAAGAGGGAAGTATATAGCAATACAGGCTTACCTCAAGGAGCAAGAAAAAATCTCAAATAAATGATCTGACATTACACATAAAAGAGGTAGAAAAAGAACAAATGAAACCTAAAGTCAACAGAAGGAGGAAAATAATAAAGATTAGAGCAGGAATAAATGATACAGGAGCTAAACAAACAAAATCACAGGAACAGATTAATGAAAACACTAGCTGGTTCTTTGGAAAAAAATCAATAAAATTGATAAACCTCTAGTGACCCTTTCCCAAAAGAAAAAAAGAGAAAAGACCCAAATAAAATCTCAGATGAAAAAGGAAAAATAACATCAAACACCACAAAAACGGGGGGGGGGGAGGGGAAAGGGGGATGTGTCCTTGGATTAAGCAAAGATTTTCCCTCAAGAGAAAAATTATAAAGTTTATGGTATCAGATTTACAAACCTACCCTTTGAAGGTCACTATTAAGAAACTAAAAAGAAACCACAGACAGGATAGGTTTACAAAATACATGTTGAAAAAGGACTTGTATCCAGTACATAAAAATCTGTCCAAACTCAATTATTTGAAAATAAACCAATAAATAAAAGACAATAACAAAGTTTGAAATGACTTCACACACACACACACACACAAAGATATACAGATGTCAAATAATTACATGAAAAGATGTTTAATATCATTCTCCATTAGAGAAATGCAAAATGAAGTAGAATAAAATATCATTATACACATATTAGAATTGCTTTAAAAATTACAGTAACAAATTGGGGCACCTGGGAGGCTCAGTTTGTTAAAGGTTTGACTTTGGTTCAGGTCCTGATCTCACGGTTCATGAGTTCAAGCCCCACGTCAGGCTCTGTGCTGACAGCTCAGAGCCTGGAGCCTGCTTTAGGTTCTGTGTCTCCCTCTCTCTCTGCTGCTGCCCAACTCGTGTTCTGTCTCTGTCTCTGTCTGTCTCTTTCTCTCAAAAATAAATAAACAGTAAAGAAAAATGTTTACAAAAAACTTGTAGTAACAAGTAAAGTAAATTCAGTGACTAGAATGCTCAGACATGTCTGGAAGGAATACAAAATGAGGCAGTCACTCTAGAACTCAGTTTGGCATTCTCTTAAGAAGGTAGACATACACATAACATATGACCGAATGGTCCCACTCATGGCTATTTATTCAGATGAAATGAAAAATTATTTTCACACAAAACCTATACACAGATACCCATAGAGCTTTCATTCGTGATCATAAAAAATCAGTAGGTTCCAGAGACCACCTGTGCTCAGTAGGTGTCCAAAAACTGACACAGAAGTATGTCAGGTGACCTCCTCTAGGTTCTAGTGTGGAATTTCTCAACAACTAGATTTCTTGAAGCTGAATGCCAGTTTCTTTTTGGTGAAGAGAACCAATAAACCCACCTCTGCATCTGCCATGTCTAGTGATTCAATTCCCAAATTTGTGTTTCCTGAACCCATAAATGGAGGCCGTCTTACATTTCATCCTGGTTTCCAAGCTGAAGCACTTTCACCGTCGGATATAATTTGATTTTTAGTGACGTCAAAGCCAAGAAATACTAACTGTTCCTTCTGCTGGTGGGATAGCGGGGGGAAATATCACTCTTTTTATGGTGTTACGAGACTTCTCATGCTTCATTCATAACAGTTTTTACTTAACTTAGAAAAAGTCACTTATCTTAGAAAGACGGGATTTCAATGTGGCGACTTCACGTTCTCCATGATGGTGTGTCAGCAAGCAAATAAAGACATTACTAGATAAGGGAGCCGTTCCGTTTTCTTATTTTTCATTCTTTTACTTTGAACCTACTTGTGTCTTTTTATGGAAAGACAGTTTCTTGAAAACAGCAAATTAAGACATTTTTATAAATATGATAATCTCTGAATTTCATTGGAGTGCTTAAATTACTTATATTTAATGTACTTATTCATGTGATTGTATTCACTTTACCAGCATGCTGATTATTTTCTATGCTTATCAAGAGTTTTTTTTCCCCTTTTTCTCTTTCCTGCCTATTTAGTAGGTTGAACTTATTTTACTCCGTTTCTTTTATTTTACTCTAATTATGCATAATTGTTTCATTTTTTGAGTGAAGGAGAGAGTGAGCAGGGAAGAGGGGCAGAGAGAGAGAGAGAGAGAGAGAGAGAATCTTAACCAGTCTCCATGTTCAGTGCAGAGCCTGATGCAGGGCTTAATCTCACAACCCTGGGAGTGGGACGCTCAACCAACTGAGTCACCAGATGCCCCTGCTGTGCTTTTTATAATGGTTGATCACGGACTTACTATAAGCCTCTTTAACCAGTCACAGTCTTCCTTCAGATAACATGACACCATTTTACATATATTATAAGAACCTTACAAGAAACATTTACATTTCCCCAGTGCTACCCCTTGAACTATTGTTGTCATTCTCTTTCTATATATATATTTAAATCCCACAATACATGGATCATATTTTTGCATTAAATTGTCAATTACTTTTTAAAGATTTCAAAAGAGAGAAGGAATGACTTTTATATTTCATCACATCCATAATAATAACAAGTATGTATTCTGTATCATTATAACTTCCCGTCTCTTGAATTTTTTCTTTCTGACTGAAGGATATTTGTTAACAATATTTCAGGTGCATATGATGGTGATAAATTCTTAGTTTCAATTTGTCCAAAATTGTATTTAACCTTATTTTTAAAATAGACTGTATAGACTTCTGAGTTGACAGTTTTTGCCTCTCAGCTCTGAAGATTTTGTCACTTTGTTTTCTGGTCTGCATATCCTTTCATGTGAAGTTGGTAACACTTCTTATAATTTTTTGGTCTAAAAATAAGGTATATTTTTACCCACCTCAGTCTTCTTTATAGATTTTCACATTTATTAATGTTCTTTAGTAATTTTATTGTGATGATTTCCATTGTCTTATTTTTGTACTTGGTGATTGTTGAAACTTTTGCGTCTGTAGTCTATTCTATTCATCCAATAAGGAAGTTTTCTTTCATTATTTCTTAAAATATTATTTTTTAGGGGTGCTTGGGTGGCTCAGTTGGTTAAGCATCTGAATTCAGCTCAGTTCATGATCTCTTGGTCTGTGGTTTCCAGCCCTGCATCAAGCTCTATGCTGACAGCTCAGAGGCTGGAACCTGCTTTTGATTCTGTGTCTCCCTCTCTCTCTACCCTTCCCCTGTTCGCTTTTTGTCTCTCTCTCTCTCTCTCTCTCTCTCTCTCTCTCTCTCTCTCTCTCTCAAAAATAATAAACATTAAATAAATTAAATATTATTTTTATTTTCATTTTTTTCCTATCTGGATCTCAAATTGCATTTATTTTTAACTGATATTTTTCCCCTGGGTCACTGATGCTCTGTTCATGTTTAATCAGTCTCTTTCTCTCTCTGATGTTTGGTAGTTTCTATTGCTTCTTCTTCAACTTCACTGTTAACTTCATCTGGATTTCTAAATTTTATTTTTATTTATTTAATTAATATTATGGGGAAAGAGAGCAAGTGGTGGAGGGAGACAGAGGAGGAGAGAGGGAATCTTACACGGGCTCCGTGCTTCATGTGAAGCTGGATGCAGGGCTCGGACCCACCACCCCAGGATCATGACCTCAGCTGAAATCAAGAGTAGATGCTCAACTGACTGAGCCCCCTGGGTACCCCTACTCTGGATTTCTAATAAGCTTTTAATCACACCAAAATTACTTTTTTATTTTAGATATTAGATTTTTATCTCTTTATGTTCCATTTAAATTTTTAAAAATGTATTTGTAATGTTTTTCCTCATCATGCTCATGCTTTTCTCTACATTCTCCAGTATATAAAGCATATTTACAGTGGCTGCCTTAAATACTATGTTTACTAATTTTATCATCTTTGTCAGTTATGTGCTTATTTTTTATTACTGATCTATCTCTTGGCTTTATATTTCTGTTTCCTCATATAATTCATGATATTTTACTGGATGACAGAGACAGAAATTTTACATAGCTGGGTGCAGAGTTTCATTCTGTTCCTTTAATAGTGTTGATTTTTGTTCATGAGTTCTGCTAGGTTATTTAGAATGAGTTTTACCCATGCAATGCTTGCTCTTGATCTTCATTAGGGCCAGACCAGAGCACCCTTCAGTCTAGAGCTAATGCTGCCCCCATGACCCTAAGGAGGACTCTACCAAATGCTCTGTGGATTTCAGTGTCTCTGTGTCCCATCTGGTGGACGGAGCTCTTTCTGGCGGTTTGCCGACTCGGAGTCGTGCAGCCTAGTCCTTTCCGTGGTCCTTTCCCTGGCATCACTGAGTTCCACCTCATACATGAAAATTCAGGGGACTCTTCTGCAGGTGTGAAGCTCTCTTTTTGTCTCCCTGTCCCCTCGGTGGTGCTCTGCCCCTTAAAGTCTAGCTGCCTCACCCCCGGCAGATTCTGATCCGTCACCTGAACTCTAAGAGAATGTTGGGCTGTATTTGTTCTTGTTCTCTCCTGACTTGAAAACTGTGTCCCCGCCTTCAGCTGCAGCTGTGATGGGACTTACCCTGTTGGTGCCCCTGTGCTAAGAATCACAGCACTCTGTTGCCTGTCAGACGATTTATGAAGATAACGATTTCATATATTCTGTGTAGTTTACGAGCAGTATGCTGTGTGAAGGCAGTGTCCGCAGGAGCAGATAATTCATGAAAGAAGATGACCATGGTCGTGTATTTAACTCAGCACAGGTTATAAACCCCGGTTAAATATGTTTTAGTCATTCAGTCTGCACTTAGAACTTAGAGGGGATATTTAGAGACTCTATGTGTAAAAGTAATTGACAGAATTGAGAAACTTGTTTATTTGTTTTCGTAGATTTTATTTTTAGAGCAGTTTTAGGTTCATGGCAAAACTGAGCCGAAGAACAGAAATATCCCACATGTATATGAGAGGTATACCCCCAACCCCATTCCATGGATAGCCTTTCCCATATCCCTATCCCCCATGAAAATTCATCAATTGTGACACATTGGTTACAAATTG
This sequence comes from Mungos mungo, assembly GCA_004023785.1. Lineage (NCBI taxonomy): Eukaryota > Metazoa > Chordata > Mammalia > Carnivora > Herpestidae > Mungos > Mungos mungo. Next base: position 772,675 of record PISW01000071.1, on the reverse strand, counting down.
TAACAAACTCCAATGTGTCACAATTGATGAGTTTACCCGGGGCCCATAATTATCGCTCAAAGTCCACAGTTTACATGAGGTTCACTCTTGCCATTTGACATCCTACGGATTTGGACAAATGTATAGTGACATGTGTCCACCATTATAGCATCATGCAGAGAACTTTGCCTGCTCTGAAAATCCTCTGTGCTCTGCCTGTTCACCCCTGCCCCCTGCCCCCCAACAATCCAAACCCTGGCAACAACTGATCTTATTATCTCGATCATTTTGCCTTTTGCAGAATGTCATAGAGTTGGGATCACACAGCATGTCGCCTTCCACATTGGCTTCATTCACCTCGTAGCGCACATTGAACGTCTCTCCGTGTCTTTTCATAGCTTGGTCGCTCATTTCTTTTTAGTGCTGAGTAATATTCTGTGGTCTAGACGCACCACGGTTTATTTATTCATTCACTTAGTGCAGAGCAGCTCAGCCATTTCCGCATTACAGCAACATCCACACCCAGGGGACATAGGTTCTGAACAACGTTGAATAAATACCAAGGAGTGTGACTGATGGAATACATTGTAAGAGTATGTGTAGTTTTGTGAGAAACTGTCACACAGTATTCTGAAGTGGCTATAAGGTTTCACATCCCCACCGGCCCTGAGTAAAGAGCCCCGCTGCCCCACATCCTTGCCGGAGTTCGCTGCTGTCAGAGTTCTATAGGGCAGCCATTCTGGTAAGTGTGTAATAGTATCTCATTGTTGTTTTCATTCGCATTTTCATGGTGATCTTGTAGGTGGAGTAACTTTTCATGTACTCATTTTCCATCTATATACTGTTTTCTCAAGGTGTCTCTTAAGGTTTTCGGCCCATTTCTAATCAGTTTGTTTTCCTGTTTTTCGGTTTAAGAGTTGTTTGTATACTCTAGATAACAGTCCTTAATAAGGTATTTCCTTTGCCCATATTTTGTCCCAGTCTGGCTGGTCTTTTCAAGATAAACTTATTTTTTTTAACAAAAACAAAGATATGATTGGACATTTCAGTTGCTATTGTGTGTATAATAAATGTTCTAGGGGTGCCTGGGTGACGCATTCATTTTACAGTCTGACTTTGGCTCAGGTCATGATCTCACGGTTTGTGAGTTCGAGTCCCACATCAGGCTCTGTGCTGACAGCTCGGAGCCTGGATCTGCTTCAGATTCTGTGTCTCCCTCTCTCTCCCTGCCCCGCCCCCACTTATGCTCTGTCTTTCTCCCTCCCTCAAAAAATAAAATAAAATAAAATAAACATTAAAAAAGTTAAATAAATGTTTTAAAACTTTACCATAGAAATAGTTTATTTTCACATTTATATCTTTTTTGCATTTCAGTGCCTGCTGCATTAAAAGGAAACATGAACATGTTACACCTTTACTGTTTCCTAATTCTTCTGGATTTTTATATGCTTAGGATTATTTAGATTCGTGTGTTCTATCACAAGCAGCCTGTTTACACAGGGAACATATTTTCAGAGGAGATTAATCTACAAAGGTGTTTTTCCAGAAACATGGCAGAATTGTGAAATGTGAGACCACAGAGCCATTTCAATGGGAAGATAGCACAAAGACAACAGGGGGAGAATTCCCTTCTTTCTGCAAACACCTTGGGGGGAAAAACGTTACGAAGGAAGCGGAGTTATCTTCCATGTCCCTATGCCCCCCCCCCCTCCACCGTAGAAAAGTATTCTCAGAAATTCCATGTTTATCCTCCCCAAGAGCGTAATGCTCAGAACAATGCTGGGTGCACAGCAAGTGCTCAGTCAGTGTTCTGGTTATTTTGCCCCATATTTATTTAAAGTATTACTGGATATTGTCATACACATATTTGAGTTTTATGTTTTCTTTGCAACTTTTCTTACTCCACATTATGCGTTTGAATTACCAAACCTGAAAAAGTAATTTATAGTCTCCAACTTGCTACTGATGCTTTTACTTTGTATAAAATACCCACTTTAAAAGATATTTTCCTCTTGAGGGTCCTTGGATTATTTCTTATCTTTGACATTAGAAACCATGTCACTGTGAAATGTCCTATACGTCTCTCCTTTTGCCGGTTCGTAAGAGCTACTCTTCACGTATAACTTGTAAGTGGGATTTCCTGGCTGTGGGATATAATCGTCTTCAACTTTACTCAGTATTATCAAACTCCGCTTCAAATGTCAGTCATAATTCAGGTTCACACCAGTAGAGTGTGAGAGTTCCTACTCGTCCAGACCCTCGCGGTCGGTTTTTGCAGCTTTCGTTACTGTAAAGGTCTGTGCAAGCCCAGCTGGCCGCAGAGAAGGGCCCCGTTACCTCGGCAGGCGTGCGGGTCTCCACAGAGCCTGGGAATAAAGCCGGAAGGAAGGAGGGCCTCAGCGAAGGCAGGGATGCTGGGGCTGGAGAGGAAGGATTGGGTCATTAAGGTGCGATTGGAAGCTGCAGGTAGCAACTGAAACAAGGAGAATCAGTCACATTAAAAGCGTGCAAATATAGGAGGGGGCGTCAACTTGTATGATGTAAGGAGTGTAGGTGAGCGGTGGCGTCACCTGTCCACCGGGAGATGGAGCGTGGGGGCAGGGCAGCCTTTGCCCGGACTGTACGTTGTGAAATAAACACGTTTTGCATGAAAAACATGAGACCCAACATGTGCACGTGTTTGGGTGTTATTTGTTTCTCTTCATCCCACAAAAATATAGCACGAGTGTCCTAGGGTCACCCACGTTTCTAGAATTAATAGAATTTAAACTTAGCTCTCTCCTTAGTTTGACCAGGGAGAATAGTTCAGGAAGGAAACAGAGAGAAAATCTGGTTATGATTACTGAGCTGCCATTCACTCTATAGATAGCACTTAAAACTTTAAACCTATACTCCGAGAGTTTCCCCTATGAAGGACGTGATTCATTCAGGAAAATAAATAGAACAGTGATCTTGCTACACTAATTATGTGAGTTCTCACTATAATTACCATAAAATTATAAGTTACAGTAATTTTCCGTACTCCACCAGGGAAAATGAAGTTACTTGGAATCATAATGGCAAATTAGACGGTATCTTATAACAACATGAGATAGCGTAAGTCGTTTGGGTCACTGAATATGTGTTATGTCCCCAAATGCATCCTTTTCATTGTCTGATTAAATAAAAATCACATATTCATACTTGAATTTAGCCTTACTCCAACCCAATGTATAATAGATGGTGAGACTCAGAGAGTTACAGAGGTAACAGTAAATTAAGAGTTTTACTCCTTTGAGGGGGGCCTGAGTGGCCAGTCAATTAAATATCTGACTCTTGACTTTGACTCAGGTCATGATCTTACGTGTCCTGAGTTGGAGCCCCACACTGGGCTCTGTGCTGACAGTGCGGAGCCTGCTTGGGGTTCTCTCTCTCTCTCTCTCTCTCTCTCTCTCTCTCTCTCTCTCTCTCTCTCTCTCTCTCTCTTTCTCTCTCTCTCTCTCAATAAATAAATAAATAGATAGATAAATAAATAAATAAATACACTTTAAAAAAAAGATTCTGCCCCTTGAGAGGACAAATCCCACACATGGGAGATGGGGATCAGAGGAATGGGGTTGGTTCAGCTCGCTGGTTTGCACACAGATGGGATGCATCTTGGTTTCTATTCACTGAAGCCATAGTAATTCTTTTTCTTTATTTTTAAGATAACTGAAATCATACCAAGTTTATTTTCTAACCTTAATGATACAAAACTAAAGATCAACAGTAAAAACAAAAGCTAGGAAATCTACCATGTAAATATTCAATATTCAATATGTAAATATTAAATAATATACTACTGCACAGGAAACGGGCCAAATAAGGAATCAAATGTCAGCTCAAAATATGTCTCAAAACAAAAGAAAAAAAACCACATTATTCCAAAACCTATGGGATGCAGCAAAAGCAGTTGTTGGAGTGAAGTTTATGTTATAAATGTTTGTATTAAGAAAAAAGTTAAAATTAAAAGCTCAACATTACAACACAAGGACCTAGAAGAAAAAGAAACTTAGTTGAAATTTAGTAGAGGAAGAAAATACAAAGAAAAATGAAAAATAAATGAAATAGAGACCAGAATGAACAATGACATCACATTGAAAGTAATGAACACTGTCTCCAAAAAAATAAACACACTGGCAATGCTTGAACTACATTAACCGAGAAAACAAATAAGCTTCAAAAACCAAAATGAGAAATGGAAGAGAAAACAATACAACAGTTAGCCACCAAAATGTGTAGTGTGATAACAGATTAAAATAAGCAATTATATAATAACAAATTAGATAACTTAGAAAAAAAAACAGATAATCCCTAAAAGTGTGCAGGTTACCAAGATTGAATCCTGGGTCCTGAATTCAAGAAATAGGAAACGTTTTTAGACCAATAACAAGAATGAAAGTCGAATTAAGAACGGTAATCTGTACCCATCAGTGGCAGCATATTTTGAGGAGAGATTTGTGGCATAACAGGAAAAAATGGTGGGTTTTTTGTTTTGTTTTCAGAGAAGCCTAAGTCTGAATCTAGGATGTACCATTTTCTCTTGAGTTTTGGATTCTTTATTGATAACATGGGTGTAATATTTCCATTTTGCAGAGCTACGAAAAAATATATATATCATATAAAGTGTCAAGTAGAGATCCTATTACATAGTTGATTTTTAGTAAAAATGTCATCTTGTTTCTCAGGGTGTCGTCCCAAATGTCTGTCCAAAAAGGGGCTGATCACACAGCATTTTTCTCTTTAACAAAATCCCAGGTAGGACCATATTAATCGTCGCATACAAACAATTCCTCTGCATGTTGATTGAGTGGTTTTTATAAGATGCCTTCCTATCATTCACTTCTCAGTAGTTCTGTGGGGCAAACAACTTGGTAAATGGGAAATCTGGTGTGTGCTGTAACATTGATGAGTTATTTCCAGACACTGTGTCAGACCCCTAACTTGTCCCCCACCAGAAATCATTTTACACTGGGGTAGAAACACGGGTTCAAATTGTAATAACATCCTCACGGTAATACAACTCTTAAGACAAAACTAGGCTTTGAACCCTGATCCTCTGACACTTCTGTTGTGTATGATACCTCTCATCCATGCCTCTAGTATAGCCCAAAATAATCCTATCTTGGGATACAAGGACCCAGTTCTCATTTCTCTCCATGGAATAGGATTTTGGAACCCTGGAGATGATTAGTTGCCAAATTGACAGAGAAGATAAAATAATATGTCCAGAAAAATGGATGTTCCCCTTTCAGAAAATGTTAGAATTGCCAGGAAAAATTGGGGACTACATTCTGAGGCCACTTGTATTTAGCGATTATTATATGATTATGAAAGCCACCTCTAACCAGAGTCAGTAAAACACCCATAGTGCACTAGCATTTTAATAAGAAATATATTTCAAAGTTATTTTCAAGTTACAAGATAAAATATACTTCCAGTTATAAGATAAATAATGGCCATGTGCTGTAGAACATAATGGTTATAGTTCATTACTGCTGTGTGGTATATTTGAAAAATGTTAAGAGAATAGATCCTAAGAATTCTCATTGCAAGGAAAAAAGTCTTGCCTTTTTAAATCTACCTGAGATAATGGGTGTTATCTCAATTTATTATGGCAATTATCTACAGTATAGAGAAGTCAAGTCATTATTCTGATGATGCTGAATTTACACAGCAATGTACGTCAATTATAGATCAATAAATTTGAGTAAAAACAGTAAAAAGAGGTGTTTCCATTATCTTGCAAATCTGTTTGAGTTTTATTTTTTCATGTTGTCTGGTATTTCTCCAGCTAGTATAGCTGAGTTCTACTAGGACAAAAGATCTGATGTCTCATTGTTTGTAAGCTATGGGTACATGGTGACTTCTGATTTGAAAAAAAAATTATACATTGCACAGGATTATTTTAATCCCAAAACAATGGCATCTAACATTATTTTCGTATACTTCATTTTATTAGTCAGTGGTCCATAACAGGCCCCCATTTGGGTTACATTTTCATGGAAAAGGAAATATTACATGGTATAAATAACCCAGTGAGAGGAATAAGAAGAATCATGCTTAATACCTGGCTTTGAACATTTCCAACGGTGAAGTCTTCCTATATTATTCAAATTGAACCTCACATGTGTGTTTTTATCATTGATAGGAATGAGATGCATAGATATCAGTACATATACTCCAGCTCACACAGTTTTAAAATATTATTACCAGTAGACCATTATGATTTATAGTTTGTGATCATTCTGTAAATAGACTTAAAATAAATGGACATACTTCGAGATGTTGTAACAAGTACAGGACCTGAGAACTCAGATTATAATGGCTTTGTGAAACATCACATAATTATATCATACTAATATTTTAGCTCCACATTAGCTTCTTGGTATTATTAAGGCTTATAAAGGATCTTCTATCTCATTCATCTTCATTATTCTTCTCAGTTTTGGTCTGAAACCAGGAGGATTTCTTTGGAGTCATCATTAAGTCATCGTATGCAAGTGACCATAAACGTGCATTTTTTTAAAGAGTTGGTTCATCATAAATCAGATTAACATCTACTCTCAAGCATTAAATCACCCACCAAGCTCACCAGCCAATCTGCAGATTCTATAGTCATGGCTCAGCTTCTGACAAAAGTTGTGTCCTCCCCTTGATGGCTTCTGAATGGTTTTCAAGGGGTTTGGTCTGTGGCGAGCAGTGGACCCAGCGATGCCGGTGGGATGGCCGTGTGCACTAGACCGGGTCAGACAATGATCGCTAACAGTACACAATCACCCCTTCCTGTGGGCGAATGCTTCACAGATCTGAGGATCAAAATTATGCCTGTGGAAGGTGTACCCTTAAGAGCTATGAATCTGTTGGTATTAGAGATCCGAAGAACTGAAGTCCCTCATCTCCCAGTACCCTAAACCACCACACTGCGTGAAGTGAGTTAGCAACATATATATTTTGTATGTGATGTGTATATGTAAATATAGATTTACATGTGATGAGAACATACATGTGTGTATATATGTATACATATGATATATTCACATATGTATGTTTATTATATGTGTTAATATATAATATATATTTATTATATGTTTTACACATAATCCTGTGGCCTTGTATTGACTGTGGCACTTCTGTACTCTGCATTTTCTTTCATCCGCAATATAAAATGCACTGACCATAAGACCTAGTGAAAAGACTTTGTCTTTTTGCAATCCTGCCTTCCTAAAGATAATCAGGTGCAAATCCTAGATTCTTCTAGGATATCTTGCAGGGAAGAGGAATCTGTATTGAGGGGTAAAGGCAATCCTGGAATTATACATTGTTTCCATTTCTGCTTAGTTTATTTTCACCCACAAAAGACGAGTATTCAGAATCAGCCGGAAGTCAAAATTGTGCAGGAGATAGAATATATGAATTAGGAGTCATTTTCTCCAAATTTCCCCTAGTTCTAAAATTCTGTCTTATAATAAGGACTTATCAAATTCATTCAGTTACATAATTATTTGAAATAACCTGGATGCATTCTGTATCTATTCCCGCAACCCTGAAAATCTCGATAATTTTTTTAGAACCCAAATTTTACCTTGCAGATTGAACAGTTTATAGATACGCCACGAGATGAGGTTTCTAAGACAAACAAGGTAGGACCGGCTTCACTTGTGTCATCGGTAGAACCAGGACAGCGACCATTATTCTGTAGAATGTACATTAAAATAAACTATAAAAGTATTTTAAGAAAAACAAGCTAAAAAGATTGTTGTTCATATTATTGCTTACGTACATGTGTATATATAATTGCACATGATATTTAATAAAATTACATACATATTTACATAAAAGTATCTGTGGCTTTAATAGCTAAGCTAACATAATTTTATTTATGGTAGTAAGAAAAAAAAACATTTTCTCTCCTCAAAAGTAACCGTGATCCCGCAGGTAGCCTGCAGACTTCCAATACCATCGAAAAGTTTTTAAACCATGTTAAATCTTGCATTTTGAAATGACAGAGCTTCCTGTGTGGCGAAGCCCTCTCTGTGGAAATGAGTTTCTGGAAGACTCATCTCAGCAAACGCTGTAATTTTCTCCCGGCCGGCCATTTCCGTTCCCCTTCGTGTGCACTTTTGTCTGATGGAAAAGTTCCCCTCTGTGGCACAGCCTTAGAGATTTAGAAGTTCGGCTCCTGAAGAATTGTTTCTCAAAAAAATATTCAAAATGCGTTTAAGGATGATGGAGTGTCTGTCTCTCTCTTCCATCTCCTGACGCTAGACAACGAGACAGCCGAGGGCCCAGCGAGGGCCCGGGCGCTTTCATCGTCAGAGCAGTTGGCAGGGAGCTTGGGGCCCAGCCTTGCGGAGCCCCTGCTCCGTCCTGTGATTCGCAGATGATTTGGTTAATGAGCACAGGCTCCCTTTAAAGCACCTGCCTTTGGACAGATCAAACCTGTTTGCATTCTAATTGCTCTCCTTGGTGGCTCATGCTTTCATCCGTTGCCTTTTCTTCTAGCAGGATCTCAAACTTGCACAGCCCTGCTCACGAGATCCCTGGACAAAACCACCCCGAGCTCTGGTTCTTTCTTGGAGGCAGCCTGATGGGCAGACGGAGGCCTGCGTGAGGCCTGAGGGGCCTGTGCCCTCACCCTGACTCAGCCACGCCGAGAGGCATTAACATTGCACACCTACTTTGCCTCTGAAACTCTATTTCCCTATTAGCAAAATGAAGATTTTGAACAAGGTAGTTCTAAGATCCTTGTTATTCTTAAAATCAAAGTAACCTTTTTTGGGGCAAACTTTAGAGAATTAGAATCTGTGTATTTTCAACCCAACTACAAAACTTTTCGTGCTCTACACAATTTAAAATTCTATTCTGTGAAACTTCTGCTTGATCAGATAGCCACAAACCCAAGTGCATCATAGGCTGGGTTTCAGGGAGTTAAAAATATCCTTAGGATCATGCCACCATAGTTTAGACTTCTTTTTCTTTTCTCAGACTTCAGCAGTTTTAACAAAGCAGACATCACTTAAACCGTGGTGACAAGAAAATAGATACTAAAGAACAATGCACGGAGGGAAAGACGGGCTAATGGATTCATCTCTACGTGTGCAAAGTTAATACTGAGTGCAAGGACGTGTGGGGCTGTGCTGTTTGAAGCTAACTGAGCCAGGAGGTCAGCGCGGGGAAATACTGTATTATTGTCACGCAGAAATGAGGATGAATGCCACAGAAAAAGGCCAACAAGAAACTTAGTATTATGAGAATTTTATAAGTGATAAGAACATTTTTACAAATAAGTGGGGAAAGAGTCACTCTGTAATCCTGCTAAGAATAGTAATTAATTATTTGGAAAAACACACAATTAGAATTTCTCCTCAGACTCTCCATCCTCCTTTGAGGTACATGGGTTTCGAAGCCATGAGAACTAGAAGCAACTGAAAGAATATTTATCTGCACAAGGGATGAGGAAAGACATCTGAGGATCACCAGATCGATAGATTTGTGAATTTTAAATCTCCTCTTCAAAAATTAGCATGAAGAAAATGAACCACAATCAACCGATCTCTATTCATGCTGTGGGTACCAGCAGCTTATTGCTTTCTCTCGCTGACTAGTGTTACCCTGGAAGAATAATCAGAGTGCTTATGGATAATGTTGCTGGAGGAATTTTGGAACAAGGTGTGTGTGTGTGTGTGTGTGTGTGTGTGTGTGTGTGTGTGTGCGCGCGCGCCTGCGTGCGCACATGTGCACATTGCTTTATTTTCTTTCTCTCGTGTAAGTACCTAGGCGTTGGCTTTCTGGGTGATATGCTGGGTGTATGTCTAATTTCTACGAGCCCACCAGGCCCCTTATAGAGTAGAATGTCATCGTGACGCTCCCACCAACAAGGTTTGAGTGTCCCATTGGCTCTGCCTCTTTGCTCACATGTTGTGCTCTAACTCTGTTCATTCTTCACACATATTCTAATGGTGTGTATTTCACTGTGGTTTAATAGGCATTTCCTTGATTACTAATGATGCGGAGCACGTATGTGTTTTATGAGCGTTTGTATATTTTCCTTATGGAAAGTGTCAGCTTAAATGTTTTCACAGGTTTATTCTATTTGTTCCTGTGAGTTGTTTAAATGCTGTGTTGTAAGGGATTTTTTGTGTCTCTAAGGTGCCAGCCCTTTGTCCAATACATGTTTCATCATGATTTAAGTATTTTCTCCAACTCTGGGACTTGCTTATTCATTTTCTTTACAGTGCGTTTTGATAAATAGAAATTTTGAGTTTTTAAAATATGTGTAAAGTCTAATTTATCTTTTTTTAATCATTGTTCATCCGTGTGATTTGTCTAGGAAAACCTGGCTTGCTAACAAATGATGGATTTTTTCTCCCATAGTTTTTCTCTAAACCTTCATTTTTTCTTTTACATTAGGTCTTTGATCCACTTTGACTTAATTTGTGCATAAGGTGTGAGTTAGGGGTTGTTTTTTCTTCTTCTTCTTTTTTTCTTTTTGTGGATACTCATGTATTCCACCATCATTTTTAAAAAGATTTTTCCGTCTCTGCAGGGTTATTTTTGTCACTTTTGTTAAAAATTGCACGTATGTGTCTATTTCTGAGCTCTCCATCCTGTTCCTGGATCTACTTGTTACTTCCCATGCCAGCCTCCCTCTGTCTCGGTTATTGGTGTTTTTAGAATATCTCTTGAAGTTAGAAAGTATGGGACCTATAATTGTGATCTTTCTTTTTTTTCAAGCTTGCTTTGGTTTTTGGTTTGGGTTTTGATTCTAAGTCCCTTTGTGTGTGTGGGGGGGGTGTGCACCGGCGCACATGTGTGTGTAAGATATATGTGTGTGTATAAATAATATCAGACCATCTTTCAGGGCCTTTAATAAAAGCCTCCTGGAATTGGTAATGCATATTCACACTGCTTCTTTGCATATCACCTTCTCCCCACCCCTCACTTCTGCTCTTTGCAGTCACCTCAAAAATAAGTTATAGACACCCAGCTCTGATTTGGGCAGATGAGGAAGTTCTTCGTGTCCACTTCCCTTCACTGGTCTCATGTCTTACTCAATGTGTGTGTTCTCTATCTGCATATTTTTTAATATGCCATAAACATATTTTTAAAGACTTACTTAAATCTTTACCAAAATTGTAAATTAGATTAGAAGTCAAGCTTTGAGGCACCTGGGTGGCTCCTTCAGTTGGACGTCCAACTTCGGCTCAGGTCATGATCTCACGGTCCGTGGGTTCGAACCCTGGGTCAGGCTCTGTGCTGACAGCGCAGAGCCTGGAGCCTGTTTCAGATTCTGTGTCTCCCTCTCTCTCTGCCCCTCCCCGGCTCACCCTCTGTCTCTGTCTCTCAAAATAAGGACAAAAAAATAAATAATAAAATAAATTTTAAAAAGAAGTCAGAAAGCTTTGGTCAAAATATAGCATTGTTGCCTAATCTCTGTATCTCCATGAAAACCTTAGTATGATATATTTCTACATTTTAAAAATAAGCATAATTGTATATGTTCTGTTTAGTCACAAACGCTTTACTTAAATTCTGTTTTAAAATACAATTATGTGTATAGCATGACTTTAAATTTGTGATTTGTCAATACAAATGTAGGGGAATATTGATGCAAGTGGTTATTGATAATAACTCATTTTAAATGTGTTAACTATAATAAATAATGAGCTAATATTTTAATGTACAGTTAGATTTATTAACACATGTTTCTTTGTTGTTGTTGTTTTTACTTAAAAAATGAGCATCCAGGAATATTGACAGGGTTCCTTCCAATGTCAGAAATATTCCGTCTCCTACACAAGGACTTCATGTGATCTGAGGTACTGGTCCCTACAGACTCATTATATGTCCTGAAAAACAGGAGATATATATGCTTTCTCTGTTTTTCTTAACTGAAATTTAAAACACTTTTGTGAAGTTTGTACATGAGCATGAGATGTTGCTTGATTTGCTGTGATTTGTGTTGGATCCAGGACCCGTGACCTCCTTCCCTACACAGAACCCGTATTGCCGTCTGACAGAGCAGCCTCTTGTGCATGTAGGATGTAGGCAGATGGACTTTCTTTTCGTCCATCTTAAATTTCTGCCTCAGTTCCCCTGCCTTGGTCGTACCCTGCTGTGTACGCCTGGACAGCAACCATCTCGATGCTGTCCTTCTTCTGGGGCACCTGGGGGGCTCAGTAGGTTACACATCCCACTGCAGCTCAGGTCATGATCTCACAGTTTATGAGTTCGAGCCCCGTGACTGGCTCTGTGCTGACAGTCAGAGCCTGGAGCCTTCTTTAGATTCTTTATCTCCCTCTCTCTGCCCCTCCCCTGCTTGTGCTTACGCTCTCTCTCTTTCGCTCTCACTCTCTCTTTCAAAAATAAATGAATATTTAAAAAATATGATCTTTCTTCTACACGCCTCCAGAAGATCAGAGATGGATGTGATTTGCCCTTTTCCTTCTTCGCATGAACCCTCATTTCACTGTTTCGATTTTCCTGAGTGGTGGACCTCCCAAGTCCAAGGAATGGCCAGGTCAAAGTCTTTCTGCTCTAGTCTAAGAGGACAGAACACAGTAACGTCCCTAACCCTGTCTTTTATCTCTCATTCATTTCTCCTTACGTCGCATCCCGGCAAAACGGTGGGTGGATGCATTCTCTGGTGGTCCTGAGGGCTTGCTGTCATCCCCACGCCCGTCCCAGAGTTGGCTGAAGAGGCCGAACATATGCCGTTGATTTACTGTGATGTATTTTCACAGATGTTATTTGGAGTTTGGTCTGACCAGGTGAGGCAGACTAATCCATTATTAAGCATCCTGACACTTTTATGCCAGGGAGCGTTTGCATCAAGAGCGAGGTTAATACTCACTCCTGCTGCTGGGAATAGGAAGGCAAGAGCCTCCGCTGTGCAGCAGTCTCCCATCGTTTGCTGCCCAGACCACAGCCACCTGTTGTCCAAAGGAGTTCGTCTCGTAGTGTCGCCTCCTCCCTGCCCCCCCTGTGAAGCAGGACCACAGAGTTCATTGGTGCTCGGGTTTGTGGGGAGAGGGGCTGTCCAAGGTCATGCGGAGCAGGATTAAGGAAGCAGCTGGATCAGAGAAGAGCTGAAACACAGCGGTTCTCATAACGCAGATGCACAGATTCTGCTCTTGCCTTTATCTTATCTTTGACATCGTGGATGGGTAGGGGTGTTTTATTGTTAATTTAGCAAATAGAAAACCAAACGTAGAAGGGAAAAAAAACAGTAGGTTTTTTTTCTGCCATTACACGATCTCCTTATAAACACTGCAAGTGAGATAGTAAGAAATCTCATTTCCTATATTTCCTTCTTGTCAAAAATAGTCAAAGATGCAATAGACGGAGGGTTAACATTCAAGTTCCTTGGACTTTCTGGGCCTGAGGAAAACCTTTTATTTAAGTTACATCATTTACTCCCATCGGAATTTGGAAGTGTTGTGCATGGCTGGGTTTCTTTTCTTTTTTTTATTCTTTTTTTAAATAGTTTATTGTCAAATTGGTTTCCATACAACACCCAGTGTTCTTCCCCACAAGTGCCCTCCTCCATCACCACCACCTCTTTTCCCCCCTCCCCCTTCCCCTTCAACCCTCAGTTCGTTTTCAGTATTTAATAGTCTCAAGTTTTGCGTCCCTCTCTCTCCCCAACTCTCTTTCCCTCTTCCCCTCCCCCTGGTCCTCCATTAGGTGTCTCCTGTTCTTCTGTTAGACCTATGAGTGCAAACAGATGGTATCTGTCTTTCTCTGCCTGACTTATTTCGCTTAGCATGACACCCTCAAGGTCCATCCACTTTCCTACAAATGGCCATATTTCATTCTTCCTCATGGCCATGTAGTACTCCATTGTGTATATATACCACATCTTCTTGATCCATTCATCAGGTGATGGGCATTTAGGCCCTTTCCATGATTTGGCTATTGTTGACAGTGCTGCTATGAACATTGGGGTACACATGCATGGCTGAGTTTCAAAAGAAATTAGCTTCAAATCTTAGTATTTTACTAACTCCCTCTCCTCTAGAGACTGCAATCACTTATTCTTTTTTGGTTTGAATTTTTAAAAAATAAACAACTTAAAAAATGCAAGTAACTTTATTGTTGAGAAGAGCATATTTAAAAGGTTAACCAAAGTGACAGGGACATCAGTCACATCTGTCACTAGGAGGGCCGTCTTGAGTTGGTTTCGATATACCACCCTTTTCTTACTGTTTTTGTACAACCTCGTCTATGGCTTCCGCAGCCGCTCCTCCGAACGCAGCCACAAAAGGTAGCAATTCAGAGGCTGCTGCTCTCATTGAGTAGGTGAAGTGAGAGAAGATGGATTCTTCTATCATCTCACCAAAGAATTGCTTATTCTATTCAGATTTATAGTGTCTGCAGAACAAGAACGCTGTCACTCATACCGGCTCTGGCCATTATTTATTTATCAGCGCAGGCAGAAGCTGTAATTCACAATCCACTGGACAGCTGCCGAGCGCGCCCGCCATCCGTCATTCCCTCTTTCTCTGCTGACGCTGTCAGCGTTCCCAGCCTCTCTCTCTTTCAGCCTCTGTGCTTTGCATGTGTGGGTGGCCACTGCCATGTTGTTCTAGAAGGGAATAACTGGCCCAGACCAAGGATGCAAAGACGGACCATACATAGTTTACAAGGTCGTGGTGAACCCATGACAGAGATATATAATTTCACTTGAGCTAATGAGAAGATCTTCCTTTCCATTCCTTGCTAGCTGATGGAATGTGGTTGGGCTGCTGAGGGCAGTATGGGGAGATCCCACAGGGAGTAGATGGACACCAAGGAAAGAAGGAAAGACAGAAGACAAAGGAAAGAATGTCTCCGTGCAGGTCAATAGTTTTTTTTCTTTTTTTTTCCTTTTCTCTTTTTCCTTAAGCCAATATGAGTAGGGTTTCTGTATCTTGGGATAAGAGAATTCTGACGAATAAGCAATCAGTGGTTTTATTGACCAGACAGGAAGGAACACTAGAGACAAATAGGTGAGTCCAGAGAGATCAAACTTTCTGTGATCAATGGCGTGATGTCATTGCAGTTTTGATTGCTGCGTATGCAAACAGGGGCGGAGGGCGTTCAGGTTATCATGTGTAGGGAAATGAACCATTTCCCCAACACCTCCTGGAACAGAGACTGTGGGCAATTTATTTCAAATTCATGATCCATCTGTCTTTGGTGCACGACTTTTGTCAGGCTTTGAGGACTAGCGGATAGTACTTTTCTCACTTAAAAAAAGACCAGAACTTGGGTACAGAAAAGTTGCTATACACTCCCCCAAACCACACACTAGTAGTACATCAGCCTGACCTGAAAGGGCATATTATGTACTGTCAATTTGTGAATAACACTAATGGTGCTAGTGATTTTACTAATTCCAGTAATTGTATTTTTCTGGGATAATAGACATACTTGATCAAAAGGACCTTATCTACCAACCACTACCTAAAATCTTAAAAATTATATTGCTTAAAATCTTCACTCCTAGAATTTTCTCTGAATTCAGATTTTTAAATTGCTATGCTTCTAGGCAGAGTACTTAAAATACCTACATATAGTATACCAAATACTGTTTTAACTGGAAGGGAATTTTTGCCAGTATAAAATTATCTAATCATATTGATTAAATAATCAGTGTGTTAGATTCTTATTGGTCAAATCTACATTTTAGAGCCCTATTGATTAAATCTCTGTGTTTTACGTAGAACGGTTTAATTTACACAAGTTTTTCAGATACATTGTTTACTGTGAACATCACAAGATCCTTGTGTGAGGACCACAGAGAGACCTCATTTATGTACAATTGGTTTTTATTTTTTTATTTGAGCATAGTTAACACACAACGTTTCACTAATTTCAGGTATAAGCACAGCGATTCAGCATTTCTATGTGTCATGCCGTGCTCCCCACCAGTGACCCTACCATCCGTCCCTCACAACACTATTCCAACATCATTGACTGTATTCCCCACGCTGTGCCTTTCATTCCCCTGATGTATTCATCCCATAGCCAGAAACCTGTACCTTCCTGTCTCCTTCACCCATTTTTCCCAACCCTCATATATATATGTATAGATATAGATAACTGATTCTGCTTTTGGTCTGTCGATTCATTTGTTTGGTTTTCGGATTCCACATATGAGTGATAACCGAGATTAGGAAAAATCACGTAGCTTGAGAGTGGCAGAGCTGAGCTCATGAAATGCTCAGCTGTGAAGAGAGCAGGGAACATTTAAAGCCTATGCAGGGAGACCATGTGACTTTGATTCATTTTCTGCCCATGAGGAAAAGGAAATAAATACACTTAATTGGGAGAAAAATCGTGATTAGTTGTAACATGACTAAACAGGCTCTGTTATGAAGCAGAAATATTTATAGACTCCTAAGTGTAAAAGGAGAGCTCATAAATTCACAAAGATTATAAAAGCAGCTTCCAGGATGTACTCAGGGATCGACATACTCTGAACCCCAAGTAGTAGATTACCTCTTATAGAGAACGAGAAGCCCCAGGCAGGTGAAGAATTCCTGAGTGCACTTAATGCAGTTAGTTTATGGGACAGGGAGTTAGAAATTTGCAAATGAGGTTGCTGAAATATTGTCAGTGGCCTCTGAGGAACCGTGACTACTGAGCTTCTGAGGACCCAGGAGATGTAACACCTCTAGGCTTCATTCAGTATGGATTCTCCTAGGATAAGCCATATTGGACTCACATATTTTGTTTTTTCTTTAAAGAGGGCATGAGAAAGGTATCCATAAAATGGGCTTGTTAAAATTAAGTGTGCATCTAAAGAACCCGACAGGCTGGTTAAGAAAAAAAAAAAAAAAAATAGATTGCTGGGCTCTACTTCAGGAGTGTCGGGAAGCGTGGATTGGGACTTGAGATTTTCTGTTTAACACATTTCTGGTGACACTGATGGCTGCTGTCCCGACAGCCACGCATTGAGAACCCCTGGCACAGTTAGCCATGCTGCCCTGGCCCCGGTAGCCACTTGACATTGGATTCTTTGCAGCCACCTGGAGAAGCCCGGAATTATGTGAGCACACTATCATCTCCAGGCCCAACTGCTGTAACAATTTCCCTCACCCGGATTTCCATTAACGGTGCTGTTGGTGACCACATGACTCCTGGGCTCACACCAGCTGTCTTCCAGTTGCCAAGTTGAGTCATGCGTGGACCCTCTTTTCTGACTTTGAAAAAATATAATTCACTCCAAATTGCTTAGGTAGAACATAAATTTCCTTGCAGTTCTTAAGTGAGTCATAGACTTGTTAGAGCGGCCAAAGGAATGTTCATAAGGATAAAGTTGCCAGGATAGTGCTCAAAACCATCACACCAAACCGGCCGACTGCCATGTCCTGCGGGTGTGGCTTACCGTGGAAACCATTGTTGATCTCAGAACCACAGTGCGTTACTGGGCAGACTTTGAAATCCCTAGTGTGTGTCCACAGCTCTCAGCGCTACCAGCAGAGAAGATTCCTGCCACAGAGCCTTTTTCTAAGCTGGTCACCTCTGCCTTGAGGTCTGTGGGCACATGTGACCCTAGATCACAAGCCTGTATCTCAACTTAAAGTGAACTAAGAAAATATGTTTCAGACCCCTCCTTGGAATGGCATAACTTAGAATGTGGGGATCTATCCACGTTTAGGGAGTCGTTTCAAAAACGTCAGATGACCTTCTCAATGGTTGTATGTTACGAACGGTGCCAAACTCAATGTGTTAAGACAACAGTGCATCCTCTTCCGTGTTTCTGTGGATCAGCTGGGCTGAGCTCAGTGGTTCGTGCTGGAAGAGTGTGGTGCAGCTGTGGGCAGAAGTGGTCAGGGATGCGTCCCTATGAAGGCGGGACAAGGCTGGATGTGCAAGGTGGCTCACTCACACTGACGTCAGTCGGAGCTACCTTTCAGCTGAATACTCATCTGGGGCTTCTTAAAGCATGATGGCTAAGTTTAGGAGAAAACAAATGAAGAGTATGCATGAGGCAGGAGTAAGAAGAAATGCCCAACTCTGTAGAGAAATCTCCCTGTCTTTGGCTTAGGGCCACGTCCATCCTTCTCTACAGGTCCCGGGACCTGTCCAGATCCAAAAGGTGGAGTGGTGGGAATATTACAGTGAAGAAGGACATGTCCGGTGGGCATTGTGGTGCTGGCCAGCTTTGGAATACACAGTGTGCCAGAGCCCTACTTGAAAATGGACAGACAGGGGCACCTGGGTGGCTCAGTTGGTTAAGCGGCCGACTTCAGTCATGATCTTGTGGTTTGTGAGTTCAAGCCTCATGTCAGGCTCTGTGCTGACAGCTCAGAGCCTGGAGTCTGCTTCAGATTCCATGTCTCCCTCTGTCTCTGCCCCACCCCTGCTCACACTCTGTATCTCTGCCTTTCAAAAATAAATAAAGGTTAAAAAAATTAAAACAAAGAAAATGGACAGACAGCATTTTTGCAGCTAACTCATAAAACAAACAAATGCCCGACACACACACACACGCACACGCACACACACACACACATGCACACGCACATTGGCATTCAATCAAGTATGTTCCAGTGCTGGCTTCAAATACAAAGGTAATTGTCTTGACAGCCTACTTCTATACATACTAGACAGAGTTTGCGCTCTCTCTGTAATAGAAATAGGATGGAGATTAGACGCGGGACGTGCCTCCCAACCACAGGTGAAAAGTGAGGTTCATCAGCAGGTTTCCATAGTGATGCTTTCTAATGATATACATCATTTGTGCATTTACCTTTTATCCTAAGTACATTTTCTGGGGGAAAATGTTTCTATTGCAAACATGGGGTTAGACTGAACCATCAGGGTGATGCTCCACTGCTTTGAAGTCAAACCCTCCAAACTGAGTATCCTCATAAATTAGTAGTTTGCTCTAATGAATAAGATTCAGATTAGAATTGCTCTTTAAAAACTAAAGGATCCATTCTTTCTATGACTTTGCATCTCAAACATGGAGCTATTTTGACCTCACAAAGAAAATTGTGTACAATGTCACCACCACATTCTCCTTGTTGATCGCCTATTAGATAAGAGACTAATGATTCTCATGACTCCATCCATATCTGAAAAAAAAAAAAAACAGCGGTAAAAGTGGGTACTGTCACTGACTGTCCCTGTTGAGAAGCTTTATAAACACAGCTTTGGTGTAGAATTGCTGTCAAGCTAAAAGAATTCTAGGCAACACTCAAGATTTCTTCACACTTGATTACCTGAGGCATTCCATGGCCACCCACTAAGGCTGTTTACAAGTACTCACTGAGATCACTTAGAACTCCTTCAGAACCCAAAACCTTCTTCAACTCTTTGGAAACTGCTTCCAAATTCTAACAGTTGCCAAAGAAGTTATTTTATTTCAGTACTTGTTAAAATAATTTTGTGCAAATGAATATAGATTGGTATATTGAGTTGTACCAAATGAAAACTGTCTTACATATCGAATTAAGTTAAAGACTATACATGTTGAGGGGTACCTGCGTGGCTCAGTCGGTTAAGCATCCGACTTCGGCTCAGGTCAGGATCTTGCGGTTTGTGGGTTCAAGCCCTGAGTCAGGCTCTGTACTGACAGCTCAGAGCCTGGAGCCTTCTTCAGATTCTGTCTCCACCTCTCTCTGCCCCCCCCTCCATACTCATGTTCTGTCTCTCTCTGTCTCTCAATTATAAATAAAAACGTTTAAAACATTTTTTAATTAAAAAGAACATACATGTTGAGACTTTTCATTTTGCATCCTTTGTCTGCCCCTTCACAATTTGGCATCACGTTGGTGTGACTCATAGGCTCCATTATGCGTAAACTAATAATCTGAAAATATGAGGATTTGATTAGAGGGAGAAGTTTGTGAGTCTCAACATTTTATGTAAATCATTTACGTAAATCCTCTGCCGTCAAAATGAATGTACCATCCTCGACGAGGCCCGGAACAATAAAGTCCAGAACTCCTAGGGTTTGCTTTGTCCATGAAATAATTACCAGGTCTTCAGCTGAAAGAGAGGACAGAGAGTGGCCTGATGAGCAAAGGCAAGAGAGGGCTGACTACCGGCTTTTCATACTTTTAGAAAAATCTTCCTGTTTATAGCCCTACTTCTTTCCAATTTCCAGGGAATTGGTAGCTCTTTGACAAAAATGTGGTCTTTCCCAGTGCTGTTTGGCTTTTTAAGATCTACTGAATCTCCTTTTCCTATCACTGTTTTTCTTACTGTTATCTCCTTTCAGATTGCATGTCTCTGGTAAGGTTTTTATAATGTTTATTTTAAGGAAATTTAAGAAATTAAATACAAAAACATTTTTAGGTAGTGACAGTACTCTGTGTGGTACCATGATGATGGATATGTGTTATTATTCATTAACCCAAGTACATATTCTAACATACAGCACCAGGAATGATCCTGATACAAATGATGGACTCTGGCTGATAACGCTGTATCACTGTGAGTTCTTCAGTTGTAACAAATGTACCATATGGTGAGGGACGCTGATAGAGGAGGACACTGTGCATGTGGGGGTCTGGGAGTAAACAGGATGCATCTTCCTCTCAACGTTGCTGGGAACCTAAAATTACTCTAAAAAATTAAACCTTACAAGAATACGAAAGCATATGATCAGTTCTCTGTGTTAACCCTTGAGTAAGATTTTATACTTTTGCTTGTCCTGGACATAATTCAGAGTATCCAATCAAGCAGACTGAATGACTGTCAAGGTACATGATAAAATATTTATTTGGTAAAAAAAAAAATCAACGTATCATGTTCATGTAAGTAAGTAAAATGTGCTGAGTCTAGACATTGAAATCATAAAACTAATTTTTCACTTATTTGCAATGATAGATTTTTAAAAATTTTCCAAAATCAAATAAAAATGTCATACATAAAGTAGTCATAACTAAAAACGAATTAAGGGGTTGTTTCATAGAGAAGAAAATAGATTACCCCAGAAACCATTAAATGAAGCCAGAGCCATGATTTGGAGAGTTGACTTCTGGTTACTTGTGATGCAATAAAGCATTTAGAGAAAGCTTGAAGACTGAATGGTATTAATCTCATGAAGGAAATAGTAAGGATTGTTTTTCCATGAGAAGAGAAAATCTATGAAAGAGTAAAAGGTTGATAGAGAAATTATTACGTCATGCTTTGTGAGAGACATAAATACATGCTCAAAATTTGGGAGCCCATGGAGTTATAAGAGGTGCCATGATGGGAAGATGGAAAAAGCAGACATCTTGACTCACTTGACTCCTAGGAATATGAAGGATGCTCTCCATGCTACGAGATGTGTGATGTTGGCCAAATCACTGTCTCTCTTTATGCTCCAAGAGCTTGGCTGATTATCTCTAGATCCCTTTCAGTTATGCCATGAAGAAGGAAGAGATTAATTGAATTCTGCTTGGAATTACTCAGAACTTTCCTAGGTTAGGTCCTGTCCATAAACTACCAGCTCCTCCATCAAAGGGACCAGCAGACCTACTAGACTTTGAATATGGAGCAACAGTAACTCTTCATCAAATGTGCAGTATACGGTTGTCTTAGTCAGTTTTCCTTTAGCAGAGCTTCAGGAGGGACTGAGCTCTCCACACCTCACTGCCTGATCTTGATGAGGTCACTAGCTTTGACATCCTCCCCTTCTGGAAACCTGCCCTTCCTGAATGCCGTGCTTACTCACCTCCAAGGTTCTGCAGTACCACAGGCTAAATATATCTCAACTCCGTCCTTGGTTCTTTATCTCAACTTTTAGTGCACTTGGCCAGGTTCTTATCCTTTGTTCTACTGAAGTGTACTTACGGGAATGGTTGGACTTTATGCCTTTCTACATAGCCATTAGAAAATCTGCCTAAAGTATGCATCCTCATCACTGTCGAAGTTATATAAAGATAAAATAATTTATTAAAATTTAAAAGCCATGTCCCTTAGTGTGACATAGTAGGACCTGGGTGATCTGGCCACTATTCCCCTTTCCATTAACCAATGACATATACTTTTCTACCTAGGTTATAAAGGACCCTCCACAAGACTTCCTCTTGTTGGAATGCTAACTCATCTGTTTTTGGTCTGTACATCACCTACTCTTTCTGTTTTTGAGGACTCAGCTCTGGCATTATTTCCAGAAATGTTTTCCTTACTCTCCATTCCTCAATCTGAGTTGGGTTCTGTCCTTTTCTCTACTCCCACAAACCCTGAGCATTTATCTAACAATACCTTCACAGAGTTTATCATCCCCTTATGTTTATCTAGATGACCAATTTTCAGGTCTTCTGCAAGCAGAGACTATGTGCTATTTTTATTGTTGTATTCATCATCTCTAGCATAAGTAATCAATAAGTAATCATTGAATGAATACATAAATTTTGTCCTTTCCAGGATTGTTTGCAAGAAACTTTATATTCTTAAAATGTTTGGTATCCTTTGTAAATACTCTAGAAAATAATTCACGAGAAATGTTACCTCAAAACAATTAAAGTAATTATGAGTTTATGTCCATCAATCTGCTAAATTTCAGAGGTTTATACCCCCATGCATCATGCGAAGATGCATTCAACAGAAGCGTTATCAAAGGGAAAACAAACTTCACGACACTTGTTAAAATGGTAAAAACAGCCTTTATCCAAAACAGCTGTCATAGGTGTAGGAACCACTGTGGTGGGGTTTTGCAGTATGGAAGGGAGATTCGGCTCTGTTCTAAATACAAGGAAAGGTGGGGGTTTAGAGCCAAGGAGCCGGGCAGGGTCAGTGCATGGAAAATTAGTAAAAGGAAATATCAGGGGTAGGGTGGGTTCTGTATAAACTGACTTAGCAGGAACCCTGCCAAACTTGGTGTGTTGAGGACATGCATAGGACATGCATGACTAGGATGACACCTAGTCAAAAAAGGCTCGAGGAGGCCATTTAGAGTGGGTAAGGAGGAGGTCAGGATCCATGACAGTTAATGCCAAGTGCCATTAGCACATTCTCGTTTATTATACCAATGAATAAAAAAAGTCTTGTAGAAAGAACTAGCTTATTTCCCCATGGAACTTGTGGTACAGAATATGTATAAACCTTGAATTGGTTTGGTTTTTTTCAACACTGTAAAAATGATTTCTACCAATAACAGTATAATGCAGATACTATGCCAGCAAGTGATTAAAAAAAAAAATCAGATACGTGGGACATCTAGCTGTCTCAGTCGGTGGATCCTATGACTCTTGATCTCAAGGTCATGAGTTTAAACCCCATGTTGGGTTTAGAGATTACTTTTAAAAAATCTTTAAAAATAAATACATAAAAATAAGTTTAAAAATCAGATGTGATTATCATTTGGCAAAGTCTGTGACTTCCATGCTCCTGCATTCTCTGGGATCCTTTTACCCATTTCTGAGATGAATGGAATGTAACCAGGAAAAGGGTTTTATCTGAGAAAGAGTTAGCAAAGTTAATTATAAACCTCAAAAATAAATTCATAAGCAGAAATACCATGACAGGAGTATATATACCACAGCCCTTTTCTGTTGTAGACTGGACTACACAATTTCTGAAAAGGCCATAAGCAAGCAGCCATTGGCCAGATTGTAAATGTAACAACCAAATCATAATTAGTTATTCAAATAACATTCCCCTGTGCATCACCGGTCGAAAATAATGTGTGTGAGTGTAACAGGGAACTATCTATCTAAGCTCTTGTTAAATCTACTTATTGCTCGTTCTATTTTCACAATCCATTTGCTTAAGCATGATGTGAGTAATGGAAGAGTTGAAGGAATCTGTCTCTCTGGCAACAGGTGATAGGTCTTTTGTCCATCCATAAATCTAAATGGAAGCCAAACAAAACAGAAGGGAGAAATTTTGGCAAGAGATGAACAATAACCCAACTTTAATTTTGCAAACCCTCCTCACCCCCAACCCCCCGCTCCTGCCTGTAAATGTGCAGCTGGGACATTTGGTTCATTCTGCATTCATGAAAACATTTCACAGTTGTGTGGGCATAGCAATCCAATTGATTTAGACAACACAATAGCTCGAGAATGTTTGGGCAGAACTCCAAATTCAAAAAGTAACAGGACAGGCAGAATTGAAACTCACCATCTTTTTTTTTTCGATAATTGAATTTCATTCAGTTTTAGCCACTTAAAAATCATCAAAAAAATTAAAATAAAAAAAAGAGAACTGTTTCCAGTTGCAATTTCAGGAAATGCTGGGCTAACATGAATCAGAAATCCACATTCACCATTTGCATTCAGAATCCTCTATGTCACCAATTGTATACATATGACTTAAAAGCACTCCTTTACCGGGGCGCCTGGGTGGCTCAGTCGGTTAAGCATCCGGGGACTTTGGCTGAAGTCATGATCTCACGGTTCATGGGTTCAAGCCCCGCGTCAGGCTCTGTGCTGACAGCTAGCTCAGAGCCTGGAGCCTGCTTCAGATTCTGTGTTCCCTCTCTCTCTGACCCTCTCCTGCTCACACTGTCTCTCAAAAATCAATAAAAAACATTAAATTTCTTTTTTTTAAAAAGCACTCCTTTAGCTTGAGAAGAACTCTGCACATATCAAAAGTACTAAGCCTGTCCAATCACCTGATGTTAGAGGAGAAACGGCAGGTTGTCAATGTTTCATGTCTCCAGCCCAGCAGACTCTCTTTAGGGACAGCCTTAGTAGATGCCATTGGAACATTAATGCAGCATTTCTAGAGATAGTGTTAAGAAATGGCTTCCTAGTAAGCTCCTTGTCTTGACACAAAAGTTAAACAACCAAAGGGAAATGTAACAATCCTTTTGCAGCATTTGGAATGGTCATGCCCACTGATTTTATTTCCAAAAGTGAGCACAGGGATCTTGTTTTCAAAAAGAGTGGTAGCCCCCTTCTTTTTACTGTAGCTCATTTTACTCTGCCAAATTCAACGGTAGTTTCCAGAAAGTCTGCCCTCAGAAGTGACAGGGTAAACAGCTACCAAGGGGCTCTTGGTCTCTCTTGAAATCGTGAAGATTCATGGCCTATCTTATCATTGACCTCCACATACTTAATGCAGAATTTTATAAGGAAAACCTGAGAATAATTGTTGTGTGTTTTCTGTTATTACTCCTTCCCATCCTCAGCCACCCACACCTGCCTCTACTTTCCATCTAAAATGGCAAACAGAAAACACAGAATGGCTGTTGGGATATTACTGAACAAGTTCTATTCACTTCTGCATGGACAGTTTAGGGAAACCTGGGTGGCTCAGATGGTTATGTAGCTGCTTTCACTCAGGTCACCATCTCACGGTTCACGGGTTCGAGCCGGTGTCAGGTTCTGTGCTAACAGTTGGGAGCCTGGAACCTGCTTCAGATTCTCCCTCTCTCTCTGCCCCTCCCCCCTCTGTCTCCCTCAAAAACAAATAAACATTAAAAAATAAAATTTAACAAATAAACAGACAGTTTAGACAGACTCGATATCTTACGAAGACAGCTGTTTCAGACATCAATTGTATGTTTTAAATAAAACCTCCGGAACATTCTGTTCTGGAAGTCAGTCTCTGTGTAAGCCCCTGGAGAACATGGACTATTTATTGTCTAGATATCTAAGTAGGATTGACCGCCAAAAGGAAATGAAAAGGTTATTTTAGCTCAGATCTCCTCTTTCTTTGAAGCCTTGTTATAGAAAAATAAATTATTTTATTTTGAAACAAAACTGAATTTTTCCAAACCTTTCATCATTTTAATTCAGGTGGAAGCATCCAGAAATGTTAGAAAAAGAGTAATGCTAACAGATCTTTCCAAAAGTGCATTTACTTTTGTTTTATATTTTTGTTTTCTATATTTTAGGAGTGTGATGTTAACTTTAAACTGGGAGTCCTGTTAGGTATTTAAACATAATTTGCAGTGATAGATTTTGAGAGGCACAAATGCTTTAAATGATTAAAATAATCAAATATAGATATTGTTCATGGACAAGTACTTGTTCATTTTCATAGGCCGGGGGAGAGAGTACACAAAAAGTGAACTTCCCAATTAGATCTGTGTTAGCAGTACACAGAAAACATACCAGGGGAATGATAATAATATATTTTTTACTGTTTATTTTAGAAAGAGAGAGACAGTGCAGAGTGTGAGCAGGGGAGGGGGAGAGAGAGAGAGGGAGACACAGAATCCGAAGCAGGCTCCAGGTTCTGAGCTGTCAGCACAGAGCCTGATGTGGGGCTTGAATTCACATACCATGAGATCATGACTTGAGCCAAAGTCAGACACAACTGACTGAGCCACCCAGGCGCCCTGGGAATGATACTCTTTGAATCTCCCATGAAACTTTTACTCAGGATTTAGTGTGACTAGAAAATACTGTGCAAAAAGAGGGAAATCCTGGGGCACCTGGGTGGCTCAGTCAGCTAAGCATTTGACTTCATCTCAGGTCATGATCTCACAGTTTGTGGGTTCGAGCCCCGTGTTGAGCTCTGTGCTGACAGCTAGCTTGGAGACTGGAGCCTGGAGCCTGCTTCAGATTCTGTGTCTCCCTCTCTCTCTGACCCTCCCCTGCTCACACTGTCTCTTTCTCTCTTTCAAAAATAAATAAAACAAAAAAAATAAATAAAGAGGGGAATCCTATCATTAGTTAAGTAGTGGAAATGAAGCAAGGTGTTGATTAATAGGAGTTTATACATAAGCCTACTATAAAAGTGAGTGATATACCAATGGCTAGAGAGGGCACAATAAATTTGACAACAATTAGTGTAATATAGAAATATGAAATCTCTTTTTGTTCATGTTAATATGACATTGTGAAATCATGGAATGTTGTAGTTCAGAGTTCCAACTATTTGTGACTACAAGAAAAATATTGGTCTTAATACATTGACTCTTGTATGTAAAAATCGTGATGTGGTTTTGGTTTTGCGTGTTTTTACTGCTTGGTTGATTTTTAAAATATTTAGTCTTTTGGATGCTCTATTACAGCCAAGGATCAAGAAATCTCTGGCACATAATAGTTACTCAGGAAATGTTTAATAATTAAAGAATTAATGTTTTTGAAGGAAGCAGATCTGAGGACTTCCTGGTAAAAGTTGAGACGCATGGGCATAATTCACAAAGCATTACCATTCTTCCCCTTTTTTTGGTAAAGGAAGAAACTTGCCAAGAACAAAAAAGTTACTTTTCAAGTTTAACTTTAAAATTAGACTTTTATAAGCTCATAAGACAGACCACCCACATATAAAGCTTCAGAGAAATGAACTCCCAAGTCTAGAATATGAATAACCAGGGAGAAGTAAGGGAAGTGGCTGTAGAGTTTTTTACTATAATCCATAGCATTAGTAAGATGTAAAAGACCAGTTTTGCTACTTTCTCAGGAGGTGGGTCTAAGCCGTTTCTTGATCCCAGTCTTGGGGGAAGGGGTGTGCAGAGGTCTGAGAAGAGAAGGCAAGAACGTAGGAGGAGTGGCCTGCAGTCTGGGCTCTCACAGCTTGCTTGTGGGTGAGAAGCCACCGTGAGTTTCAGGAGGATTACAAATCCCAGATACAGTTCCTGGGTTCGTGTCGGGAGAATGGCGCCTCCTCTTTCTGACTGGGATCCTGGCAGGGGGACGCCCTGCTGTAAGATCAGAGGACTGAGACCCACTTAGAGGACAGGACCTGAGAAAGCCCAGTCTATGCTCAACCTCAAGATTCCTTCCCCAAGTTTCCAGTATGAATGAAACCGAGTCAATGACGTTCCCAGGGCCCTCAGTGAGGGACACGGAAGGTGTCCAAGAACTGAGAGTATGTGTTATGGCCAGACGCTTGGGGAAGGAAGGCTGAGATCCCAGCTAGGTCTGCCGTGAAATGAGGCCATCACCACGTATCTCAGAGGTGAGATGTAATAATTCGTGAAGCACTTTGTCAACTGTTGGTGTTTGTATCAACAACTGGATTATTTGGATCCTGTTCTGTTCTGCATTAACCATATTTCATTAGATAATTTAACCCAAGAAAATCAAAATAATGGAATAAAGGAAGTCTTGAGTAACCACAAGAACTCGGACTGTTATTGTAATTCTTTTTACCATCATAAAGAAATATGTATATCATACCCCTACACACAATTGCAATTCAATCCTTTGGTGTTATTCCATGGAATAAAACCGAATTGCCAAAAATGTGAATGCATCACTGTGATGTCACCGTAAGTCTTTATTATGACCCATCATGTTGTCCCGAGGGTACCACTGTACTGATGCTAACTCAGATTTACAACTGAAGAGAAGACACTGGTGTCATTTGCTAAGACTATAGCAAATCATGTTTTATTAATTATGGAGAGATTAACAATGAGTGCTCATGGGAAATCTTTGTTAATAAGGTCTATTTGGAAGCTTCTGGTATCTGGACTCCAGGACATATTATCTTCTACTATGAATGTTTAATAAATATTAGGCCTTTTCCCTTTCCTCTCAGAGAATTTCATCTCAGTCTGAACAAGATAGGTGTCTAATAGATGACCCTATGTCAGAAAGTAAATCAAGGCTACATTTTATAATCCTTCTAAATTAAAACCTAAGCACTAAGCCCAAGATTATACTTTATAACATATGAAAACAGAGCACTTTATATTATGTTAAAATTTTTTAAAATATTTTTTGGTTTATTTTTGAGAGACAGAGAGAGACAGTACAAGCAGGGGAGGGTCAGAGAGAGAGGAAGACAGAATCGGAAGCAGGCTCCAGGCTCTGAGCTGTCAGCACAGAGCCGACACAGGGCTTGAACCCACGAACCATAAGATTATGACCTGAGCTGAAGCCCGACGCTTAACCGACTGAGCCACCCAGGCGCCTCTATATTATCTTAAACATAGAATCAACTCTTCTGAAAGAAACTGTAGCCAACTTCATATTTAAGATAATTGGTAGAGAGATTGCACTGACCTTTTTAAAACAGGGCTGAAGTGTGACCTTTGATGTACCTATGGGCAAAATTATACTAAGACAATAATTATTAGTGGAAGATGGAGGGCTTGGAAGGACTATAAATTGTTTTGCCAAAGAAAATATATAATTCTTCAGAAATCTGCAAGTGAAAATCATAATGGGGAAACTCATAGTATATAATCATTTTTTAGTACTCATTAAATAAGATTCTCAAGGCAGAGTTTTAGATTGCTCCAAATTATGCTTTGTACTCATAGAATGTTTATGCTGAAATCTTGGACTATTTCCCACTGTTTGATGAGCATGAAAATGTTCTGAACAATGTCTGCTTTGGCCCACAGTTTTTTGTTTGATTTTTAAAAATTTCTAAAAATATTTATATTTAAGAGAGACAGACCGAAACAGAGCATGTGAAGGGAAGGGGCAGAGAGAGTGAGACACAGAATACAAAGCAGGCTCCAGGCTCTGAGCTGTCAGCACAGAGGCCAACACAGTGCTCGAACTCACGAAATGCAAAATCATTACCTGAACTGAAGTCAGTACTTAACCAACTGAGCCACCCAGGTGCCCCCGCTCATAGCTTTATTTTAAAACCCTGGCTACTGTATTTCTCTGCATTCTGCACCAGATTCAACAAATATTTACTGAGTTAAATTAGGACTTGTTCTAGATATCGGAGACGGAGATGTGATTCAAACAGATAAAATGACTCAAAAGATGTGAGAACAAAAACAGTTCAAACTACTCATTCGACAGACAAGGAAACCAAAGCCTTGTGGGACAGATGATTATCTAGTATCTCTAAGGCAATTTGTCACTGAGAAAAGACTAGAATGTGACACACTGACTTCTAATTCATTATTCACTCTTTTACCAGGTAGCATTTCCTGAGGGAAATCAATCCCTATTGGCTACCTAGCTTGTGTCAAAACAGATCAGATAATGTAGTTTTTCCCATACAAAATTCCTGTTGATATAAAACAATGTGGTATAAATTGCCACTTTGAAAGCTTTACAAATCCTGTATATATTGCTTAATTGGGTAAGGACTAAGAGTTTATGACAACATAAATTTAGAAAATGGTGGATTGTTACACAAGATTTGCTCACAGTGCATAGAGTGAGTTTCTTCTTATCTTTGCTCCATTTAGGCAAATTAACAGCACATTTATGAAAGAAGACAACATATTTATGCATTTTAAAATTTTATTAGGATTTCCTTGTAATGGCACATTCTAACATTGATAAAGAATCAAGGTCTTTAGAATATATTCTGAACTGTGTGTAATACACTTCATTATGATTAAGTACAAGTTATGTGTAACTTATGAGCCATATCTTTATTCCTATTTATTACATGATAAAATGTTCCCTAAAAGTACCAACAGATACTTAGTATATAATATACTTTACCTTAAATTATCATTATGGAGACTAACTAAACAAATGTTTGATGGTATACATAAATACACCTTAGAATAGATAAGTGTAGGGAATGATTATTGTTTTTTGTTTGTTTTCATTTTTCTTTTTGTCTTGGCTTCTGAATATTTTCAATTCCTGGGGAATCTGCTATTAGATTGTTTTCTAAAAAAGAACACTTAAAGGGTTTTTTTATTGGACCTTTTCACACAAGTTCACACTCCGGTGGATTGTGACTTTCAACCACGTTACTGAAATACACAAATCAGACTGCCATTTTGCTGGTGAGGAATGGAGAGATTTAAAATTCTTGGAAAGCAGGAGAACAAGATCACAAAAAAAGGACAACAGGAAGGTTTGGTCGTTATGAATATTGAGTGAAAACTGCATTGGAAACCAAATCACCTGGAACCCTGACTTAGCTTTTTGGAACATATCGATCTCTCTTATGGTCAAGATTGTCTGCAAATGATCATTTAGACATTTGGAGGCCAAAGACATCAGAAAGCTGGAACCACATTTTGACTATTTCCCCCATACCAGTGGGAGATGCTCTCCAGCTCTCCTGAAAGAAAGTATTGTTTTTTCACATTTCTAGATATTAGAAGAATGGAATTTGGCTTCATAGAAATAGACTTCAGACAAACTGAAAACACACTGAGGGCTGAAGAGGGAGGTGGAAAAGGGAAGAGGGTTATGGGCATGAAGGATGTGGGGATGAGCACTGGGTGTTTTATGGAAACCAACTTGATGATAAACTATTTAAAAATTTTTTAAATTAAAAATCTTCTATATAGTTATTAAAAAATAAATAAAATAATAAAAAGAGAAAGAGACTTCAGAAATCAACATTTTTAAGTATTTATATTTTGTGAATTCCTGGGAATGATGACTTCTTAAGGGACATTAACCAGATTCTATTTTGTTAATTAGAAAATATTTGAAGGAAACCTTCTCTGGTCGGCCTTTTCTCTTCACCCGGGGAGGAAGTGGCTCCATGATACCTTGGTGAATGCACTCTTCATGATGAAGAGCTCAAATGCACGGTAGAAAAGCAAGTCCTGGACTTATCAACTCCAGTACAGTTCACAGTGGGAGGAGGAGAGAATGACCGTGAGGACATGAGAGGAATCCTATGAAATGTATTCTATAAGTGCTTTATGAAAATTAAAACATATGTAAAGATCAGGATTTTCCAAGGTCCTGTGGAAGAGACAGACTTATAAATGTGGTAAATGGGATAAAATCCTCCATTTGAGTTTCTGTCCTCAAATTCAAAGACCTCACACCAGAGAGAAATCCCGTGAGTGATGACGATTGTGTCAAGGACAACTTGAGTGTTTATATCTGTATGAACAACTTTATAAAGAGTCATTGGACACTCTGCAAGGGGAGGAAGCTTATAAATATTTTATTGGGGGAAGAAAAAGTCTTGTGGAGAGAGCAACTTTTCACTCTGTTCAGAAAGGAGAGACTTCACAAACACAACTGATGGATGTATTTTCCTATTTTCCTCTTACTCATAATGTGTATCCTTAATCACAAAAAAAAATATGGATTAGTGTGAAAACCTAGTTATGCAGCAGGACCTGACTACATGGCCTAAAGATAAAAACCATAGCATTTTGACATATACTTACCACAACCTCTCAATCAAGTAGTTACAGATTTATTTTGATTGTATTCTATTATGTAATTTTGCAAAAATGTCAGTTCCTCCTACAATAGCTTTAGTAGATTTTTTATATTATGAGTGAGTTGACTACAGTATACTCAAGATTATTTATAATTTACATTTCACTATTAAATAAGAAAAAAACTGTGATGAACATTTCTGTAAGCAAATATTTGCTCCCTTGTTTAATTTATGTCCCATTGACCAATGGCTTACATATTTATGTCCATGAAAACTACTTAATAGTGGAGTGGGGAAGCATTTACATTAATGTATCTGCAATGTCCTGCCTGATTCCTGCTGGTAATTAATGGGAAATATGTATTTCTTTCTGTTTTAACTTCTAAGTTCTCCTACAAAGGATGTCACCCAAGTGAATGAAAACCTTGGAGTCATTAACATAGTCTTTCAAACTGTGGAGATTCTCAGTCTTATGTGCTTTGTTTTTATCTTTTCTGTTAATGTATCAGGATTTTCTCATCTATGTATTGAAAGTCACAATTTTTTTAAAAGATGTGCATACATACTTTGACAGACACCTATTAGGTCAGATTTGAGCTCAAGTAGAGTTTTTTTTAAGTCATCCAATAAGAGGAGATTTATACCATATTTATTTAGTCCACTTTGCTAATGAAACAACTGTTCTTCCAGAAGCCACAACTCATCAGGTGTTTTATCCCAACAAGCTATTGAAATTACTAAAATGATATTAGTTGATTCCCATTTTTACAAGTTTCTCCTTTCTCACAGAGGCTTGGAGAAACTGAACGTCCCCCGGATATCAGAGCTAGTCATTGGCAAGATCAGACTTGAAATACTGTTCTTCCTTAATCCCAAAGCCTACCCCAATGCCTAGTCTGCCTGGTTTGTAAACTTGCTGACAGAACCTTTTAAATCTTTAGGATTGCTAAAGGAAATCACTTCAGTTGAGTTCATTTCCTCAGGTTGTCTCTTAAAATGGGAAAAGGTGATTCTTAGCCTTTCCTTGTGTTTTCCCCAAGTTGTGAATTTCTCAAACTGAAAATAGCCCTCCCCAATGGCTTAGTAAAGAACACTTTACTATCACCTGTTTTCAGTATTAGCGATCCACGGGTGTAGAGCCACATAAACACTTCCCGTTCATCCCTTACTTACAAAGACGTAAGTGTTTATAGCTCCCATGTCCTCTGTCTTCTTTCTCACCATCTTACCCAGACATGTCCATGACATCCAACCCCAGCCGGTCTCCTTTACTGTTACCAGGCATATGATGAAAACATTTTTAACTTAATTAAATTATCTTTTCAATGTCCTAATGCTTCCAATATAGGAACCTAGTCACTGAAATATGTTCTTTAGGATGAACTTTTTCCCCAGGAAGAGAGGAGCTTCGTGATGCTTTCCAGTCTGTAAGTTCAGAGACTTTCCCCTGAAGACCTCCGACCTCTGCATTTTGCCGCTGTGGAAAGAGGTCACATTCCTTCCCTGCCTTGCTGCCTTTGTTGGGGCGTGTGCTAGGAAGCAGTCTTGTTCTACCATTGCTGTCTCTTTCTCAGGCTCCACTTAAATGCTTGATGTCTTCTCAGGGGGCAATTCGACAAACATTCTGTTTCTTAGCAACTCATCCAATCCACTGTGGTTTTTGTTTATGTGTTTGGTTCCCCAGTGTGGAGACTGATATTAAAGAGGTCAGGGCTGGCTGATTATCTGCCACATGTGTCTCCCTTACGGCTCGCTTTGTTTGTCACTGTTGTGGGCTGAACTGTGTTGAAGCCTTAAACCCAGGGATCTGAGAATGTGATTGTGTGAGGGTAAAATGAAGTAATTAAGGTCAGCCCAGATGCACTGTGACTAGTGTCCTTACAAGACGAGATCAGGACACAGACACATACACCACAGAAGAGGCCACATCAGGACAGAGCGGGAATGTAGCATCTATGAGCCATGGAGAGAGGCAGGTGTCCAGAGAAGCCAATCATGCAGAAACCTTGATCTCAGATTGCTAGCCTCCAGGACCATCAGGAAGTAAATCCCTGACGTTTAAGTCACCCAACCTGTGACACTTTGGTGGGGCAGCCCTTGAAGACTGATAGACAAGAAAGAGAAAATAAACCATTGACTTTCTGGAAGTTGCTTCCCTATTTTCCAGTTTGCAAAGAATTTTCCTGATTCTCTATCTCATAAGGAGGCATGCTCTTGGGATCAACACTGAGAAGGAGTGAGGGACCCTGGACTGTGCAGAGAAAAATTCCCTCGTGGTGCGGTGACATCAGGACGGCCAGTTCAGTCGGGATCAGCGAGTGGGTGCAAGCTGTTACCAATGAGGCAGCAAACCTTGAGCAACGTGGTCCCTTCTGACTAGAATCCATCCCCAGCATCCCAGCTGCATACTGGCCTGGCTCCTGCAAGAACAACTGTGTCATGAAAGCCCATTCAGGGTGTAGCCTCTCACCTCCTCTGGGGCCCAGCACTTTCCTTGTTTGGTTGGTTATGATTTGACCTTCATTGTTCTCTGATGGAGGGGAGTGGAGATGGATAGATCCTGAGGAAGTGCCTGTTGTCTCGTAAGACCAAGGCATCTACGTGAACTTTGAAATGGGGGCTGCACCTAGACTAATAGGTGCAGGTGAGACAGTTCTGTAGGTTCAGAAGGTTCAGTGGGATATGGAGTTCCAGGGATCTCTAGTGTCAACTCCAATGTCCTCATCCCAGCCACCAGGATGCCATTTCTTCCCGTCCCTTTCTATCCAAGGACTTTGGTATGGCAACCTTGCCAAATGAGGAATCAACTTTCTCCAGAACTTTACTTCCTTTATCATGAGACCCTGTGCCTGATCCCTCTTCCTGTGGGAGACAGGCGTTCTACTTGTCTGCAGGCAGAGAAGTCCAGATGACTGTCATCAGTTGGTGAGTGATCACCCCTTCCAATTCCTCAGTAGATCCATAGCAGTTAGCAAGAATCATCTCACCCCATTATTCTTCTTATTATGACTTCCCTCTCACCTCTCAAGTGCATTTTCCTTCACTGCTACCCCATCCCAGCTCATCGGTAGGCGGGGGGAGGGTGGTTACCCCAAGTCACCTTAGTACGGGTGATGGCCAAACGATTGGCAAGGACCATTGTCCCATCTCAGTCAATTATGGCTGCTATCACGAAATGCTGCAGCCTGGGAACCTTATGAACAACACAATATTTCTCAGAGTTCTGCAGGCTGGAGTCTGAGGTGAGAATTCCAGCACAGTTGGAGGACAGCCCTCATGCTGGCTCCTGGCTGGTCCTCCTTGCTGCGTCCTCACACGGAGGCTGGAGACTAGGAGCTCTGAGCGTCTCTCTCACCAGACACAATACCGTTCATGATGTCGGAGCTGCCCCCCCAAAGACCCCTCCTAATAGCATCTCAACAAACGTATTTTGGGAGAAACACACACTCAGACCACAGCAGAAGTGACCGAGTTTTACAAATATCATTTCAGGGGCACCTGGGAGGCTCAGTTAGTTGTGTGGCCAACTCGATTTCGGCTCAGGTCATGATCTCATGGTTTATGGGATCAAACCCCGAGTTGGGCTCTGTGCTGACAGTGTGGAGCCTGCTTGACATTCTTTCTCCCCTTCTCTGATCCATCCCTGCTTGTGCTCTGTCTCTCTCCCTCTCTGAAAAAAATACATCAACATTGAAAAGAATATATCATTATAAAGTCTCCTTTATCAGACTTTGAGACACCCTGTCTTACACTAGATTCTCCAGGAATCCGTACTTGAGCTGGAGATCCTCAAATCCCTGAACACCGACTACTGAACTTGAGGCAGGAAAGTGACTGAGGAACGCACTAGTTACTCACAGGAGTGGGTGAAGGTAGAGGATGAGTCAGAGAAAGAAGGTCAGGTGCCAGGCACTTAGGAAGATGGTGCCCAGTAACTGCACAGGGGAGCCCTTGGGCTGGGATGGCTCTTGACACCTGCCCACAGTGGATGGAGGCATGTACCCCAGCATGAACCACGTCACCCGCTACACGTTGCCCTCGGGAAAAACGAACCACCTTGAGTCAAGAAGCTCTCGCTGGTGGAGGACAATTGTGAGGAGAGATTCAACGATTTCCATGCCTGACTCCTGGTGAGCCTTCAGCACCAGTCCTCCTGCGCTGAGGACCAGTGCTTCCGTCTGGAGCAGAGCATCAGGGCAGCCTGACCTAGCAGCCAAGGCACGAAGAATCCTGAGGAAGCTCGCAGAGAAAACTCCTCGCTTCCAGGGCGCACCCGTGTGAGACAGGTCCTGTCTGCTGTGTCATCCATGAGCAAACAGTGACAGAGCCCTCTGATGCCAGAATAAAAAGCAATCTAAATATTTCATTCAGACAAATTGTCCCCAATGTGTCAATGCAGGAACAGCGTGTTTCCAGCAGAGCTCAGGGGGCCACGGTGTTCCGAAACCCTATTACTGTTAATATTGAATAAGAATTACAAAACAGTTTTTAAATGTTGGAACACGGAGAAAAAGCATCCCCATCAGTGTTTCAGAACCACTGTGTTCATTTGGATTGACTCCCTCCACCAATCGACTCACTAACTGGAGCCACTTGCCTTTCACTTTGGTATTCTAGGTTATATTCAATAGCGCATCTTGAGTTTTCCTTTAAGAATTGCTTTTTAAAATTCAACTATATTGAAGTATAATAAATGAACTGTATGTTGCATTAATTAATGGGCACAGTTAATGAGTTTAAGAGACACGAATGCACAGGATACCTTGCCGTAGACAGGAAAGGTATTTCTTTTACCCCAAAGGATTCCATGAGCCCTTAGACCGTCTATCCCTCGCCCCACCTCCGCCCAGGCCGTCAGCAATATGCTTTGTTCAGTTACCAGTGAGTCTGCCTTTTCTGATATTCTATGTGAATGGAATCACACAGTATATACTCTTTTGATGGACTTCTTTTATTAAGGAGACTGGTTCTGAGATTGGACTGTGTTGTTTTCATGTGTTAGCCGTTCATTCTCTTTATTACTAAGTGATATTCTTTGGGTGGATGCATCACCTTTTTATATTCATTCCCTGATTGATACACATTGTTCTTTGTTCCCAGTTGGGGATTATTCTGAATAATCATTTGTGCACATTTGATAGGCATATGTTTTCATTTCTCTTCAGTAAATGCATAAAAATAATTGTTAGGGCACATAGTAAGTACATATTGAACTTTTACGGAGACTACCAAACTGTCAGAGCTGTCTTGCTGTAAATTCTCTTCTGTAGTGTATGTTACACACTCTTGTAATATCTTGATGTTGTTGCTCTTTTTAACCTGAGCCATTCTAATGGATGTCAAGTAGTATTTATTTGAGCTTTCAATTTCCATTTTCCTGATAATACACTGAACATGCTTGATATGACTTTTTACCATTCATATATCTTCTTTGATAGACTGTCTACTCAAATTTTTGCCCATTTATTTTAATTTTCTGTTTTCATTATTTAGAGTTGTAAGAGTTCCATCTAAAGGTCTTTTCACAGGTAATAAGTATTTTGAAAACTTGTCCTATACTGTGGTTTGACTTTTATTCTCCTCATGGTACTTTTATAGAAAAACATTTTTATTTCAGTAAAGCTAAGTTTTCTTTAATAGTAGATGCATTCTGTTTTGCTGTATCTGAGAAATCGTCACCAGAGTTGCAAAGATTTTTCTCCTATATTTTTCTAGAAGATTTATAGATGTTTACATTTAAGTCTAGAATCAATTTTGCCTTGATTTGATCTCTTGCCATTTTTTTGAAAAGATTTCTTTCCCCAATAGAAATTCCCCAATGCTGGTTTTTTGTTTGTTTGTTTTTTTTTTTTTATCAGTAATCTGTTCCATTGATCTGCATCTCTGTAAGTCAGTGTTCCACTTTTCTGATTTCTGGGATCTTCATATGTCTTCAAATCAGAACAATTTAAATTCCCTCAATTTATTCTTTTTTTTTTAATTGCTTTCATTATTTAGATCATTTGAATTTCTGTATAAATTTAAGAATAAGCTTGCCAATTTCTCTGCAAGCCTGTTGCTGTTTTTTTGCTATGATTGCCTTGAATCTGCAGATCAGTTTGGAGACAAATGACAACCTATGAATTATTAAGTCATGGCAACCAAGCCTATCATCTCTTCGGATCAGTATTCTGTTCATTGCAGTAGAGGTCTCTCACGTGGTCTGTTAAATTTATTCCAAAATGTGGAATGTTGTTTGGGACCCCTGGGTGGCTCAGTGGGTTAAGCATCAACCCTTGGTTTTGGCTCAGGTCATGATCTTACAGTTCATGAATTTGAGCCCACATTGGGCTCTGTGCTT
Organism: Mungos mungo; assembly: GCA_004023785.1. Taxonomy (NCBI): domain Eukaryota; kingdom Metazoa; phylum Chordata; class Mammalia; order Carnivora; family Herpestidae; genus Mungos; species Mungos mungo. The sequence continues at coordinate 734,433 of PISW01000071.1, read as the reverse complement.
AGCCTGGAGCCTGCTTGAGATTCTGTCTCCCTCTCTCTCTGCCCCTCCCCTGCTCAGTCTCTGTCTCTCTCTCTCTCAAAATAAATAACCTTAAAAAACTTTTTTCAAATGTGTAATGTTTGATGCTAATAGAAATGAAATTATTTACTGTTTTCCAGTTGCTACTAGAAAACACATTTTTTTGTATTTCACCCTAGTGACCTTACTAAGCGTACTGTTTGTTCTAGTAGGTATCTGTAATTCGCTTTCGATGTACTATATAAATAGATGTGACATCTGCAAATGAGGACATTTACCTCAGATACATCTGCCCTTCACATGTAAAACCACAAAACGTTATTTTCAAGTATATGATGCACTTAGAACTTAGCAGAGGCTCATGAGTCAGAAGCTCACAAACGTAGATTAAGAGAGCGTCATCCTGCCTGATGAGATACTCCTTCCTCTCAGAAGCAACAGCCACGGGGTGCCTGGAAGGCTCAGTCGGTTAAATGTCTGACTTCAGCTCTGGTCCGCATCTCACTGTCCCTTTTTTTTTTTTTTTTTTTTAACGTCTAACTTTTAACATTTATTTATTTCCGAGAGACAGAGAGAGACAGATCATGAGCAGAGGAGGGGCAGAGGAGACACAGAATAGGAAGCAGGCTCTAGGCTCTGAGCTGGCATCACAGAGCCTGACGCAAGTCTCCAACTCACAAACTGAGATCATGACCTGAGCCGAAGTTGGACTCTGAACCCACCGAGCCAGCCAGGCACCCCCCCCCCCCATCTCATTGTTCCTATGTTCAAGCCCCACGCTGGGCTGTCTGCTATCAGCTCAGGGCCCCCTTCAGGTCATTTGTCTCCGTCTTTGTCCTCCCCTCCCTTATTTGTACTGTCTCTGTCTCTCTCAAAGTACATTTATAAACTTAAACATTGATCTTTAAAAGTGGCTGGCAGCCTCACTGATATAAAATTTCCTCTTATCTGTATTTTCGCTCTACTATTTCTGCAAATTACCACCTTGTTCTGGAGAAATTTTTCTTTTCGTATTTTCAGCTAGAATAAGTTATCTCTATGGTCTTTCCAGCTAACTTGGATCTGCACATCCAGAGCACAAGCCTACGCCCCCTCCCTAGTCCAGGGACATTTAGACAGCAATGGGAGACAGGAAATAAGGGTCATGTTCAATGACACGCACTTCCACACAGGGGCCACTGTGTCACATATGGACATTGCACCCATGGAAGAGGAAACACACCAACATGCTAGTAAGAATTTCTGAGTGGGGATTACGGGGACTTGTTTTCTTTATTCTTTCTTTCTTCCCCCCGCCCCCCCCATCCTATGTCTTTCAAATTATCCATAATAAACCACGCCCTGCTTTTCAACCATGAAATCAAAACTTTGTAAGAGGAACCGTATGAGAAAGTTTGTAGTAGTTGGCTTTCAAACATGTCATAATTATTTTATAAAACTGAGAAATGCAAAGCTTGGTGTTAAGACTCCACTTTGAACTGCCCATTTTAAAAGAGAAAACTTCTATTTCTCAGTTATGCTAGTTGGTAGCATGGGCCTGTCTTACATTATCCAATTTGGGTGATCTTGGAGTCATCAGAGTCCCGTCTGCGTAAACTTTAGGTTATTTATGCTGAAAGCTTTTCAAGCAATAAGTAAATTATGGTGTAGGATTTGGAGGTGTGTTTGCACATAAAATTTTTGAGAAGTGTTTTTTTGTTTTACTAAATTTTAAACTGAAATGAAAAAAATATAATTTCCAATGTAATTTCATTAGTGATACTCTCTGGTTTAAATTATATATAAATATTTAAAACATTTAAATTAAATATATTATTTTATTTAATTATATTATATATCAATATTTGGTATATTTAATATGTTATATATTTGCGTATGTGAGATAAGCAAACTTTTTGTGACTGTTTTATATTCAACATGATAATAAAACCTTGTAATATAATTTCTTTCTTGAATCCCTAAGTGGCATAAATGCTGTTTGGTCTACTTATTAAATACTTTCCAGGATTCCCCAAATGTCAGTTCATTGCAAAAATTAATTACAAAAGATACTTAACTATAAAAGAAGTCCTTTTGTATTCTCTCTTATCGTATAAAAACAATCTAGTTATTTTCATATTTATAATTACATTGATGAAGATTAATTATTTGGGATACAAGAGAGGCAGAAATAGAATGGCTTTGTGGAAGTCATGAAAATATATGTAACCTGTTTATTGATGAATTATAGTTCTCTTTCATGTATAGATTAATGCTTTCTTTTCTTTGTTTCATTTGATTATAAATCCTTTAAACTCGGATTTCTTAGATCCCTCTTTCGGTTGGTTGACATTTTTAAGGGGACACATTGAGTGCCAGGTTTTGACTGTTTTCACACCATCCTGTCTCACTGGACATGCATGGAAGCATGCCATGAGGGGTGAATCTGGCTTCGTGGCAGGGCGCTTAAATAGAACCCTCTGGAGTTTTAGGTATCTCCACTCATGGGTCAACTGCTTGAACTAAATACCAGCCAGTCTCACGAAGCATGAGATCATGACCTGAGCCCAAATCAAGAGTGCAGTAGTTAACTGAGTGAAACACCCCAGCACCCCAAGTCTCATTCTTTTAGTTGTCAGTCATCAGAGTTTCCTTGAGAATAAAAAATTAGTGACACAACGTGAATCATATCTTTAAAAATGCCCATGTAATGAACCGAAGAAGAAATTGTGGTGGATCGTTCAGGGCTAGAAGAGAGGTTCAGGACAAGCTTTAGTGGCTCAGAGGACTCTCTTCTTTTTCAGTCTTCAGGGTAGCCTTGGCTTTTTTTTTTTTAATAGTTTATTGTCAAATTGGTTTCCATATAACACCCAGGGCTCTTCCACACAAGTGCCCTCCTCCATGACCACCACCTCTTTTCCCCCTCCATCTTCCCCTTCAACCCTTGGTTCCTTTTCAGTATTCAATAGTCTCTCAGGTTTTGCATCCCTCTCGCTCCCCAACTCTCTTTCCCTCTTCCCCTCCCCATGGTCCTCCATTAGGTTTCTCCTGTTCTCCTGCTAGACCTATGAGTGCAAACATATGGTATCTGTCCTTCTCCGCCTGACTTATTTCGCTCAGCATGACACCCTCGAGGTCCATCCACTTTCCTACAAATGGTCGTATTTCATTCTTTCTCATGGCCATGTAGTACTCCATTGTGTATATATAAACCACATCTTCTTGATCCACTCATCAGGTGATGGGCATTTAGGCTCTTTCCATGTTTTGGCTATTGTTGACAGTGCTGCTATGAACATTGGGGTACATGTGCTCCTATGCATCAGCACTTCTGTATCCCTTGGGTAGATCCCTAGCAGTGCTATTGCTGGGTCATAGAGGAGTTCTATGGATAGTTTTTTGAGGAAACTCCACAGTGTTTTCCAGAGCGGCTGCACCAGTTTACATTCCCACCAACAGTGCAGGAGGGGACCCGTCTCTCCACACCCTCACCAGCATCTACAGTCTCTTGATTTGTTCATTTTAGCCACTCTGGCTGGTGTGAGGTGGTATCTCAGTGTGGTTTTGGTTTCTATTTCCCTGATGGTGAGTGATATTGAGCATCATTTCATGCGCCTGTTGGCCATCTGGATGTCCTCTTTGGACAAGTGTCTTGTTTATATCTTCTGCCCATTTATTCACTGGGTTATTTGTTTTTCAGGTGTAGAGTTTGGTGAGTTCTTTGTATATTTTGGATACTAACCCTTTATCTGATATGTCATTTGCAACTATCTTTTCCCATTCTGTTGGTTGCCTTTTAGTTTTCTTGACTGTTTCCTTTGCAGTGCAGAAGCTTTTTATCTTGATAAGGACCCAATATTTCATTTTGGTTCTTGATTCCCTTGCCTTTGGGGATGTGCCAAGTAGGAAATTGCTGTGGCTGAGATTAAGGAGGTTGTTTCCTACTTTCTCCTCGAGGGTTTTGATCGTTTCCTGTCTCACATTTAGGTCCTTCAGCCATTCTGAGTTAATTTTTGTGTATGGTGTAAGAAAGTGGTCTAGTGTCATTCTTCTGCATGTTGCTGTCCAGCTCTCCCAGCACCACCTCCTAAAGAGGGAGTCTTTTCTTCCATCGTATACTCTTTCCTGCTTCGTCAAAAAGTATTTGGCTGTACATTTGTGGGCCTAGTTCTGGATTCTCTCTTCTATTCCATTGTTCTATGTGTCTGTTTTTGTGCCAGCACCATACTGTCTTGATGATGACAGCTTTGTAGTAGAGGCTAAAGTCTGGGATTGTGATGCCTCCTGTTTTGGTTTTCTTCTTGAATATGACTTTGACTATTTGGGGTCTTTTGTGGTTCCATATGAATTTGAGGATAGCTTATTCTCACTTTGAGAAGAATACTGGTGCAATATTGATGGAGATTGCATTGAATGTGTAGATTGCTTTGGGTAGTAATGACATTTTCACAATGTTTATTCTTCTGAATAAATGGAATATTTTTCAATTTCCTTGTGTCTTCTTCAATCTCTTTCATAAGTTTTCTATAGTTTTCATCATATAGGTCTTTTACATCTTTGGTTAGGTTTACCCCTAGGTATTTGATGGTTTTTCGTGCAATTGTGAACAGGATCAGTTCTTGATTTCTATTTCTGCCACCTCATTATTGGTGTATAGGAATGCAACCGATTTCTGTAATTTGATTTTGTACCCTGCAACTTTACTGAATTCATGGATCAGTTCTAGAAGGCTTCTGGTGGAGTTGATCGGATTTTCCATGTAGAGTATCATGTCATCTTCAAAAAGTGAAAGTTTGACTTCTTCTTTGCCAATTCTGATGCCTTTTATTTCCTTTTGTTGTCTGATTGCTGATGCTAGGACTTCCAGCACTATGTTAAACAGCAGTGGTGAGAGTGGACACCCCTGTCGTGTTCCTGATCTCAGGGGGAAAGCTCTCAGTTTTTCCCCATTGAGGATGATCTTAGCTGTGGGCTTTTCATAAACTGCTTTTATAATGTTTAGATAAGTTCCTTCTATCCCGACTCTCTCAAGTGATTTTATTAAGAAGGGAGGCTGTATTTTGTCAAATGCTTTTTCTGCATCTATTGGCAGGATCATATGGTTTTTATCTTTTCTTTTGTTAAAGTGATGTATCACATTGATGGATTTGTGAATATTGAACCAGCTCTGTAACCCAGGAATGAATCCCACTTGATCATGACGGATAATTTTTTTTATATGCTGTTGAATTCAATTTGCCAGTATCTTGTTGAGTATTTTTGCTTCTGTATTCATTAAGGATATTGGTCTGTAGTTCTCCTTTTTTGCTGGGTCTCTGTCTGGTTTGGGTATCAAGGTGATGCTGCTTCATAGAATGAGTTTGGAAGTTTTCCTTCTATTTCTATTTTATGGAATTGTTTGAGAAGAATGGGTATTAGCTCTGCTTTAAATGTCTGGTAGAATTCTCCTGGGAAGCTGTCTGGCCCTGGGCTCTTATTCATTGGGAGACTTTTGATAATGGATTCGATTTCTTTACTGGTTATCAGTCTATTCATGCTTTTTATCTTTTCCCTTTTGAATTTTGGTGGTACACGTGCATTTAGGAATTTGTCCATTTCTTCTAGGTTGTCCAGTTTGTTGGCATATAATTTTTCATAGTAATCTCTAATAATTGCTTATATTTCTAAGGGATTGGTTGTGATAGATCCTTCTTCATTCATGATTTTGTCTATCTGGGTGCTCTCTCTTTTCTTTCTAAGGAGCCTGGCTAGAGGTTTATCAATTTTGTTTATTTTTTTAAAAAACCAACTCTTGGTTTCACTGATCTGCTCGACTGTTCTTTTAGATTCTATATTGTTTATTTCTGCCCTGATCTTTATTATTTCTTTTCTTCTACTGGGTTTGGGGTGCTCTTGCTGCTCCCCTTCTAGTTCCAGCAGGTAGCTTTGGCTTAAGTGGTGCTGGCATTAGGTGCAAGATTTAGGAAGAGAAAAAAAAACCCTCAAAATGTTAAAAATTGCCCTTGTAACTATCAATTTATTAATTCGGGATCACACATAAGCACAGAGGTGGGTCAGGATTTGCAGAACTGGATTCAACTACATGAGTGAAGAGATCAGTCAGTTAATGATTTCTCTTTCCCCATTCTACTTCCTTCTTCTCCTTATTTTGCCTTTGTTTTAAGTTGTGCTCACGATTCATTCACAGGGGTATTTATTCCTGTGGGATTGAGTAAGGTAAGAACAAGGATGCTTTGTACATATTCTCTACAGAAATATAGCATCCTTTGTAGACTTCTCAACCTACAAAATAGTATTTTCTTGCTTTTGTCCAAATTAACTAAATCCCATAGAGGGACCTCAGAAGATGCTGGAGTAGAAAGCCCTCAACTTCCCTTCTCATACACACACTGATTCTGCAGCAACACAACTCAGTTCCCCTTGTGAGCCATCCAGAATCCTGTTGGAACACCCTGCATCCTGGACAGGCAGGAATCTGGTCCCATGAAAACGAGTAGGAAAAGCCCTGCCATCACCACCCCCCACCCCAGTTCGGGAACTTGAAAATGAAACCACACCCATCTCATCCCTGCGGAGAAACGGAACTATCCTTCACAGAGCGCCACGGTATCCTAGCTTCTTCCCAAGAGACTGGCTTCTACTTGCCTGCCTTGGAGAACTGATAGGGCTCCCATATATTCATCCCCTAAGGACTACTCAGAGCCAACAGGTAGTCTGAACCAGCACGCAAGTGTAAAGAGAGAAAATTTTCCCTTCTGTTCTAGGTTCCTTGGCTCGTTTAATCATTAAATTAACATAAGAGTACCAGGAGAAAATCAAATTGAATTTAATACATACAGGAGCTTATAAATATGAGACTCAAAGAAGTGACCAAAGCAGCCTGCTTTTATACGTTTTAGACAAGGAGAAAATAAATTTGTAAAGAACTGACAAGACAAAGCGTTGGCACTTGGGGTAGTAAATTAATGAAGAAGGAGCAAGGTCTGGTTGCCCAGCCTTCTCGGCCCTACGTTCCCTGTCTCTGGAGGTAAAACTATCTCTCTTCCTCCTGGTACAGGAAGCGTCCCCTTCACATAGAGAGTTTATTTCTGAAGAACAAAGGAGGTCAGAGTGTCCTTCTACTTGTTACTTCAATTCGGAATAATCAATATGCAAAGTGGCAGATTTGGGGGGTAGAACATTCTGCTCCCCTTTGCAGATGCTTACCCCACTCCTTTCCCCATCTCAGCACAGAAGGTGATGCCCCCAGCATCTCCTTGAGGTGGGAGAGCGTCCAACCACCCATCCACTGCCCCAGATTTCTGTGGTTTGCTGCAAAGCCTGGCCTCTCTTGCCGGCCTCAGAGTCTTAGTTGGACCCTGCATACTCTAGCTGCCTGCAGGTCAGTGAGAACAAGGAAGTTGTTTCACTGAGCACAGCGCCTCCTCCTGGCTCAGTGCAGAGCAACAGGTGACAGATCCCACACATGGTCCTGGAGGAGGAAATACTTAGAAACAGGTCCAACATTCCAACTTTTGTGAGGGCTGTCAGAGGGTCTAGTTCCAGGCACACTTACCTGGGAACATTTACAGAGCCCCATATTCTGCAGACACCTAGATCCCTGTAGAAAGAATTCCTCTTTTATGCAACAGCATGGGTGAACCTGGACGGCATTGTGTTCGGTGAAATAAGCCAGTGACAAAAAGGCAAGTACTCCTGACTCCACTAATACGGAGTATCTAGAACAGTCCTACTGAAAGAAACAAAGAATAGAATGTGTTTGCCAGGGGCTGAGAAGAGGTGAGGGGAGTTACCATTCAGTGGGTAGAGTTTCCATTATGTAAGAGGAATAAATTCCAGAGCTCTACTGCACAGCCTAGTGCCACTAGTTCACAGTAAGTATTGTATGTGTCCAATCTGCTAAGAAGGTAGACTTCATGTGACATGTTCGTTCTTAAAAATTTTTAATGTTTATTTTTTAATGTTATAATGTAATTATTTTAATGTTCATTTTGAGAAAGAAAGACAGGGTGTAAGTGGGGGAGGGGAATAGAGAGAGGGAGACAAGGTCTGAAGCAGGCTCCAGGCTCCGAGCTGTTCAGTGGGACTCGAACTTGCGAACCACGAGATCATGACCGAAGTCAGATGTTCAACCGATTGAGCCACCCAGGCTCCCCTCATGTTACATGTTCTTAACTGATGAAGTTTTGGGGTGATAGGGGGTTCATGAGGTCCAGAGATGACAGCCAAGAAAAAATTCTTGAAGGTGTCTTTGATGCAAAAAGGTTGTTTTATTAAAGCATGGGACAGGACCCTTGGACAGGAAGAGCCACATGGAGTTGTGACCGGTAACTCATTATATACAGACTATCACACGGAAACATCTGTGGGTTGGGGTGTGCCAGCCTGCATTTGCCCTCAGCGTGCCCCACGCTCCCTCATCATAACCACAGTGGAACAATATAGGATAAAGTAAGATAAGATGATAAAATAATAGTATAAATAAGTAAAATAAAATAAACCAAATTGTATAAACTCAAGAAAAAGATACTATGCTATTAACGATTAAATTTGCAATTGGATTCATTTGTTAGTGCAAAAATGTAACTGTTAAATTATAATGTAAGTTGCTGTTTGTTAGTAAAATTGTTCATAATAGGGGGTCTCTTCCCCCATGTCCTGTTAGCCTCTGGGACTGAGGCTGGGGTGGGAAATTATACCATACCATTGCCCAAGCTGATAACGTGGCAAAACCAACATGGCTTCATTTTGCTAAAAAAAATTGTTTACTGATTAAACTGAAAATATATATTTAAAAACAGATCTCTCATGAAGTAAATGGCTCTTTGAATTTTTTTTTTTTGTAGCTTATTTAAAGTAAGAAATCTAAGGAATGTGTAATAGGAAAAAGTTCAGGTTTGATCTGATACTTTTGCACTTAAATCTCAGCCTATGGTCCATTGCAGCTCTGAGGACATCTTTTAGAGTCTGCATTTTCTCAGCTTACTTATTCAGATGACCAGTCTAGATTTCTCATACATATTCGGTTTTCCCCCACAGCTCCTGGCTCACAATTTCTGAAGCCCTTGGAATTTCCTGAGAGGTAAGAGCCTTGGGAGCAGCTTTTGTTATAATATTTGGTCTCTTTGTGTTCAGTTCCTGAAATCCTTCAGAGCCACAAAGGTGAATGGTTGTCTTATTACTTGTTATTCATAACAAACCCCTTTCCATCAAAGCCTGGGGGGGGGGCTTATGTTAATGAGGTGATGTTGGAAAATGCCTAAGGTTGGGGACTATTACTATTTGCCCAGTGAACAAGACAAACAAACTGGTGAATAGAAAGATGGGGTCTTCTGTCACACCCCTTGATTTCCAGCCTATGTAATGAATTCTCCATAAATGTCCAAATAGTTGGGGTTCAGAGAGATTTCAGGTTGGGAAACCACTGTACAAAGTCACAAACTCCATGAGGAGAGAACCTCCTTAGTTCGGGACCTCACCCTCTGGACCTCTTCATCTGGCTGTTGATGCCTATCTTTTATTAGATGAATTGGTCATCTGTGCAAGCTTCTCTAAAAAAATTAATCACACCTAAGGAAGGGTTGTGGGAAGCACTAACTAATAGCCAGTCAGTCAGAGTGCAGGTGACAACATGGGGTTTCAATTGGCTTCTGAAATGGGGATGGTCTTGTGGGACTGAGCCCTTTACCTGTGGAATGGGTTTCTATCGCTACGTGATGTCAGAATTAAGGTAAATTCTCAGATACCCCGCTGGTGTTGGAGAATTGCATTTGGGTGTGAGAAAGCCTCAACATACATGTTGTTATTGGGTTCAGGAACCCAAAGGACCACGGGTTTCAGCTGTCTGCTTTCATGACTCTGACCCAAACTCTCATACACCTAGACTTATTGCATTTGTGAGATAATGTGTTGAGAACTGCTTATGTAGTCAAATCTGTTTATTCTCCCTTCTTTATGACTCAAACTCTATACCAATTCTTTTCTTCCCCTTCATACCCTAATCCCATAGGCCTCATTTTTAGTTCATTTCTATCAGTATTCTCCTTCCTTGATGCCCCTCCACATTCAGCCATCGGGCTCCATGATGCTTTTGCAGACATTCTCTCCAGCAAGCATCCTCATCCTCAGCTCCCTGACTCATTGTCCTCACCTACCAACAATGTCACAGAGAAATTTCAGTGTCAGTGCAATCAAACTTTCCATCTCTTCCTTACCTTCCCAAGAGCTTTACAAGAGATACTTTTTCTTGCATATTCTACCACTAAAGCCTTGAAGTCGCCAACCTCCACTGAGCACTAAAAAATTACCAGGTAGTCTTATGGTTCATTAATCAACTCTCCCTTTATTCTCCACAGGGGCAAATAAAAACTCTGCACTACTGCATACTCTGAACCCCATCCCTTCCCAGCAATCTCAAAATGTCATAAATCAGGAAAAAAATCAGCATATTTTAAGTTCTTTGATCTTTCTATCCAATCTAAAAATATTCGGGAGTCTATATTTAATTTTCTCTTTTCTGTTCTGAGAATTCTACCTCCTGTGTTATGAAACCATGACCCAGAGCTTAATGCATAAACCATTAATTTAGGTTTAAATTGTTCATGTATACATTGTGATGATTAGTCAAGAGTTTTAAAACAGATAGGAGAGCATAATACATATCACTAGTTTCTGAATATTTAGTGAGGCGTCTAACACTCGAAGTAATGTCAATGGTAGAGGTGAAACAAGAATTCAGTTGACTGGCTTGCATTGATCTCACTAAATCATGTGACCTCACAAAACCCTAATGTCTTTAAATTGAAGAAAAAATATTTAAAAAGAAATGTTGGACTTTATTAGTTAATGAGGAAGATGTTGAGCGAGGGCATCTGAGTGGCTCAGTCAGTTAAGCATCCAGCTCCTGATTTTGATTCAGGTCATGATCTCACAGCTCATGAGATCAAGCTCCACATGGGGCTTATCAGCCGGAGCCTACTCAGGATTCTTTCTCTCCTTCCCTCTCTGCCTCTTCCCCAATCATGGTCTTTTTCTCTCTCAAAATTAAATAAACATTTTTTTAATGAAGGAGATGTTGGATTACCAAAGTAAGATGAAGGATTCTAGTTTCATCCAAAGCACATCGTGTTAATAAGATCGGATCATGAACTTCCTGACAATGAATGAGGTCATACTTGTGAATGAACCAATAGCAACAATCAAATCTATGTCTGTAAAGATAGCCATGCTACCAGTAGTTTTCCTCTTTCCTTTGCCTCCATAATCCTTATCGGTTTCCCTCTCTCAAACCTGAAAATTAGATTTACATGTCTGTAATTAATATTGATAATATTGTCAAGTAACAATGCATGGGCTACCAAGGGAGATATGGAAGGTTTCAATGGGTCTCTAGACTTCTACACACTTGCTTTGTAAAAGCGTTTACTTTCTTTATATTTTGGGTTTCTCTATATGGACTATATGAAAATTTCTTACGTGCTTTATCTATACACATTCATTTTGCATATCA
>PISW01000071.1:0-122827 GCA_004023785.1 Mungos mungo | reverse complement strand
TTTCACTGCGTACCTGCGGGCACACATGGAGGCCCACTGTAAACAAACGGCATGAGGGGAATCCATGCTGTGTCAGGATAGAGCAAAGGGTACCTGAGAAGCCCCACCTCCCAGCGGGCAGGAAAGAGGGGTGGCCAGTGGGGACGCAGGCTGAGAACCGGCGAGGAACCGGAATTCAGCACGCAGCTGGCAGGATTCTGACCCAGTGCAAAGTTGGGGCACTGTGGTTGGTATGTATGTTTTTAATTTAATTTTTATTTATTTTGAGATAGAAATAGGGAGCAAGCAGAGGAGGGGCAGGAAGAGGGGGAGAGAATCCTAGGCAGGGGATTGAACCCACGAACTGTGAGATCATGACTTGAGCCAAAATCGAGGCTCCAATGTTCACCCAACCGAGCAACCCAATGCCTCTGCCATTGATATATTTTAGGGGTGCTTTGTTGCCTGTTTTCCTTTCTACTTATCAAAGAAAAATCATTTTGTATTTGTCAAAATTTTATGACATGAATTACATTTTGAAGTGTTAGCCTTCTATTAATGCTTTTATTAAGATTCCCAGAGAACGCATGTGAAATTTTGAGTAATGCTAAATATGAGAGAAATCCCAATTTCTAGTTAATACATTTATTATATATACATTATATATATACACTTTTCATGTTTTCAGAAGCCAACAGGCTCCGTTTCATTTTCTGCTCCTCCCCAGCCTCACTGTCGCACAGTTAGTGGTGTCTTACTTGTTTTACTGCTCTTTCTGCTCCTCGGCAATTCCAGCTTTTATTTTCTCCACCTTTTCTGATGTCTTCCAATCTTAATCATGGATATTCTTGCATTTGTCTATTTTTTTTCCTCTCAATTCACCCTTAACAATAAGTACTTTGGGCTTTTCTTTCCATATTCAGGTAGAATTGCTACCCACTCCATCTTTCCTAATTTATTTCTGTTTCATAGGCTATTTTCCTCAAAATTATAAAAAAAGAGATATTCACATTAGAGAATGGGTAATCAACAAGACAATGCCTACAGCCTCTTTTTGCATATTTAACCCAACTGATTGCCATTCAACAAATTAATCTTGTACACGGTAAGAATAGTGACAAAGATTCCAGGTATTATAAATGTGCATAAAGTAAACTTTCTTCTAAAACTTGCATTTTAATGCAGTTTGTGAAGTTTTACCCACTTGAAATATTTTTAAAACATAGCCTAGGTAAATCTCCAATACTGTTTAGTAGATAGGGATAATGTATTTTGATAAAATTTGGACAGATTTGTCTTCAAATGATAGTATTAATGCTTTAAAATAACATATGCTATAAACTAGTCTTAGGGAAACTGACTTGTGACTATTAAAATATAAAAGCTATTCATATTTCACTTGGTAAGTCATAAATTTCACTGGGCAATTCATAACTACTAACGCCCACATTGGTGTACACAATAGTTATTAGAATAGAAGAAATGACTTCCTTCATGTTGTCAAATTTACAGTGAAATCTATAGTTAACTGAGAATCTTATTAGAGTTGATTTCTTCCCATTAATGTTGATGACAAGAATATGGGTTTTAGAAAATGATGTGTTTTCCCTTCCTGGACTCGACGTCTCTGACTTTCTCTGTTCTCCCTCATGATCTATTTTCCAGAAACTCCATTTGGAAGCCTGAACTGATGGGAAAGGACCCAGTAGTGTTCACGTCCTCACCCCCATAGGTTCTGGTCCTTTCTTCTATCTGTAGATGCATAGGGGGTTGGTATACTTAGTTAAAGGGGATGAATAGGATCAAGTTGGTCCTGTTTTCTTTTTTTTATGAAAGTAATTGTTAAAATTTAAGTCTGTATTTAGTGTCTAACATTTGCATTTCTAGGTCATTGCCCTTCATATGACATGAGCTATGGTCGTAACCGCACGCAAAGCTTGTCCTCTCCTGAGAGGCCATTTAGTGGTTCCATCTCAGCTCAGCAAATAGGATCATTGCGAAAGAGTGAATTCATTCATATTTGTATTTTAAAGGATAGTCCTGGACTTTGGAAGGTGTTTGTATCAGGTAGTAACAGGGGTAGAGTAGTGGTGAGAACACACACACACACACACACACACACACACGCTCATGCTCTTTTTTAGGGGTTCTAGATTAACAATTGTTTTTTTAAAGGAATTCTAAACTTTTTTATCCATAGTATCTTTTCACATCAAATGTAGGTATATAACTATTATTGCCTTGAGCCAAGAAATATTGGTGTCCTTAAAAAAAAACCCTACAATCTTCTTTTTTAGAAATAGTTTTAATGTTTTTTATTTATTTTTGAGAGACAGAGACAGCGTGAGCAGGGGAAGGTCAGAGAGAGAGGGAGACACAGAATCTGAAGCAGCGCCAGGCTCTGAGTTAGTTGTTACCACAGAACCCGATGCGGGGCTCAAACCCATGAATCATGAGATCATGACCTGAGCCGAAGCCGGACACCTGACTGGGCCATCCAGGCACCCCTACAGTCTTCTTAGGGTACCAAACTCGCTTCATCCTTAATGTGGGTGTTTCAGTGTGGTTCTATAAGCAGATGTTTAACCTCAGGACTCAAATATTCGATATTGATCTCTTTTTTTATTGGCCTTCATTCTGACACCTATTCGAGTTGTGGGCTGAGCCTTCATTAGACCCTAATCAATTTTTAATAAGAACCTTTGCTGTCTGTGACAGTCTCTTCTATCTAATTGAGAGCATGGGCCCATGTTCTATGAAAAATATATTTTTCAAGCATGTTCTCAATAACAAAGCCTGTGTTAGTGGCAGGAATTGGACCAGATCCCTGTGTGCTCTGAATAAGGATTAAAAATTCTGTAGAAAAGAGTATCACATGTACGTGAAGGGCACACTTGTTCCTCAGTGGTTTTTGTGGTCTACGTATGGTATCTTATTCTCAAGATGTTACTGTTCAACTGTTTTTTTTTTGCTTTTGACTAGAGAGAGTTCCGAAAGCAATACAGTACTTAGTAGGTATGACTAAATAAAAATATTTAATAATTCCTTTAAAAATGATTAAGTGCACTTCCTCTTCTAAAAGTAAAATAGTGACTTGTCGTATGGTCAGTATTACAATGATCAGATTCAGTTAAAAAAGGACACTTTTGCGTTGCAGCATATACATGCAAAACCACCTGTTACACACCGCAAACTTTTCTAGACGATCACATCACTGGAATTGGACATCTTAGCCCCCTTCCCTCAGCAAAATGCACTTAAGACCCCGTCTGTCATTCTGTGGCACGGTAGCTCATGTCCTCTTGTAGCTGAGGAGTTTTGCGCTGCAGGGATGTATGATGGTGTATGTGTCCGTTCACCTGTGAGAGGACATCTTGGTTGCTTCCAAATTCTGGCAATCATGAAAAACGCTGCTATAAATAGTTTTGTTCCTATTTTCTGGGAACGTTTGGTTTTATCTGATTTGGGTAAATACATAAGAATGCATTTGTCTGATTATATAGTAAAATTATTTTTTCACTTTGTAAGTAACTGCCAGATCGTCTTCCAAAGTGGCTGTGTGCCTTTGTGTTCCCACCACAATTGTTGCTGCACATTGTCACGGGCGTTCGGCCTCGGGCTGCTCTGGATCTTCACCGCACTGCTGTGTGCAGACGTAGGATGCGGGGCATCTTTTCATGAGCTTGTTTGCCATCTGTGTATCGTCTCTGGTGAGGCTCAGCTGCGGTCTTCTGCCCACTTTTGGTTAAACATTGTTTTGCTCTGGAAGAGCATTTTCTCGAGGACGAACCATCAGCTGTTAGAGCAAAGAGGTGAAATTTCCAAGACAGTCCAAAGAACTCCATCTGTAATTGCTCCGTGTACACTTTCACGGAGGCCCTTGCTGATCTTATCGTGGAGAGAACCCAAGAGGAATTGTGTAGGTTTAAAAGTGAGAGCTGTAAAAAGTGTTGCTGAGAAGAGCCAAGACAGGTGGATCTAGACCTGTCCCCTTCCAGAGAAGCCACGCTCCATGACACGTCAGGTGTGGCCACTCGGAATCCTCCCCCGGCCGCCTCTCCAGGCCTGTGTCCCATTTCCTGCTCATTGGCAGAGTCTGAGCTGCTGGGCAAAGCCCCTGCGGGTCCCCACCTGTCCTGGGCACCCGGGCACTGTGAGCCTGCAAACCGGCTCCCGCCCTTCACGGACCGGCTCGGGTCTCTTCCTGGGGAGACCTTCCTTAACCACTATGGTGACAAGTGATGGTCGTGGCAACCATTCATGTAAGTTACAGCATTTGCCACAATACTATAAAGGAAGGGATACTGTTTTTCCCAATTCTGTTTTAGAGGAACTAGAGACTCTGGGAATTGAATTAATATTCGCAGTGTCACGCAGCTAGTTAGTGACACAGTCAGGGTTTGGTCCGCAGGAGTCCTGGCTCTGGTGGCTCAGTTCTCTCCTGCGATGCCACTTCACATCTGAAGGGGACTTTCGCCTGTTTGCTTCTTTGTTACATCCATGCCGCTGAGTGCCTGTGTCAAATAGGCATTGTTCTCTCTTGATTTAAATCATTATTTGTTTCCTTCCATTGTCTGTGATTGCCTTTAAGGGAAGAATTATGAGCAGAGTTACATACTGTGTATTCTCACCATCTAGTTCACAGAACATCTAGTTCACAGAACACAGGAGTTTAAGAATGTGATTGATGAGGTGCCCCTGGGTGCTTCAGTCAGGTAAGCTTTTGACTCTTGATTTTGGCTCAAGTCCTGATCTCACGGTTCTTCAGACCAAGCCCCACGTTGGGCTCCTCACTGACAGGGTGGAGCCTGTTTGGGATTCTTTCTGTCTCTGCCTCCATGTCCCCCCCCCCCAATTAAACATTTAATAAATGTGATTGGTGAATACATGATCTAAAATTATTCAAAGGAATTACTAGTATGTAATTCAAAACATAGAATTAAAAATTCAAAGCAGTAAGAGTTGGGACTAGTCTGAAAGACACATTTTATTCTTTAGAAACATGAAGGGACAGTACAGCTCTCATGAAGGCAATGGCGCCATGGGCTGGCTGTGGGAGGAAAGGCTTTGGAAATTCAAGGCCAAGGTGATCTGCATTAGTTTACTGTTGTTCCTTCACAACCTACCAGTAACAAAGTGGCTTGAAAGAGCCCACATGTGTTGCGTCACAGCCTCCAGGGTCTAGCACCACTTAGCTGAGTGCTCAGGGCCACCCAAGGGTGCAGCCAGGGGGTTCGCCGGCTGTGGTCTCATGTGAGGCTCAACTGAAGAAGGACCACGTTTTAGTGGCAGAATTCCATTCCCTTCAGTCATAGGACTGGGCCCTCCAGGCCAACTGGGGCTCACAGCAGAGGCCGCCAAACGCGGCAGCGGTCCTCCAAAGCCCGCAAGGACATGTGGCATTGGGGGGGCTACAGTCTGGGCGCAGTGAAGGGAACGGCACACATCCCTCCTCCTGGTTACGTTCTGTTGACCGGGTACCAGTCAGGAGTCACACTCCTGCCCACAGCAGAAGGAAGGGTGCAGTCCCTGGGGGCGGGGCCAAGAAGGGCAGGGCCTATATAGTCCTTCCACCGTAGAATCACCGAGAGTAACATTCAAGGCACTTGGCCCAGCGGCCTCTCACGTACCCCTGTTAGGGTATAAGGTGTTCCTGTTCTGTGATTTCCCAGCAGATAAACGTTTTGTGCGTCGCTTTGGAGGATGATAACGTTTTTGATACAGTTGAATGCCGAATATATGCAGATATGTTTAAGCCAATGCCAAACAAACAAACAAAACTCAAATAAATTTTTTCCTATAAATTCAATTTTTGGACTATTTTTCCAGGCCTCCTGCAGCTGCATTCTTGTTCTTGTAAACACGAGGGCTCCTTCCATAGAACACAATTTAAAGTA
Source organism: Mungos mungo (assembly GCA_004023785.1). Taxonomy (NCBI): domain Eukaryota; kingdom Metazoa; phylum Chordata; class Mammalia; order Carnivora; family Herpestidae; genus Mungos; species Mungos mungo. Next base: position 116,951 of record PISW01000071.1, on the reverse strand, counting down.
TTTAGTTAAGTAATTATTTAAAACAGGTCAGGGCGCCTGGGTTTGCTCAGTCAGTTAAGCATCACATTCTTGACTTCGGCTCAGGTCATGATCTTGCAGTTCATGAGTTCAAGCCCCACATGGGCTCTGTGCTGACGGTGTGTATCCTGATTGGGATTCTGTCTCCTTCTCTTGTCCCTCCCCAGCTTGTGTGTGCGCACACTCTCTCTCAAAATAAATAAACACTAAAAAAATTTAAAAAGTAATTGCTTATGGTACGTGAACTCTATATTAAGTATTTGCATTATTTTATCAGAAGGATGAAGATCTGGGATCCTTTGTAGAAAGGAAGTCGTAGAAAGAAAATATGTAAACATAACATGTCTTAGTTGGATATACAAGAGGCTTGCCATCGATGATTTCTGAGGTCCAATTTTATTTTATTTAAATATTTTCCTCCAGCTTCATTGAGGTACTTGACAAATAAAAATTACATTTGCTTAAGGCATACAGTGTGGTTCTTCGGTATATGGATATATCAGAAAATGATTACCACAGTCAAGTTAATTAACACTTCTATCACCTCCCATAGTCATTTGGGTTTTTATTTATTTTTGTGGTGGGAACACATTGGATCAACTCTTTTAGCAAGTTTGAAGTATACAATACAGTGTTATCAACAGTACTCACCATGCTTTCTATTAGATCTACGGCACTGACTCATCTTATGACTGAAATCTCCACAGGTTTGGCCCATGTCTCCCCTCCCCCACCTCCAGGTCCCTGCAAACCACCATACCCCCCTTACTCCTTCAGGCTGACTATTTCGGATTCCAGATATCCTGTGGTGAGGAGGGGCGGGGGGGGGGGTCATACAGGGTGAGTCTTTGTGTGTCTGCTCTATTTCACCTAGCTTCACGCCATCCAGATTCATCCACGTCGTCACAGATGTCAAGTTCTCATTCTGGTGCTGGGACACTGATAGAGACTCATAGATCACCCTTTAAATTGAGTGTGATTCTGTAAGCCATTGGTTTTTATTCATAGAGTATAAAAAGTACTGTTTTGCTACAGGTTGGCATGTGGTGCAGGGGAGAATCAAAAGCACCAGATCTGCAAATATATAGTCTGGGTTTGATTTCTGGCTTCACCATGTATTTTCATGTGAATTTGGACAAGTTACTTAGCACCCGCCTTATGTAAAAGAGGAATGATAAAACTACCCATAGGATTATTGTCAGATTAAGTGAGTTCCATATGTAAAGGGTGTGGACAGTACTCAACGTATTTTAAGCACTATAAAAATATTAACTAACTTTACAGTTGTATTAAGTAAATGCCTTCAACGAGACATTGCAATCCACAGGGACTTCCAGTTTTCATTTTGGTGTCATTCCGTTTAGATGCTCCCAACATTCAGGCTCTCATTTTACCGACAAATGGAAATAACGGTATGCTTAGCATTGCGATCTCTATTTGGCATTAAGTTAATTAATTTCTGTAAGTATTTTGAGGATACGAATCTTTTTAAATAATTAAGGCAGTTACACCGAGTGTAGTTATTTTTATATTCTCTGAACAGGTACTTTAAAAATTGATTTAATTATCAAAGAATCCTTTTTGAAACCAAATCAGGATTCTGCCTTGTTTTTACTTTAATTTGGAAACATTTCTCTTTATTACACGTTGTTAAAATAGTTCCTTATGTGATCTTCCTTGAGGCTACAATGACAAAAAAAAAAAAAAAGGGTTTCCAACTTCATTAGAGAAGGAAGTACAGTAAAATTCCCTCTGTGGAGTTTTCCGTGGTCTCAGCACCGCCTTGCAGAAGGTGTCGGAGCTGCTGTCCAGGAAGCCGTGGGCTGTGGCCCCACTAGGTGACTCGCCTTCCGTAAAGCGTCGTCCCCTCTTTGGCAGGTGCATCTTCCATGCGGGGGTGGTCACTGGTGTGTGATTAATAACAATCAGCAGGTGGAACTTCCACTCACATCTCTTCATCAGAGCGGAGCAAGTTTTCAGGATCATCGGTCACTTCGGCTCTTTGTCCCAAGGGGTTGCTTTCTTCCCTGAGTGGCATTTTCTTTGCACTTCTTGCTCTGTAGCTCGTTTTTCTTCATTTCCCAGGGGCCAAGCTCCAGTCTTCCGGTCTCTACTTACCTCCCAAAGTTTAGATCACTGAGTTCTATTTTATACTAATCAAAGCCTGGAAAGAATGGCAATGTATTGGTGAGCTTTTATTCTGCTGACTTCCAAAAAGATGTTAATAGTAAACACACAAAAACATGAGATATAATTATTTTTAAAAATCTAAGTCAATATGAAATAAGAAAAGTTTGAAAATATAAGATAGGACATAATTATACCATGCTGGCATGTATTTTTTTTAACGATTCCTGGAAGTAAAAGTGAAAAGGGGCTGCACACACCTGTGACCCACCCAGCACAGCCACAGCAAATGGCCATTCTTTTTAATGGGAAGAAAAAAAAATCTTTATATGTCTGTATGTTTGTGTGCAAACATGTGTATGAGAAAGAAATGTAACTTTAACACTTAGGTATTATTATTTCTTGGCCAATCAGGATTGCTAGAAACAAATAATTGCTATTTCATATGAAGTAATTTAGAAGCAGATCTTCTAATGTCTGTCAGTAGCAGGATTATGAATTTTGTGGCTATAAAAAAAACTTTAAAAACTGTTCCTTCTAGGCAGGAAGTCAATTTCTTAGTGTCTGGTCAGAGACAAATGTGACCACGATAAAGGTTTTGACATCTGTGTCTGTGTTTTGCCACATTGCAGAATCTGTTTTTCTGTTATGACTAGCAGATGTGTGAGTCCCTGTGTGCGTGTGTGTGCATGTGTGTGTACTTACCTATCCCTCCAGCATTTGGAAAAGTAAAGCCATTGAACGTCACAGGATTGGGATTATGTCGTATTTTTTTCAATATTGAATTATCACACTGATTTTATTAACCTCATTAATCTGGAAGGTCAATCCTGGTGGTAGAAAACACGAGAAATCTTCTAGTTTAACCATCCAAGGAGAGGAAAATCAGGAAAAGGCTTGTAAGAATATTAGGTTCCATTAACTGACAATTGATGTTGAGATTAGTTCCTGATGAACCGGGATTTCAGCCCGGCCCGGAGACCTGTCTGGGGTAGCCTGGTAATGTTCCCTAGTGCCGTGTCTCAGTGAGGGAGTCAATGAATCAGGCTCCAGAGAGGACCGCGATTTCATCTGGTGTGAACTCACATGAGAACTTAAAATGAGGACAGATCGAGAGGTTTGGTTGGAAAGAAATATCAACTGGAATAAATGTAGTTAATTTCGAAGTCTTGGCAGATTCTCAGCTTGCTGAGAGATGTTCCGTGTGGATTTAAGTGTGGGAGAGTTTCATTCATTCTCAAGCAGCGCTGGGGGCTTTGGGGCTTCCCTGCTCCGATGGCCACAGCCAGGAGCCTACTCGTTAGGGCTCTCTTTCTCCTACTGAACAGAAGAAATCTGGAGGAAGAACGCTCAGCCTTTGTCTGAAACCTTTAGGGGAAAAAATCCCCATATGGACCCTGTCTCTGTATAAAAAGGAGTAGAAAAAAGAAAAAGCCCATACAAACGAGGATGCTTTGACTGTCTGCCTGGAGTAGAGCTGCAGAAAGAACACCTTGGGTCACTTTCGTCTCTAGTGTCCGAGTCTTACTGGCTGGCGTGTCACTCACAGTGAGTGACTGAGGGCCTGAGCAGGAAGTCATTTATTCCATATTACTCTGAAGGCAGGATGTTGTGAGGACGACTTTACCAACCTGGGTAGATCAGTCAGTCGAGCACCTGACTCTTGATTTCAGTTCAGGTCACGATCTCATGGTTTGTGAGTTCTGGCCCCTCTTCAGGCTCTGTGCTGACAGCGTAGAACCTGTTTTGGATTCTCTCTCTCCCTCTCTCTGCCCATCCCCTGCTCTCTCTCAAAAAAAAAAAAATATTTTACAACCTGCTTAAAACCCTTTATTCTGTTTTGTGTCTCCCCCAAATCATCCTTGTGCAAAAATAAGGAAAATCCCCCAAACTCTTCATCTTGTCCGGATCAATACGTTTAGGGATACAGAGACTATAAATAATATGTTAGGTAGATTATTATGAATAACCTCTACCTTCCTCTGTTTTTTCTTTTTTCTTAGATATAAAATTTTTAAAATTCCACAGGATTTAGAGAGAAAACTTAGCAGGACACAAGAACCAAAACCAAAACAGAACCAAACAAAAGCCCACCTTTTTTAAATAGGTAAGGTTTTCCATGGAATTGTGGAAAATAATCCCACAACGGGCAACTCCGTAGTTTAGCGCAGTCCGATCTCTCTGGGCGTAAGTGAGGTCCGTCCGCAGATGCCTCCAGGCTCCCTGGCCTTCATTCTCCTAGTGAAGCAGAAACACTTACCTTCTCAGGTTGGTGCTAAGACGTCACCTGACAGGCACGGAGATCACAGTGCAGCCCAGTGACCTGGGAAGGTGAGCCAACCTTAGGCAACGGTGCGCGGCCACTCTCAATGTCCTCCCGTCAGGAACTGTAGAATATTTAATGAGAAACGCCCCCAAAACACAGCAGAGTAAGCAGTGATTCTTTGTTTGAACAAGAGATCATTTGAGTCCAGTTTGTGTTTGTTCACATTACTCTCATCTGCCCAGACACTATTTTTGACGTCTTTCTAAAGTTTCTGCAAGCTCTCACTAACCACACAATGATATTATTAAAAAATTAAATGACAGAGCTGTTATCCATTATTAATTTTTTTCAGGATTATCTCCTGGAACTTTTTGAACCTTTCTCTCTCTTTCTCCATGACAACTGAAATCTGCATGTTTTCATATAAAAAATGTATTAAGTGTGTCCCTCAGCTCATTAATCATGCTTCTTTGTTTTCGTTTTCACCTAGGCTTCTCTCGAATATGCATCAATAATTTCATTCTGATATGCGTGAAAGAAAATCAGTTATCAGTTTTACTATATCCTCATGATCATGTTTTCTTGCCTTGGTGTTTTATTGACAAGAATTGTATTATATTTAAGAATTAGCGTTTTTAAATGACAATTGTTTTTATCTTCATAAGTGATTAAGCTTAAGAAAAACAGCAACATTAATTGAAATACTGTATTTACTGGGCAATTTTTTCCTACCTAACTGTTATTATTTTTGCTATAATTAGAGCCCTGGATCGCTCAGTTGGTAGAGCCATGAGACCCTTAAGTATTGTTTTCGCCATTATTTATTATGCTGTTATAGTGTTATGTTATTATAGTATCATAATGCTGTTAAAACTTACTAAAAATATTTTCTTTGGAAAATGTACATGCTGGTCCTGTCACCCATTTTATGAAAGTTTAAAAACAGAGGTGGCAGATTGAGTTAGACTGCTCCTAGCTTTACAAATAGCCATTCCTGGACCCGGTAACACAGCTACCCAGGGAAGGGTCTTTCAAGATAATTTGTGAATCTCTGAAAAAATGTATACTGATAAAGGTCGTGTTCTATCGTGGCTCAGAGTATCGATTCCAGAACCTTCCAGTGTTTTGGCAGTTCCAAACCATGTGCCACATTGACCAAATTTATCGTTTTGTGCCATAATTGTCTTACTTCTAAAACGGGTAATACGGATTGCTAAAAGCTAAGCTACTTACTCCCATCAGGCACGTAGAACCGTGATTGTCGTGACGTGGGCACGGAAGTCAATATACACACAGGCCAAAAGAGACCGTCCAACATATGGAAAGCCAAATAGGTCTACTGATTGTTGAATTGCAACATTTACGAGCCCCATGGCCATCGATATTTAACTTCTTTCATTTCCTCACTTGTTAATGTTTATTTGTCAGCACGAGATGAGGTTTTAGTGTCCTGCTTTACCAGATCAAAAGAGGCAAATTCCTCTCTTTCCTTAAAGCAGCTAATGGTTAAGATATTTGATCAAAGCTAAGGTGTTTTCCAACCCAAAATGTGTCATTATTTTACCACCCCCAGGAAAGGAAAACTATTACCAATTAAATTATGACTCAATATTTTCTTATCTTTGAGATTTCTTATTGAGATAAGATTATTGAAGCCATAGACTTGAATGTATGATTTTTGATGCACATAAAAGTGAAAAAAGTGTCAGTCCCAGTCGTCTGGCACAAATGGAGAGATGTGCATGGGCGTGTACAAATCTCAAATTGGACTTTGTTGTTTTGAAGCCCCTAACTCTCCTGCTAAGAAGGTAGGAGCATGAATGACAACAATCTGGAATCGTGCTTGTAGTGAGCCTTCTGTGTGTCTCTCACGCCCAGAGAAGCTCATTATAACTAAGGCTGACATGGAATATATATCATCTGTTCAGGCTGCTCTAACAGAATGTCATAAACTGGGTGGCTGGCAAACAAATAAATTTATTTTTCACATTTGCGAAGGCTGGGAAGTCCAGGATAAAGATGTTTGCAGATTCGGTGCCCGGAGAGAGCGTACAGTTCAGAGACTGTGTCTTCTGGTGGCCTCCTCTCATGATGAAGGGTGAGGAACTCTTTGGGGTGTCCTGTATGATGGCGCTAATCCCATCATGGCCTCATCACCTCCCCAAAGTCCCACCTCCTAACACCATCACTTTGTGGGTTAGATTTCAGCAGATGAACTTTGGGGAAGACACAGATTTGTCATCCATAGCAAGTATCTGTGTGTGTGTGTGTGTGTGTGTGTGTGTGTGTGTGTGTAATCACCTGGAACCAGGGAAATTAAAGGAAAACAATAATGTGTTTTATTCTGAAGGTTCTTACAAGTCAATGCAAGAAAAAATATCTCCTGAAAATCCAGTTGAGATGCAGATTTCTTGGTCCTGTCCCTAAGAAGACCCCCAACTGAGAGACAGGGGTGGACCCTGGAATCTAGACGTGTAACTGGTGATCTTGGTTGTAATCACAACGATGTGAGAGAAACCGAGAAGTCCAATCAGCTTAAGAAACAATGCCCGCTACTACTTGGTTGCTGGGCCCTTCTCTTCTGCACCTCATGCCGTATACTTTGAAATCTCAGGAAATGTTGCTTCTGTGTCAGATTGCCCCAAAGAAAAGAGAGACGTATCTGTGCAAGGGCCCTGTGGCCATGTGGCAAGTGCAGGCAGGTTTTGGAGAAGCACACGTGTGTCGTCTTCGTGGCAGTCTGGGTGTTGTGGTGACAAGTCCGTCCTCTGTGAGCTGCGGCCAGGCTTTCATGAGGAGCACCAGGCAGAGTGGAGGAGACAAGATTTTCACCCAGGCTGAGCGTCTAGATGGTGAATAAATCTACAGGAGACCCCTGTTTCCTTATCAGAGCGAAGGTCGTGGTCACAATATACTTGAAATAAGGATGTCAGGCTGCTTTAGAAACTTCAATTAAGACTCAAATATTCTAGTGAGGAAAGTAATTTTCTCGGAGAACCGGTGAACCAGTCTCTCCAAGGGGCAGAAACACAGAGGTTAAGTGATTTGTGCAAATTCATTCCAGAGGTTAGTGGTGAAGCTACAATAGACGGAGGAGCCCTGCTTTCTCTTGCGGTGTGATTTCCTCCCTGCATTTTTTCTGAGCGAACAATGTGCTCCCTTGCTATCAGGAAGTCATAGGAATGGTGGGTTCACAGGGAGGGAGGGCCCTTCCCCCACCTGACCCTTCTCAAACGGAAGTGAGGGACGTGTCCTCGGGTAGAACGCTTTGGGCGTCTGCAATGTCCCATTTCTCCAGTTTTCAGTTTTATTCTTCCAGCTCTTTTTATACATTTATTTATTTATTTATTTTGAGGGAGAGAGAGAAGGGGGAGAATGAGTGTGTACAAATAGGAAAGGGGTAGAGAGAGGGGGAGAGAGAGAGAGAATGAGAGAATCCCAAGTAGGCTCCACATTATCTGCTTGGAGCTGGATCACGTGCTTGAACTCATGAACCGTGAGATCATGACCTGAGCTGAAGTCAGATGTGTAGCTGACTGAGCCACCCAGGTGCCCCTCTTCTTTAAATAAGATACTTAGAAGAAATTATAGATGTTTGTTAGCACTTGTCTTTTTCTTTCTTTTACTGTTACTGTATGTGAGATGGTCCCACAACTACTTACGGATTTTGTTAATAGTTCCAAAATTGGAAATGTCATAGTGTCTTAATGGATCCTTCCTTTTCATATTGAGAGATTAAGAGCAAACTCAGCCCAGGAGCACCTTGCACTCAACCAGTCAGTTGAGTGTCCAAGTCTTGATTTCAGCTCAGGTCAGGATCCCATGAGTTCAAGCCCCACGTCAGGTCCACACTGAGTGTGAACCCTGATTGAGATTCTCTGCCTCTCTCTGTCCCTCCCCACAGTCATGCACACTCTCTCCCTCTCTCTTAAAAAATAGGGAGCCAACTAAGCCGTGTCATAAATTCAAACCTGAAACATATTCTGAAATGATCCCTGTGAATATTGCACATGACTCATGTTTCCTGGAGAAATGATATATTCATAGAGGAGAAGGTGAGAAATGACTTTTAAGAGAAGTGACATTGGTCCATTGAGGGTTATGCCTCTGGAGTCCTTTCTGCCTCTAAAGTCCATCTTCCTCTGCTCCATGAGATGGCAGCGCAGACCATGAAGCCTGTCCTTGAACGTCCCTAGCCTGTCCTCTTCAAAACGTGTCTGATCCTGCCAAAGACACAAGATGACTTGGCCTAAATGCACCCAAGAATTTATGTGATTATTCTGGATCAGTGTTTTGTGTTTCATATATATGTGGGGGGGAAAGCATGTAAAATATCTTTAATTATTTGTAATTTCTCCACTGAAGATTCTTAAAAATCATTTATATTAAAAAGAGAGAGAGGGGCACCTTCTCTTTCATTTAAGAGTCCTAACTTAACGCCTTGACTTTGGCTCAGGTCATGATCTCACTGTGGTGGGATCGAGTCCTGCGTTGGGCTCTGCTCTGATAGCCTGGAGCCTGCTTGGGATTCCTTCTCTCCTCTCTCTTTGCCCCTTCACCCCCTCCAGATAAATAAATACACTTTAAAAATACATACATACATACATACATACATAAATACTGTACAAATAGAGAAGGTCTTTTACTAACTGGGATGTAGATACTTGCCATATTTGAATTTGGAAAATCAGCTTCAAAAGCAGCAACCAACATTTTTAGGAAAAGGGAAATGTTCTTGTACTGTGGAAGTCACACATGCAATGCATAAAGTGAAGGTGTGGAGAAGGTTTGGAGAACCCATTAAGGTCTTTAGTATTTTGACAGTCTGCAAAATTGCACCAAATATACTAGTTTTGGTTATTGGTTTTCTTTAAAAATTATTTTAATGTTTTTTATTTATTTTTGAGACACAGAGACAGCACAAGCAGGGGAGGGGCAGAGAGAGAGAGAGAGACACAGAATCGGAAGCAGGCTCCAGGCTCTGAGCTAGCTGTCAGCACAGAGCCTGATGCAGGGCTCGAACCCACGAACCGTGAGATCTGACCTGAGCCAAAGCCGGAGGCTTAACCGGCTGAGCCACCCAGGTGACCCGGGTCATTGGTTTCCTCAAATGGTTTCACTGCTGAGTTTGTGCAGCCAAGGTTATTAACGCCTTGGTTTCGTGACAGAACACAGGGTGCCAAGTGCACTTGTTCAGTTGTAGCAAACTCCTTTGTTGTGTTTACCAAAAACCAAACAAAACACAAGCAGACAGAACCTTGACTTGTAAGGAGGCAGGCCATGTGTTGGTTTTGCTTGTCTGTATTTCCAAGGGCAGCCTATCAAGGCTTTGAACTCATTTCAGGGTCATGGCTTCATTATAACAGCATCACTTAAATCTGTGAAGCCTCTATGCATTTTCTATATGCCAGTAAAAATTATTTTACTCGATCCTTTTTAAAAAAAAAAAAAGATTTAACAATTTACAGGAACTTGAGTGGCTTAGTAAGTTAAGCATCCAACTTCAGCTCAGGTGTAATCTCACGGTTCATGAGTTTGAGCCCCACATCGAGCTCCTTGCTGTCAGCACAGAGCCTGCTTCAGATCCCGTCTCTCTCTTTCTCTGTTCCTCCCCCGCTTTCTCTCTCAAAAATCAATAAACAGAATAAATGTGGCTAGTGCCACTGAATAAAAAAGACTTTGTAAATAACAAAAAATTTCAAAATCCAAACCACATCCATTGAGTGTCCTCCATATTGCCCGTGTTTCCATGCGTCCTGATGATGGTGCGGTAGCTCCCTGTTTGGCTCATGAATATGCAGAGGTTTAGGAAAGGTAAGCACATTACTTCTTGTCAAATAGTTCCTACCTGCAGGCAACTAAATGGAGTTTCCATCTGCCCTTTCAAGTCTGGCCATGTCTTCAAAAGGCTACATATGATGTCAAGACGTATAAACTACATCAATGTTACTTTTCAAAGACTATTTAGATATTTTCACTGACATTAGCATTTGGGAAAGAGTGCATCCCATTCCTAGCTGTTAGCTAAGGAAAAAGGCAGTATGCGTTTTGTGGTGGTAGAGCTTTACAGCCTGCACCTTCACATACCTGATATCCGCATAAAATTAACTCTGGTAGAAAGTTCTGTGGTCTGCTCTGAGGCAGCAAATTACGTCTGCCAACTGAAGTTTTACGCCTCATTGATCATGTTATTTTCTGTCACCAATATTGGTAAGGGTGCCTGGGTGCTCGGTGGGTTGCATGACTTCTGCTCAGGTCATGGTCTTGCGGTTTGTGAGTTCAAGCCCCACGTTGGGCTCTGTCTGACAGCTCAGAGCCTGGAGCCTGCTTTGGTTTCTGTGTCTCCTTCTCTTTCTGCCCTTCTCCCACTCATGCTCTGCCTCTCTCTCCCTTTCTCTGTCTCTCAAAAATAAATGTGAAAAACTCTTTAAAAATATTGGTAAATAAAACACGAGGCGGTCCATTAAGGGTTTTTTGTTTTATTTTGTTTTGTACATATGACTGTTTAAAATTTTTGGAAAGAAAAGTTCAAATGCAGAAAATACTTGATTCAGTTTTTCATCAAAAGGATTTTATAACTTATTGATGTACATTATTGCCCTTTGCTGTGTATTTCACTATTTTGTACTTATGTCTCAAATCTGAGTATTTTTCACAACTTAGAAAGATGTAAAAATAAATTACATTGTCAAGGGAGGTACTCCTGTTGACCCAAGTTGCTTTTTACTATTTTTAACTTTAGGATTAAATCAGGAAATCTGCTTTTCTACAGAAGCCTTTTGGTGTTAAAATTGAGTCATTTGGCACGTGGAGGAAGACAAAAAGGGAAGAAGAGATGAGGGGGGAAATCTCCACCTGCGCTGCTGTATTTTAGGCACAGACTTGTGAACACCCTTGCGAGTAGTTTATGGCACCATAACATTTGTTAAAATCAATTTTATGATGGTGCGTAACGAGTAGGGGCTGGGCTGAATGGCAATAGAATTCAGAGTTTATATTCTTAACAGTTTTGTACGTGATGAATGAATGAAACGGATGAATATTTACCAGTCGTGCGCCAGGAGCGCTTCGGGCGGGCGGCAGGTTTGTCCTCTGTGGTCGATGTGACCGTGAGGTTTATAGGGTTGGTGTCTCAGCTACCTAATGGGGGAGCTGACTTCCAAAACCTAGTCTTCTGATGTCAGGCCTCTGTGATGGCCAGATCCTCTAAAACTTCTCCAGCAAAGGGAGGTGACACCCACCCTGGGTTGAGCAAGCCCCCCTCAGGGCTTAGGCAGAGGATCTCAGATGGTCTCCTGCTCCTGGGTCTCCAGGACAGCAGGTCGTGTAGACAGGGTGGCCTGGCTGCAGGCCCCTGCACTTCCCTGCTGCCTTTCCTGCTCTCCCACTACTCCCTCTGCTGGGGCTAAGCTCCGGAACTTTCCTCCACCACTGCAGTCCACAGGCACAGACTACCGTCTACAGACCACAAACTCTTATAACTTCTGAAAGGCCTAACTGAAATCAAGTGTTGCTCTTCCTCTGAAAAATGCTTTTGTCCCTTTTTCCATCTTGCAAGTTTGATGACGTCTGCTGTGTTCATGAGAATTGCTATCACAGCTTTATTGTGCAGCATGGAGTTGGGAGATTGGGACGAAGCACTTTATTATATATGTAAATATGTTCACATGTGTATATGTAACATGTATCAAGGATATTCACATACTATAGGTGTAGACATGGAGCTCTAATATGGATGGATGGATGGATGGATGGATGGATGGATAGATAGATATTGCTATGGTCTGAATGTGTTTCACCAAAAAATTCGTGTTAAAACTTAATCCCCTGACATGATAGCACCAGGAGGTAGAGGCCTTTGGAGGTGAGTGAATGATGAGGGCAGAGCCCAGCTGAATGGGATCAGTGCCCTTATAAGAGGGAGTCCAGAGAGCTGGCGCATGCCTTCCACCATACGGGGTTACCATGTCAGTGAGGAAGAGGGCTCTCATCAGACATCAAATTGACTGGCACTTGGATCTCAGACTTTATCCTCAGAAGCTGGGAAGAATAAGTCCGTGCTGTTTATAAGCCACTCAGGCTAAGGTATTGTGTTGGAAAAGCCTGAATAGACTAAGACAGAGACAAAGACCATGGGTGCGGTTGTCTGTATAGGTTTATTTCAGCCTTGGCTAACATAGCAAATGTAAGCTGTACTCAGTCCAAACCCAGAGCTGGTCGTAAGGCAAAGAGGGAGGGCACAGGGCACCACGGACAAGTCCCTCTGTTATGGTTTTCTCTGCAAGGAAGAGATGAGGCAGGGCAAACAGCTTTGGGCTTGGCCAGCTCTGGGTGAGAGTGGTGACCCCATGAAATCATGTTCAATGGGCTGTTAGAGCGTTTAGCTTCATGCTATTCTACGGGTTCAGATGTCCGTGAGTGAGTCTGTGGGTGCCTAATAGGCCCTTGGGTGGATTTACAGCATCAATTTACTGAAATTAAAAGTATGACTAGGAGAAGAATGGCTTCATCTTAACCCTGCACTGTCACCGAAATGGATAGTAGGCATGGAATTTGATTATCATTGGTCCAAAAACACAAGAATGAGGAGAACAATATATATGTATATATATTTTGTTTCAGTCTATCCAGGCTTCTAGAACACAGCACCACAGACTGGTTGGCATATAAACAACAGACATGCATTTCTAACGGTTCTGGAGGCTGGAAAGTTCCAAGATCAAGAGTCATAAGATTTGGTGTATGGCAAGAACTTGCTTTCCAGCTCATAGATCGCAGTGTTCTGTGTCCGCACATGGTGGAGGGGGTGAACGGGCTCTGTGGGGTCTTGTTTATAGGAGCACTGACCCCATTTATGTGGGCTCCTCCTAATTACATAGTCACCAACCAGATGCCTCACCTCCTAAAGCCATCACCTTGGGGGTTAAGGTTCAATGAAGGATTTGGGAGGACAGGAACACTGATTGAAACCATAACAATATTCATTTCATTTCATTAAGTGATACAGTTCATTGGCCCCTTGAAATAAGGGTTTGGTTAAAGAATCATAATTCAATACATATTAACCAATTTTGTAGGCACCTTCATAAAACTCCTCACATAAAGAACAGAACTCTAGTGAATAAGAGTTTTGGACAGGATGGTTTTCCACAAACCTGTAGTTAGGTAATAAGGGTTGTTTCCTTCTCTGTCCTTTGCAGATACACCTCTATGCCTCTCCAAGTACTCAGGCAACTGCTTCCTGAGCTGCCCAGCCTCTTTCTGAGCACAGAAATGACTTTCATAGGAACTTCTTGTATTGCAATTTAAAATGAGTGTCACTGAACCCCTCATAGAATATCCGGGTCATTCACACAATGTTGTGTTTTCATTACAGTTGTTCATTATAAATATTCAAAAACTATCAGTTATGTTCAAGAGAACCACAGCTGTATAGTCAGCAGTTAGAACGGTATAGACAGATTTTCTTCAGGAACTATTCCAACAAGGAGAAAGAGAACGCAGTACAGAAACAGGGTTCCAGGTGAATGCAGCGGAGGCAAGTGGGGGTTCACCGCCCAGGAGCAGGGGGGAAGTGGGTGCAGTATTACTAAAGGAAATGTCAGTAACAAAGGTGTCCTGCCTAATCCAGTTTGATTCCAGAATTGTTGCTGTAAGCAGGCCAGGGTGATCAGACGTCGAGGGGCGGGGCTTCCTTCTAAACTGACTGACTAGATGCAGGGGCATCTGGCGGCTTAGTTGGTGGAGAGTCCAACTTCAGCTCAGGTTGTAATCTCATGGTTCATGGGACTGAGCCCCAAATCAGGCCCGGTGTTAACAGAGCCTGCTTGGGATTCTCTTTCTCCCTCTGTCTCAGCCCCTCCCCTGCTTGCGCTCTCTCAAAATAATAAACAGTAAACAAATCGGGTGATGTGTGCCCGGCGGACTTAGAGATGCTGGACTAGAGCTTGGCCAAGGACAGGGTCTTGGTCAGCTGCCCCCCCACCCCCGTTTCTAAGCACGTCTGGCTTTTCTCAGCACCATTGTCCCCTAGTCCAGAAATGGCCTCATACCTAATGAGGACCTCAGCTTCTGCTTCTCTTGGGTCCTTGCCAGCCTCCAGCTCTCTCTTGGCTGTCCTGCAGTGAGGACCCCATTGGAGGGGGCCAGAGCTTTGAAACCCGAAGCAGGCACCTGCCTAGGGCATAGCTGAGGGTGTGCAGACACTAGTGTAAGTAATGCTGTAATGAGCATAAGGGTGCATATATCTTTTTAAATTAGCATTGTCATTTTCTTTCAATAAATACCTAGAAGTAGAATTACTACACTAGATCATATGGTATTTCTGTCTATAATTTATTTATTTATTTTTTAAATAGTTTATTGTCAAATTGGTTTCCATACAACACCCAGTGCTCTTTCCCACAAGTGCCCTCCTCCATCACCACCTCCTTTTTCCCCCCCTCCCCCTTCCCCTTCAACCTCCAGTTCGTTTTCAGTATTCAATAGTCTCTCAGGCTCTGCGTCCCTCTCTCTCCCCAACTCTCTTTCCCTCTTCCCCTCCCCCTGGTCCTCCATTAGGTGTCTCCTGTCTTCCTGTTAGACCAATGAGTGCAAACATATGGTATCTGTCCTCCGCCTGACTTATTTCGCTGAGCATGACACCCTCAAGGTCCATCCACTTTCCTACAAATGGCCAGATTTCATTCTTTCTCATTGCCATGCAGTACTCCATTGTATATATAAACCACATCTTCTTTCTGTAATTCTTTGAGGAAAGCCCATCCTGTTTCCCACAGTGTCTGAACCACCACCAGTGCACGAGGGCTGCCTTTTGTCCACGCCCAGGCCAACACTCCCTGTTTCTCGTCTTTTTGATACTAGCCAATCTAGCTGTCATCAGGTGATATCTCATTATAGTTTTGTTTTCCATTTCCTTACTGATGAGTGCTGTTGAGCATCTTTTTATGTACCTGTTCATCATCTGGATGTCTTCTTTGGGAAAAAATAAGTCTTTTGACATCTTCTGCCCATTTTTTAAAAAATGGGAATGTTTGATATTGAGTTGCATATATTTTTAAAATATACTTTGGTTATTAACCTCTTATTGGAGATGTAATTTGCAAATATTTGGTCTCAGTATTTTGCCTTTTCATTTTGCTAAGGATTTCCTTTTCTGTGGAGGTGTTTTTAGTTTGATATAATCCCATTTGTTTATTTTTCTTTTCGTAGCCTTTGCTCTTATCCGATCCCAATGATCATTGCCAAGGCAAATGTCAAGGAGCTTAGTGCTCACATTTTCTTCGAATTTTGTGGCTTCAGGTCTTACATTCACATCTGTAACATCGAGTTAAATTTGGTGTGTCATAGAGGATTGTGGTCCATTTTCATTCTTCTGCATGTGTTTTTGCAGTTTCCCCAACACCAGTAACTAAAGTCTTCACCATTGTGTAATCTTACTTCCCTTGTCCTACATGAATTGACACTATATGTATGGGCTTATTTCTGGGTTCTCTATCCTGTTGAGAGATCCGTGTGTCTATTTTTATGCCAATGCTGTATTGTTTTGATTACTTTGTAATATAATTTGACATCAGGGAGCATGATGCCTCCAGCTTTGTTCTTTCTCAAGATGATTTTGGCTATTTGAAGTATTTTGTGGGTAACATAAATTTTAGGATTTCTATATTTTTGTGAAAAAAATGCCATTAGAATTATGAAAGATTTTGCTTTGAATCTGTAAATTGTGTTGTATACTATGGACATTTTCACAATATTAAGTCTTCCAGCCCATGAGCATCAAATATCTTTCCATTTGTTTATGTCTCCTTCAATATCTTTCAATAATGTTGTATTTGTTTTCAGCATATAAGTTTTTCACTGCATTGATTAACCTTATTCCTAGGTATTTTACTCTTTAGATGAAATTATAAATGGGGCTGTTTTCCTAATTTCTCTTTTTGGTAACTCATTATAGTGTGGGAATACAACATGATGTTTGTATATTGATTTTATATCCTGCAACTTACTGAATTTATTAGTTTTACTACTTTTTTTGGTGGGATTTTTAGGGCTTTATATGTGTAATATCATGCCATCTGCAAATAGTGACAATTTTAAATATTCCTTTCCAATTTGAATGACTTTTCTTTCTTTTTCTTGACTAATTTCTCTGGCTAGGGCTTCCAATACTACATTCAATAAAAGTGACTAGAGTGAGGATCCTTGCTTGTTCTTGATCTTAGAATAAGAACTCTCAGCTTTTCACCATTGTGTATTATGTCAGATGTAGGTTTGAAATGTGTGGCCTTTATTATGTTGAGGTACGTTTCCTTTATACCCACTGGGTTGAGAGTTATTATCATAAATAAATGTTAAATATAATTGTGCTTTTGCTGCATCTATTGAGATAATTATATGATTAATATCCTTCTATTTGTTAATGTGGTATATCACCTTGATTTGTGGATATTGAACCATCCTTGCATTTCTGAAACAAACCCACTTTATCACAGTTTATGATTCTTGTATTTTTTGTTTTTTTACTTATTTAAGATCTTATTTTTAAATAATATCTACCTCCAGTGTGGGGCTCAAATTCACAACCCCAAGATCAAGAATCACCTGCTCCACCAACTGAGCCGTCCAGGCACCCTGTGATCATTTAAATATAGTGTTGAATTTGGTTACTAATATTTTGTTGACATTAGATGATATTTTTAAAGGGAGCTCCTAAACATTCAGTGTTTGGTAAAATTGTTGTGTAGGCTTATTTGATATTAAAGTCTCTCCATTTTTTTAAAGAAATATTTGATTGCTTTCAAACATCATGGAGTTGATAGTAGATTTCATTATAACTTACATAATATAACATTTCCAAAATACAAGGTTTTAACTGAAGTACATATGGCTACATTTAAAATAAGCTTAATTAATAATATATAATTTCAAAAACTTAAAACCAAATGATATCAGGTACTAATATTATACTCTTCTGATTCTAAATTATATATATGACTTTCTGTATTAGATCAGATACATGCTAGATACCATCCAGTCTGTATCATAATAGTGATTAAGGAATTAAAGCAATGTCTACCAGCATATCTTTTTTAAAAAGTTTTATTTTTCCATCTTCTGTGAAAAATATGTTGGAAGGTCTACACGAGGGACTTTAAATTGTCAGTGCAATTAATTTATGACTATAATCCACATGGCTTCATTAATGTAGAATATATATAATTAAACTAAACATAATCACACTCTTCCATTGAAAAACTTTCCAAATAATATATTGCTTTTGTTTGATTATTAATTATAAAATCTATAAAATGTAATTTGCAGGAAAAAAATGAAACTCACAGTAAAAGCAGCAGCAAAACACAAACAAAAACAAAAACCCATACAGTTTCTCCTGGGTTGCACTTTATAGTTTATAGGATCACTGAAATTTTCTAATTATGTCTGAGCCCATGTTTCTTTTCTATAAAATATGGTTATGTGTTCTCTATACTAAGAATCAAATGGGGTTGACATCCATATTATGCCTTACATCAAGATGAAAGAAAATGAGTAACAAGTTTTCAGTTTCATAATATATTTAATATGATTTTATGTATTTTATATATGTTTTTATTTATATTTAAATATAAATACAGATATGTACTTATGTGTATGCTAATTTACATTTATGAAGCTACCATAATTTTGCCATACCATAATTCGAATATTTACATTTTATATTATTATGAACAGAGAGACAGATGAGAGAGACACATATCTCCTCAATAACTTTTGAAGTCTATTTCAGTGTCCCTGTTTTATAGATAACCATAATAATATCAGCATTCTTGCTTAGGGCCTCTTTCAGCCTACTATGGCTAAGACTTTCAGCACGAGATTGAATAAAAGTGATAAGAGTGGACATTTTATCTTGTTCCAGACCTTAAAGGAAAAGCCTCAGTTTTGCACCATTAGGTATAATGTTAGGGGTGTGTGTGTTTGTGCACACGCGTGTGTGCATGTTCAGTATGGCCTTCATTATGTTGAACTGTGTTCCCTCTGAACCCATTTTGTTCAGTGTTTTTATCCTGAATGGATTTGGTACTTTTTCAAATGCTTTTTCTGCCTCTATTGAAAAGATCATATGTTTTTTGACCTTTCTCTTGTTGATGTGATGTGTCATGTTAATTGACGTGTGACTATTAAACTACACTTGCCCCCTGGAATAAGCCCCACTTTTCATGATAAATGATATTTTAATGTATTGATGAATTTGGTTTGCCAATATTTTGCTGAGGATTTTTCATATATTTTCATCAGAGACAGTAGCCTGTAGCTTTTTTGTTTGTTTGTTGTTTTGTTTTGTTTTGTTTTTGTAGTGTCTTGATCTAGTTTTGGCATCACGGTAATGTTAGCCTTCTAGAATGACTTTGGAATCTTCCTTGCTCTTTTTTTTAATTATTATAAATAGTTTGAGAAGAGTAAGTACTAACTGTCATTAAATGTTTGGTGGAATTTATCTGTGAAGCCATCTGGTCTTGGACTTCTGTTTTTTGGTAGTTTTTAGATCAAAGTTTCAATTTCATTGCTAGTAATTGATCTGTTCAAAGTTTCTATTTCTTCTTGATTCAGTTTTGGAAGGTTATATGTGTCTTGAAATTTAATCATTACTTCTAGGTTGTCCAGTTTGTTGGGATATAATTTTTCATTGACATTCTCTTATAATCCTTTGAATTTCTGTGGTATGAATTGTTATTTCTCCTGTTTCATTTCTGATTTTATTTATTTGATTCTTCTCTTTTCCTTCCTTCCTCCTTCCTTCCTTCCTTCCTTCCTTCCTTCCTTCCTTCCTTCCTTCCTTCCTTCCATCCTTTCTTTCTTTCTTTTCTCAATGAGTATGGCTAAAGGTTTGAATAATTTTGTTGATCTTTTCAAAGAACTACCTCCTGCTTTCATTGATCTGTTCTAATGCTTTTTAATCTCCATTTAATTTATTTCTGCTCTCATGTTCATTATTCCCTTCATTCTACTGGTTTTGGTTTTTGTTTATCCTTTTTCTTGTTCTTTAGGTTGTTTCTGAGTCTTCTCTTGCTTCTCAAAGTAACCCAGTATTGCTTCCCTCTAGAACAACTTTTGCTGCATCCCAAAGATTTTAGATCATTGTGATTTAATTTTCATTTGACTCCATGTCCTTTTTTAAATTTATTACTTGATTTCTTGGTTGGTCTATTTGGTAGTATGTTATTTGATCTCCATGTATTTGTATTCTTTCCTGATTTTTTCTTGTTGTTGACTTCTAGTTACATATTGTTGTAAATGGAAAAGACACATGGTATGATTTCAATCTTTTTTAATTCACTGAGACTTTTTTGTGGCCTAACATGTGACTTATTCTGGGGAATATTCTCTTGTGGACTTGAGAAGAATGAGTTTCCTTCCATTTTAGGATGGAATGCTTTGAATATATTCATTAGATCCATCTGACCTGATGTGATATGCAAATCCATTGTGTTCCTTTTTGATTTTCTGATTAGATGATCTATCCTTTGATGTGTGTAGGGTGTTAAAGTCTCCTACTATTATTATATTACTATTGATTTCTGCCTTTATATCTGTTAATAGTTGGATTATGTGTTTAGGTGCTCGTATGTTGGGTGGACATATATTTACAATTGTTATATCTTCTTGTTGGATTGTTCTTTTTATTATTGTACAATGTTCTTCTTTGTCTCTTGTGACAGTGTTTGTTTTGAGATCTATTTTGTCCGATATAAGTATTGCCACCCCAGCTTTCTTTTTATTCCCATTTGCATTATTTTTTTTCATTCCCTCACTTTCAAACTGCAGGGGTCTTTCATTCTGAAGTGAGTCTCTTGTAGGCGGCATATAAACGGGCTTTACTTTTTTTTATCCAGTCACTCTGTGTCTCTGGGAGCATTTATTCCATTTATATTCAAAGTAATTATTGATAGCAATGTACCTATTGCCATTTTGTTATTTGTTTTATACTTGTTCTTGTAGTTCTTCTACGTTTCTTTCTTCTCTTGCTTTCTTTCCTTGTGACTTGATGGCTTTCTCTCCTGATCTACTTGGAGTTTTTTTCTTTTTAGGTTTGTGGTTGCCACTAAGTTTATATATAATCCTATGCATATAACAGTCTATAGTAAGTGGATGGTCGCATTCTAAAAACACTACATTTTTATCCCCTTCCATCATGTTCTGTTTATATGATGTCATGCTTTATAACCTTTTATTTTGTGAATACTTTAAGTGATTTTCTACAGTTGATTTAAATGCTTTCGGGCTTAAACCTCTGTACTAGTTTTGTAAGTGATTAATATGCTACTTTTACTAGGTGTGTACATACCTATAATTTTTTTTCCTTTCCCCATGTTCTTGCCACTGACTATGGCCTTTGTTTCCACTCAAAGAATTCCCTTTAATATTCCTTATAACTTTTGTTTCATAGTGAGGAGCTCCCTTCATTTTGGTTTGTCTGGGAACCACGATTTCCCCTTCTTTTCTGGATGACCGCCTTTCTGGGTAGAGAATTCTTGGTTGCAATTTTTTTTTTCTTTAAGCTGTTTGAATTTGTTACACCGCTCTCCTCTGACTTGCAGAATTTCTGCTAAAAAAATCAGCAATAGCCCTAGATGTTTCCCTTGAATGTAACTTTTTTTTTTTTTTGTAGCACTTAAATTGCTGCCTTTAATTCTCTCCTCATCACTACTTTTTTTTGTCATTTTAATTTTTATGTATCTTGGTGTGGACCTCCTTTGGTCCTTTGGTTGATTTTGTTGGGGGGTTCTCTATGCCTTTTTGATATGGATTGCTATTTCCTTCCCCACATTAGGGAAAATTTTAGTTATTTGTCCTTCAAATAAATGTTCTGCCTCCTTTTCTCTCTCTCCTCCTTCTAGAATCTCTATAATGTGAACATTATTATGCTTGATGATAACACTGAATCTCCTTAATCTATTCTCACTTTCATAATTTATTTTTTCTTTGCAAGCAGCTTGGTTGCTTTCCATTACTCTGTCTTCCAGCTCACTGATCCATTCTTCTGCTTCCTCTAATAGACTTTTGATTCCCACCGGTGTACTTGTATTTCAGTTATTGAATTCTTCATCTCTGACTAGTTTACTTTATATTTTCTATCTCTGTGGAAGGTCTCACTGAGACCCTCTACTACTTTCTCAAGTCCACTGGGTATCATTATGATGATTATATTTAATTCTTCATCAGCTGCAATGCTTATCTCCATTTCATGGAGCTCTTTTGTCCTGATATTTCATATGGGACATATCCCTCTGTCTTCTCACCTTGTCTAACCTTCTGTGTTTGCTGCTATGTCTCCTGATCTTGAAAATAGTGGCCCTTACAAAGAAGAAGTCCTGTACCGCCTTCAATGTAGTGTCTCCTGTGCACCAGAATCAGGTGCTTCAGAGGTATCTCCCGTGAGTGTTGCATGTGGCCTGCTAGGCTGCTAGGGTGGTTGAGCGGCCCTTACCTTCGGTCCATTCAGCTTCAATGGTGCACGTTGCCTGTCGTGGGCAGGGTTTGGTCCCTGTGCTGTTAGGAGGGCAGTCTCATCAGAGAGGAGGTTGGGGAAGGGATGGGTTGAATTGGTGATGGGGGTTAAGGGGTGCACTTGTTGTGATGAGCCCTGGGTGACATATGGAAGCATTGGATCACTATACTGTACACCTGAAACTAATATTAATATTACACTGTATGCTAACTAGAATTTAAATTTAAAAATTTAAGTCAGTTTATAACAAAAAAAAAGAGGCTAATTTGGGGCTGCCTTGGGGTGGTCTCAGACCAGATGCCTTCCCTCCACCTGTTTCTGGGGACTGTGGTCATACTGAACTGTGGGGTGCTTTTCCTGAATTGTCCTCTTGCGAGGTTATGCTGGTGGGCAGAGCCAGTAGTCAGAGAAGATGTGTGCCAACAGTTCATCTTTTAAAGCTGCAATGGCCCTGAGGAATTGATGCCCGCCAGCTCTTGTTCTTAGAGAAGTCTCTAAAAATCCCTGCTCCTCTGGGGCACGTTTTGAGATTAGTAATTCTATCTCCTTCCTGAGCACCCCACTGCTTTTCTAACTACTGCTTCTATGCTGTTCTTGGGCAGAGTTGTTTGTTATGGGGAGCCATTAAGGGGGCGGGGACTATTTCCTGTTGCACTCTGACTCTCCCAGCACTGAGCCCACTGATTTGCTAAGTATCCAGAAGATATGTCCCATTGATTATAAAGATATGTGAAATTAAGCCCCACTTGTTTTCAAAACAAAATGTTCTGGGGATCCGTGTTCCCCTGCGGTCCCTGTGTCTGGGGCGCCTGCGGTGTAGTCTACTTCTCTCCCTTCTCCTTGCTCATGGAGTCCTTCCTGCTTGGGCTTAGTGTGTCCAGGAGTTTGTTTCCTGACTGCGTCTCCACTCCACCTACTATTTTTCATGCGGCCTCCTACCTATGATTAACCTTTGAGCCGTCTGTTCTGCCGGACTTGGGTTCATTTTCTGTGTGGGCGGCCCTGAGGGGGCTGTTGGGAGGTGTGGCCCATTGACCAGGTGAGCTAAGCAGCCTTCTCCTCCATCTTCACTCTCTCTACTGCATTCCATGTTTTCCTTCTTTATAAATGGATTGCAAATAAAAAATAGAACTTGATTTCTTTTAAATCAGAGAAGACAATATTTTAGGCTACACAAAGGGGTAATTAGAGACTAAATGTTTTATTCTATTTTTAAATAATTTTGAGATTTTTCTAAGTAGAAGCGGAAAATAACAGTATAAATGAATTTTAATCAAGGGTGATGAGTATCAAAATTCACCAACTTTGAGCGGGGAGAAAGCACCCTTCAAAATCTGTGTCTTCTAACTCTATAGAACAGATTTTCCATCTAAATGTTAAATCAGGATTTCCAATTAATTCTTTTGAAAAACTTGAAAGAAACTTTGATTCTCAGGGTTCAGGGAAATGGCACTGATTATTTAGAAGACCTCTTATTTAGGGTTTTTACATCCTTTTTAAACCCCCTGTCAAGTGGCCTGATATTTCTAATCAGTGGAAACATCTATTACCCTCTCAATTTCTTCACACGTGTCCTGTTCTCTTTGTTGCTGACAAGCTCTGTGCGATGCTCTGATCAACCGCCCGTCAAGAAACTTCCCCCAAATGAGTCAATTGAAGTCTGCTGTAAATGTTTTTCAGGAACATGCTCCATTTTGTGATCATTCTTTCCTCTCCTGGCTTTTACTAATAAGTTTGACTCTTTATCAAATAAATCTTGGTATTTTAAAAATGATGTCATTTTTGTGAGCTCAGGGAACGTGAAGTTTCTATATCTTCATAGTATTAGAGTTAGGATTAAATCAGTTAGGGGCTGGCATGAGCTAAGGTCTCAGTTCTGTTAAACTAATTTTAAAAATAATGTAATTTGGGGTTTCATAGGAACATAAAATGATTATGTTAACATAATTAAGAAGGAAATTAATAAGATGTGACAAATTGTTCAAAAGACAATTTAGAGAACCACACATATATAACCAGGATGTAATGCTGAAATAAATTATAAGTAGATATAAAACTGGTTTTTGTAACTTGAGGAGGGGTCTCCTGAAACACATCCCTGTTACATGGCTGTGGAATGGAATTCTTTGCATTCTTCTAAGTTATGTATGCTTTGTAGAATTTAAAATTGCTCATGGGGAAGAAAGGAGGGAAGGAGGGAAGGAGGGAAAGGGAAAGAAAGGGAAGGATTTAGCCCTAAGGAAAACCAGGTGGAGATCAAGCTGGACAGTGTGCTTAGTCATGGAATATTGTCTGAAGATCTGGGCCCATGTTAGGGTTATTCACTGTTTTCCTCCATTTATTTTACTTGTTATTTTTCCCCTTATTCTTGTATTTCCTGTTGTTCTTCACAAATCCTCAAAGATCATGAGCAGGATTCGGTGATCTCAGTATTAAGATGGTTATCATAAGAAAAAGTAGTTTATGAGTTGTTATCTGTAGCTCAATGTTAGATTTTATATTAATATCTGGTTCTACATAAACTGTTAGTGCTTTGGGATATAATGTGTCAGTAGTCTTGAATTCATTTAATAGGGCTCAGTAATTCTGTTCACCCCTTCATTCATTAAATCATTCATTATTTTACTACTTCATGAGTGCCTGCTATGAGCCCGAAGTGTCCTAAATGCAGCACTTCTAATCTTGTGAGGGAACGGATTTCAGATAATAATTTTATGGAGAAAAACAAAAGAGGGAAGAGAGAGAAAAGGTCATGGAAAGGTTAACGGAAATATGGTAGCCATGTAATGCCACAGTGGAGAAGTCAGGGCAGAGGTGAGGTTGAAGGAGATGAGGGGGAACTTTTGCAGGGCTGGGAGGAAGAGCGCCTTGGGGAGGGGACTGGCCCCTGAGGACCAGGGCGCCTGGCAGGGTTGAAAATATCAGAGGCCAGAGGCGGGGGAGGGGGAGGGCCAAGGAGAGCGGAAGAAGGGGCGGTCAGGAACACCAAGCATGTCCGCATTGTGGGTCCCGAGGAGGCCTTTGGTTTTGCTCCATTAGAAGAGGCGGAGCATGGGATGGTCCAGGTACTCAATGGGGTGTTCCGACCGCTGTTTTGTGCATCCCGTGTGGAGGGGCCGTGGCAGCAGGGGGAAGACGGGTGTGAGGAAGTCTTCTTCCTCATGTTGGCAGCGGAGGAAATGGTAAGACTGCATCAGCTGGTTTGGAGACAGCAGGGCCAAGAGTCAGAGGTGGCGTCGGGGACTCCACACAGGCACCTGACAGACTGGGCTGCGTGGAGAGAAAGTCCAGTCTGCAGAGGAGGTTTGGTTCTAGGTGAAACCTCTCTCCCTGCCTCCTTCTGAGTTTCCCCTCTGGATACAGTCAGTTCCACAGTGTGTAGCCCGGGTCTTACTCCTCATTTGATAACATGGCTGGATCCTGAAACCGGGCATTTTGCTTTCTCTCTTACAATCATATCTTTCAGCCCCAAGCAAAACATTTACACTCGTTTTCTTAAAAAATTTTTACATGGTCACAGCATGCATTGTATATCTTTTTTTATTTTTATGGTTTTTAAATTTTCTTTAAATTCAAGTTAGTTAACATACTATGTAGTTTTGGTTTAAGGAATAGAATTTAGTGATTCATCGCTTACATGTACCCCCAGTGCTCATCCCAACAAGTGTCCTCCTTAATGCCCATCCCCCCACCTCCCCTCCCGCAACTCTCAATTTGTTCTATTTAAGAGTCTCTTATGGTTTGCCTCCTTGGTTGTTATCTTATTTTTCCTTCCCTCTCCTCTGTTCATCTTTTTTTCTTAAATTCCACATATGAGTGAAATCATGATGTTTATATTCCTCTGACTTATTTCACTTAGATTGTAGCTCAATTCATATCATTGCAAATGGAAAGATTTCTTTATTTTTGATGGCTAAGTAGTAGTACATAGTATATACATACCACATCTTCTTATCCTTCTGTGCATCGATGGAACTGGGGCTTTTTCCATAATTTGGTTATCATTGATAAAGCTGCTATAAACATTGTATTGTATGTGACCCTTCAAATCAGAATTTCTTAATCCTTTGGATAAATACCTAGTGGTGCAATTGCCGGGTCGTAGGGTAGCTCTATTTTTAAGGTTTTCTGGAACCTCCATGCTGTTTTCGAGTGGCTGCACCAGTTTGCATTCCCACCAGCAGTGCGACAGGCTTCCCCTTTCTCTGCATCCTCATCAACCTCTGTTGTGGTGAGTTGTTAATTTCAGCCATTGTGATGGGGTGACGTGGTATCTCATTATGGTTTTGATTTGTACTTCTCTGATGGTGAATGGTGTTGAGCATCTTTTCACATGGCTGTTGGCCATCTGGATGCTCTTCTTTGAAAAAGTGTCTGTTCATGTCTTTTACCCATTTCCTCCCTGGATTATGTTTTTTGGGTGTTGATTTTGAGAAGTTCTTTAAAGATTTTGGATACTAACCTTTATCTGCAAATATCTTTCTTCATTGTGTACATGGACTTTTAGTTTTGTCGATTGTTTCATTTGCCATGCGGAAGCTTTTCATCTTGATAACGTCCAAATAGTTCACTTTTGCTTTTACTTCCCTCGCTTCCGGAGACATGTCTCGTAAGAAGTTGTTGCGGCTGATATCACAGATTGTTGCCTGTTTTGTCCTCTAGGATACTGATTGCTTCCTGTCTTACATTTATGTATTTCCTCCATTTTCTATGCTCCGTTTTAATCCCACCGACTCACAGGGGTTTGGCTCACCCTCCATACCCAGCCCATTCCGCCTGTCGGAGGCTCTGGTTCAGGTCCCTGCTGCCCTTCTGTTCTTGCCTCTAGCTGAGCATGGCCTGTTCTACACTTCCTACTTAGGTCGCTGTAGTCAAGCTTATCCAGAGAGTTCCAGAGGCCATACCAATCTAAAGACTGCTCTTCCTTTTCTTCCCTGTAATAAACAGTCATCTTTTACTGTTAGAATGTCCCCCAAAGAGCCTGGTACCATCACTGATGTTTCTTCTCTCCAAGAGTCTGAGTATAGCGTCCTGTCCTCCTTGTGTCAGGCCCTTTAAGACCGACTCCGTGAGGATTCTGGGTGCTCACCTGATGGTTGGTGTCATTCCCTTCCTTTCAGCCAGCGTGCCGGAACGTCCCTCACGCTGTTCTAATTTATAATCAGCCCAATTGATAATTTAATTACCCTTTGGGCTAAATTCAATTCAGTAATTATTGATTATCCATTATGTGAAAACACAGGTCATGCTAAGGTAATTAAGACAGAGCAGGAAGCACTGAACAAAACTCATCCTAGCCGTGTCCTCCAAGCTACGTTAAGCACAATCTTTATAAACACACACGCACAAGAGGTAAGGGGAGAAGCATGCACTCAGGTTGAGAGGGGTATGGACGCTTTTGTTTTGTTTTGATTTGTTTTTCAAACTGCATCTTGGAAAGTCACTTTGGCTGCATGCATGAGTAGATGAAGTAGGAGCTGGGAGCAACTGTATAAGTTCATTCACATAAGAAGAGAGAGGAGAGTACACATTCCGGGACGCATGGGTGGCTTAGTCAGTTGAGCATCTGACTCTTGACTTAGGCTCAGGTCACGATCTCACTGTTCATGGGATTGAGCCCCCTGTTAGGCTCCGCGCTGACAGCGTGGAGCCCACTTGGGATCCGCTGCCCCTGTCTCGCTGCCCTTCCCCTGCACACTCTCTCTCTTTCTATCTCTCCAAAATAAGAAAATAAACATTAAAAGAAAGGAATAGTACATGTTCAGAGGACAGAAGTCTTTCAGTATTCCAAGAGCCTAAAGCAGAAAGTGTGAAATTTTGGCCGGAGCCTTGACAAGGTTTATCTTTCCTGCCACACTAAACACTTTATATGGTCTCTTCTACTTTATTTTTTTATTTTTAAATGTTTATTTATGTATTTTGAGAGACAGAGATAGAGTGAGCAGTGTAGGGGCAGAGAGAAGGAAACGGAGGATCCCAAGCAGATTCCATGTGGGGCCTGAACTTGCCAACCCTGAGATCTTGACCTGAGCTGAATCCAAGAGTTGGATGCTTAGCTGACTGAGCCACCCCAGAACCCCTCTGTAATGTCTTTCAAATATTTTTTCTAACTTGGTAATCCCTTTAATAAGAACTGTGACCCAATGAATATCAAATGAGATACTTTGTCAGGTTGTCTGCCTGCCTGTAAGCTGGTGCGGTTCCAAAGCAGAGTCAGCTGACTCTCCCTGCCCACCCCCCCCCCTCCCGCCGGGCACGCCTTGAGCGACCTGCACTACTGCTTTGCTGGAGGTAGTCTGGGAGGCACCCCTGTGGTAGGGAAGGTGGTGCAGGAGACAGAAAGGGGGAGGCATTTCAAACAGAGGAGCTACATTTGGACATTTGCATGTTATGAATTCCCCAGGACAGTAGTGTAGATAATGGAGTTCAGGAATTGGGGGAAAGGAGCAAGGAGAAGAAGCTGGACTATTACAATAATCCGCCAGAGACATGGAATTCTTACCACAGAAATGGTTGCAGACTTCACAACCTTGAAAATGGCAATACTAATGTGTTAGTTCAGGAACCGAATCCCTACTGCACCGACTATAAAACCATTGTTCAGGGGCTTCTGGGTGGCTCTTTGGTTAAGGATCCAACTTCACTCAGCTCAGGTCCTGAATACAGTTTCTGGGTTCGAGCCCATGTCAGGCTCTGTGCTGACAGCCCGGATACTGGAGCCTGCTTCAGATTCTGTCTCCTTCACTCTCTGTGCCCCTCTACAACTTGTGCTCTGTTTCTCTCTTTCACAAAAATGAATAAACATTACAAATATTAAAAACAAAAACAGTGTTCAATGAGCTACATCCTTCTGCTTTTCAGGATTACTTTTCCTTGATTTCTACCCTCTCCCTCTGGTACTTTCCCAAAGCATTTAAACAAAACTTAACATAAAAGCAAAAATATATAAAATATCTTCTAAGATCTATGTTTTTATGATTTGTACTACGAGGCTTGAGAATTATAAAATACTAGTTTGCTTGAACTGGCCATGTTTTGCTTTGTACCTGGTGTGGTTACCATAGATGGGGGAAATGTCTTAATTACTTGGATGTTGAAAGAGAAAAAGAGACAGAGGGCCCCTAAAATTACAGTTTCTCAACAGGTTTGATAAGCTCAATAAAGAAAAAAGTTGTCTGCATATAAGTCGGAATCTCTCTCCCTGTTGGTCGATCTCACTGGGTGATTTATATGCATATAGACAGCTTCATCTGATTAATAGTTTAGAAGCATGACTGCTGGGAAGTCTAAGGGAGAAAGAAGAGGGAAGGAATGAGCAGGGAAAGGAGCCATCTGAACCCAGCCACGTGCAGGAACTACACTTTTGGTAATGGGTCAATTAAATAATCTGTACAGTGACTCCTTATTTCCTAGCCATGAATTGATTTAATTGAATATGAATTGCAGTAGATTATTAGCTGGCATCCACCCCCAGGAGCTTTGTGCAGACATGAGGAAATTGTTAAGGATTTTGAACATTGTTTACAGATTGACTTGTTAATTTCTCTTTCCTGTAAAGAATCTGGAACAAGAATAAGTAGAGATGTGAAAAGGAATCAAAGCTAATCACTTTTCTTTTTCTTCTTCTGCCAAGAGACAGACTCTTTGCTGCCTTTTCCGAGGCCGGTCGAGGGATGTTTAGAAAGCGTCCGCAGCTGACGTTTCCCAACAGCTGAGGGAAGGCAGAGATTTTCACATGAAATTCTGGTTTCCGTGTTGTAAAAACACCTTGTAAAGCTCCATTTTAATTTAAAAAATCACCCTGGCAGATCTTGCTGGAGTCATCTTGAAATAATACCTCTCCCTGTTCAACATGTTCTTTGGAGTTCAATTTTCAGTGGCTATTTTCCTGCATAGCTATTTAGATTTCCTCTGCTTCGTGGTGTTTTCATTACTGTAATTTAACATATGCTAGTTTAACACATAATATAATTTAATATACGGTGTTAAATATGGCATAACTATTGGGATGTATTTACTTGTACTTATATAAACTTTATTTTATTTTATATGTATAAACATTTTAAATGTGTTGAATGCCTATCAAAGCATCATATAGGAAAGACAGTTTGTAATACTAACATGCTAGAAAATACTATTCCATCATTCATATTTTATAACTAATATTTATGATCAGATATAGGATCTTTAATGATCATATGTTTGGCTGCCAGTGTTAGTCCCTCCTTCATGCACTTGTAGAGATATTATGCCTAACATGTTAGTGATGTGTACTTCCTCTATGCTTCCAATGGTACAAAATGCAGCTTTTAATGGACTTAGAAAGCCGCACACCTGACAAAAGGAAATCAATTGTTTCACAGCCCTTTAGAAAGAAAGAATATTGAAACTTAGGGATAAAGGTTCAGCTCATTTTAAGTTGGTGACTGTTTCTACTTCACACATTTTAATAAGATTAAATATGAACCAAAAAAATGATGTTGTGGTAACAGGTTGTTTTACCCTGGAGTTTAGGTTAGCATGATACTTTGGAAATACTCATAACATTCACAACAAGAATATTTCCAGAAATGTATTTTCTTGAGTTCCTATTGGAAAAGTTGGCGGGTGAAAACAATAAGTTTACATGATTCTCTCCTTTGCTTTATGTGATCCAGTCTGGTGTCTGAGCGATAATTATATCAAATGAAGTTAAACATGGAAAGAAGAGTTCATTGAAGATTACTGCAAAGGGAAGATAGATTGAACTCTCTGTTGAACAAGAGGCAGGAGGCCTTAAGCCCCGGGGCAGGCCAGGAAAGTATTGGAGAGTGCTGGGGGAAGGTTGGTCAATGGGAGAGTCCAGCACTGGCCTCAGTGCTACAATTGCCCACCTTTTCTCAGTGCTGGGGCCCTCTGTGCTTGCTACTTGGTGCCCTTGGAGATCAGGATTTTGCCTTCCCATACAGGGTCTATCTTTCTTGATGATTGCATTTCAAAGGAATGGCTCCCAGGTCCTTGAGAAAGATATTCCTCAGCTGAAAAACTGGGAAGAGAGCTTTAAAAAGATTTACATGTCAAAGGGGCAGAAGAAGAATTTACTATTGCAAGGTTTCTAAGAGAAATGCTCTGAGAAGAGTGAGGTCAGTGCCTCTAGTCAAGAATTAGCCTGTCTGGAGCTGAATGGAACCTGAAGCCAGGCTCGGCCATGGGCATAAACATAATTATGCTGTCTCTTGTAGATACGTCATACAGGTAGTACATATTGAAGTGCTTAAAATTATTATTTCATAATCAAATCTATATGTTTTATATAAACACTGCAAATCAATGCATATGATCACATAACATTAACAACTTCATGGTACTTTAAATTTTCCTTTTAAATATTCCATTATAGAAAGTAAAACAGGGAAGTTTTCAGAATATTTGGATTTTTTTTTGTTTAAAGAATGTAAATGAATAGATTCTCCCCCAAAAAACTTTTTAAAAAAAATTTTGAATATGTTCAAATCTATAGACAAATGCAAAGAATAGTACAATGAACTTCTGCATACTCTTTGGATTCATCAATAGTTAACATTTACATTTTCCTTACCTAGTAAAAAATTCAGCTATATCCAGTAGATCTATAGTATTATCAGTTTCATGTACTTATTTTTATTCCTTTTTAAGGCCTACCATACCTTTCTTTACTGACAAGCATAGTGCAAACTTTTATTCAATTTGCTCTTTCCATATGTAAATCTTTTGTAAATATTATAGTAGATAGCATTATATATGTCTATCATTTAATTTTTCTATAATACATTAATCAAGTGTTCAATATTGCATTTGCGTTGATCATTGCTATACCTTAACTTTTACAAAATATTTTAACCGATAGGAATAGCACATTAATAGTCAGATAAATGCTTACAACCTATGCCATCACTATTTCCACAAACTCTGCCTGTGCCTCACCTCCTTACTACTTTCAAAATGATTTTAATTTAATTCTATTTTTCCCCCAATACAAGGTGAGGATTCTTAACATGTTGACCTTCTCTTTTCAGGAACACAGAGTTTCCTGAAATATATAAAATGGAAATGAATAATTGTCTTCCACTTATCCATTTGTCAAGAGAGCATTTTTGGGAGTTGGGGAGCATGGAAATAAAAACATTCTCCACAAAGTCCTGGAAATGAAGAATCTATCAGATGTCAGAGTTCTATTGTCCAGCAAGATTTAAAAACATTAAGTCAAACTGAGGGAAAAAAAAGAAGAATTGTGATTGGTTTCTCTTAAATAACTCAACACGTGGCAATACCAGTTGGCGTTTGTTTGCGCAAACTTCTTTGTTCATGTTACAAATGCAGCTTTTCATCACCTGCCAAATACAACCCATAAGTTCCATCATGTTTTCAATATTTTGCCAGATTTCTTATCATGTTGTTTGTTTGACATCAACTCAGTTGTGTGTATTTGTTGTTGTTGTTGTTGTTTTCCTAACCTGAATATAGGGGCTGTACTTCCTCAATGACCTCCGTCAAATGTTCTTCCCTCCCCTGTTCCTTCCCCTTCCTCGCCCTCTGCCGCCTCCTCTTCCTTTTTCTTCTCTCTTCCATCTTCTTCTTTGTCGTGGCCTATTCCTCCAGTGGTCCAAGATTATCTGGAAAGAATATATGGGAGAGACCCAGGTCTCACTCTTATGAAACCAATTTCTCAGACTGTGATTCATCTTAAAACAGTTTTGTTTTAATTTTTGTTTTTGGTTTATTTATTTCTGAGACAGAGAGAAACGGAGCATGAGCAGGGGAGAGACAGAGAGAGCAGGAGACATAGAATTTGAAACAGGCTCCAGGCTCTGAGCTGCCAGCACAGAACCTGAGGCAGGGCTTGACCCCACAGACTGCAAGATCATGACCTGAGCTGAAGTCAGAAGCTTAGCTTACTGAGCCATCCAGGCGCCCCTTAAAACAGTTTTTAAGACCACAGAGAGTGGGATTGCTTCCCTCAAAAGACTTGAGTCTAGATAAGCCTCTACTCCCATTGAGTCAGGGTGTGGGCCACTCCTCCACAGTTATCTGGCTTTTGGTATCATTGATATGGTAATAAAGTAATAATTTCTCATTATTGTTACCCTAATATAGCCTCACCTCTCTTTCTTTACACCCCTACCCTATCTCAGCTATGCCTCTTTTGCCATTTCCCTTTCCCCTGAACATGGATTTCTTTTTGCAATAATGCAGGAGGTTTGGGGTAGCTCATCCATGAATAGCATCACGTCTGGTCGGCCTGAGATTCTAAGGGACATGGTGTATTGGGCAGTCAATCGCCCATAATGAGTAATAGCTGATCTACAAACTACACTTCCCCCAAACACTCACGTTCTTTCTTTCCATTTCTCCTTCTGTACATTTGAATAGTAACAAAAATAAAACCAATTCCATCTCTTCCAGTACTTGGCACTTGAAGGATCTTATTCTAATGGTACGTTGATTAAGTTTTTAATCCTATATATCTGCCTTCTGTCTTTGGCAATGATCTAGCTAAGAACAGAAACTGCTTCATTTCCTTCCCATTTTGAGAGTAGGGGGTGTTCCTACACCCCCTACTCTTGACAGTCTCTTGGGAGGAAGACAAATCTATCCTAATCAGTACCTCACATTACTCTCCCACTTTACCATAATATTTCATGGCGCCATAGTATAAACATGGAACGTACAGAGCATATGTTTAGCACAGTAAAATGGAATGTTGTCCAAGAAGACGTGTTCATTTATCCTCAATCAAGCTTTATTGAATAACCCTGCTCCTTTAGGGTGGGGATTCGGGAAGCATATGGACTCCCATGTTCATGAGTATACCCTCGTGTCTGTGGTGGCGCCTAGGATCTGGTCACCGGAAACAAAAGATGAATAAGACACTTCATAAACCTCAAAATAAACTTATCTATTTTCTATTTATCGCTTCACCCTCCTTTGAACGTCCTGTTCTCTCTGAAGACATGTACCACGGGTGGTCTGGGGTGTATCACTAGGAATCAACCCAAAAATTAACCATCAGCTTCTACTAGCAGAAACTATTACATTTTTGGCAAATTTAGTCTCTTGAGTAAATTCTCTACATTTCGGTGTTTTTCTCCTTTACCCTCCTTTTCCTTTTGCAACATGTACAGGACAAAATGAAGGGAAGGGAAGGAGAAGAGAGAAAGAAAGGCACTATTGTGACATCCTGATAGGGGCAGGAAGCATGTTTGGTTTGATGCTGTTTGGGCTGATACCCGTGGAGGGATATGCTAGGTCTTTGGGACCTGCTCCTGGCATTGCTGTGGTCTTGACCCAAGTGTCCACAGATGGGATGATCTGTGCTCTCGTCTTTCAGAAATGTGATAGGTCCCATATGGTTCCTGATGCCTAAGCAACCTAGCTAGGCTCCTGTTGGTTGTGCTAACCCAGCTGAAGATGCCATTAGGCTGCCAGAATCGAACCGTCCACACGAGCTGCTTCCGTGTGGTCCCTGCTCACTGCGATGCAGGAGTCAGCTCTCTCCCGGGGGCTTCCACAGGCAAGGTGAGAACTGGTGTATCTCCTCCACGGTGTGTGGACAGAAAGGAAGCAAAGGTTGCTGGCTCAGACTCTCTCGGTGCCTGAACACCTCAGTATGACTACTATCCTGCTCTTGCCAACCCACGTTGGTAGCAATCATGGTATGATTAAGGTGATTAAGTAACCCTCTAATTTAGAACATTTTTGAGAGTGGAAGATTGTGTGAATTAGACTTATGAGATAGTTTCTTCCCTTAATGCCAGAATGGTATCACAGCTCTCTCCTTGATTTATCTGAGTCACTTTTATTGTCTGGCCCTTCTCTTCCCCAGGAGGGCTTTCCTTCAAGCAAAGGATGATCAAACGCAAGTGGATGCATAAATATAGAGATTGAACATACACCGAAGTTGGCTGTATTGTATCCATATATTGTATAATTATATGTTATTAATTGTATAGTTATATGATACAGTCAGTGGTACAGGAGGATCTATTCTTAAGGAAATGATGCAGAAGAGGAGGTGATATCTGAACGGGATCTTTAAAGGCTCAATTAAGTCTTTTACGGGCTGTAGGGACGTAGGGGACCTCCAGGTAGAGGGTGAATCCCACCACTCCAAAGCGTCTGCGTTCCTCCTCATTCTTCCTTTGGAAAACCAAGAAATCTTTCCAGTCTTCTGGTCACTTTCCTTTATTCATTCTCAAGCTGAATTAATGCAGGTGTTTTACATTCCATTTTTTTTTTCATTCTCAAATTTAATTAACATAGGTGTTTTTCAATATAATGTGGATCTGGAAATTATAGTCAATTTGAATTTCAATATCCTCTATTATACTCTGTTTCCCAGCCCTGAGCTGTATTTCTTTTTAATAATAGCTACGGAAATATAATTCATACCATAAAATTCACTTATTTAAAGTGTAAAATTCAGTGGTTCTTAATATAGTCCCAGAGTTATGCAACCATCACCACAATTTTACAACATTTTCATCAACTCAAGAAGAAATCCTGTATCTATTTTCTATCACTCTCTCCCTATTTTCGCTCAACCCCTCCAACCCTGGGCAAACATTGGTCTCTCTTCTGTCACTATGGGTCTGCTTCTTCTAGACACTTCATATAAATGCAGTCACACCAAATGTGGTCTTTTCTTTGTATTTCTGAATAATGTTCAGGTTTCTGAATAATGGACATGCACCACATTTACTTACCTGTTGATGGACATTTGTGTGGTTTCCATTTTTTGCAATTATAAATAATGGTATAAACATTTGTGTACAAGTTCTTATGTTGACTTGTTTTTATTTTTCTTGGGTAGATAATTAAGAATGTATTTGGCAGATAATATGGCCATGTTTTCAGGAACTTCTAGAGTATATTCCAAAATGGTTATACCACTTACATTTCTATCAGCTGTATACTAGTGTTTCAGTTTCTCTGCCCTCTCATCAATGCTTCTTATGGATGCTTATGCTAGTGGATTCGAACTGATGTAATTGTAGCCTGTGATTTGCATTTATTCAAAGGTTAATGATGTTGAGCACCTTTCTGATGTGCTTCTTGGCCAGATATATATTTTTTGGAGCAGTGTCTATACACAATTTTTGCCCATTTTTTAATTAAGTAATTTGCCTTTTTATTCTTTTTTTTCGAATAAGTCTTTATATATTGTAGATAATAGTCCCTTATACCAAATAAGTTGCGAAAATGTTCTACATTGCTGTGGGTTGTCTTTTCACTTTCTTGATGATGTTTTTGGAAAAATGAAGCTTTTAATTTTGATGAGGTCTAATTTTTTTCTTTGTTGATTATGCTTTTGATATCATATCTATGAAAACTCACCTTAATCCAAGATTACAAGGATTTGCTCCTATATTTTTCTGAAAGAACTGTATAGATTTTGTTTTATAATTAGGCCTATGATTCATTAGAAATTGATTTTGTATGATGTGTGGAAGGGGTCCACTTCATCCTCTTCATTGTGAACACCCATTGGTCTCAGCCCTTTTGTTGAAAAGCCCATTCATTCCCTACTGCATTGATTTTGCAGCCTTGTCAAAAATCAATGGGCTGTTTCTGTGAACTTTATTTCTGGGCCCTGAATTCTATTTATTAATTCTATTCAATTAATAAAATCTTGATTACCATAGCTTTGTACTAAGCACTGAAATAGGAAGTGTGAGTCCCTGCTTTTTCTTTGTTTTCAGGATTGCTTTGGTTATGGTAGATTCTTTAACTGTCCCTATGAATTTTGGGATCTTCTTGTCAATTTCTGAAAATAAGCCAGATGTTCCAGATTAAATATTTCTTCTCTTTTAAAATAATTCTTCTTTTAATTTCGGTGTGCAAGACAATTTCCAGAGACGGTTTCTTCTACTGCTTCTCACCAATCCTGTTGTTGTGCTCTGGAGGACACGATGTGTTTTCCAGCTGGTGCTATTCTGGATGTCAATCTCTGGATTCAATTTTTATATTATTAACTTAAATACCTTCAACAATTTCACCTGAAAATACATAGCTCATCCTTTTGTACATAGCAGGGGAAAGTATTGTTTCCATTATTAAAGAAATACAATTATTTGATTAGTTTCTTGTATTTGCTTCTCATTTCAGACAAGGAAATTTGAGGATACGAAGCATGTGCTCCTTGATTTTATTGGGGTGGAGTTTTTATTTCCTTTTTTTTTTCTTGTTATCTCTTGCCCAGATTGTCTTATTACAAAAATGAGTTTTAGGGCACTGGGAAAACAATCTATATCTATGTCATACAATATCTTCATCATACAGCTCCAATTATACGCAGGTCTAGCAACAGAAAACATACTGGACTCTCACTTCAAACTGTTTTACAGGCCAACAGATAAATTCCCATACATTTCTAATAACTATTCATAACCCTCTAAATTAACATCATTACTATGTTTGCTGTTCCAACAACACTCAGCTAACTCTCCCCTTGCATGTAAAAGAAGGAAAAAAAGAAAAAGGAAAGAAAGGTATTCCTCACTGGGTCCCATTTTTATATTACCTTACAACCATTCATCTACATCCCAGATTTATTGTTTTAGCTGTCACATTCCTTTCTTGTGTTAGCTATTTCCATTTTATTTTATTTTATTTTATTTTATTTTTGCAAGATCAGCATTTTTATTAAGAGTTGAGGCAATTCATACAGAGAGAAGATGCTGGTTATAATCTAAACTATTTAGGTGTGACATGAGAATTCAGAGTTATTTCTGGTCTAGCAGGGTTTGCTTAGTCCTTGAACTAGGTAGAAGAAACATTATTGAGAACACCTTTTTTTAATGTGTAAGAGAATTGGCTTGATTTCTTTTTTTTTAATATAACACAATTTGTAAGTTCTTTGTGTGCAATCTTTCATTTATGCATGTGAGAGGGTTTTCTTTTTTTAATATTTTTACATTGTAGTACTTGTTTTGCTTGTTGGGGGTGTTTGCTTATTTAATACATTCTGTCAAGGACAGAAATTACATGCTGGTTTTTTTTTTTTTCCCCTAGGAAGAGTGTCTTGGGTTTTTCCCTTATTATTTTCGTTCCTTTTTTTTTCCTCTACTTTTTTGGTGGTGGGGGTGGTTATGTTTAAATGAAGTTGCTTTTACAACACCAAAGACTTAATCATCCATTTCCTATATAAAAGGTAGCTACTTTTTTGCATGGACCTCAAGTATATTGTAGTATAGAGGTGGAATTTATGGAAAGGTATTAAGCAGGCTGTGTTGTAGCTTATGCGCAAGTAATAAATTGTATCATTTATCTTGAATGTATCATAGATAAGCTGCTATGTAACGATCACCACTTCAGATAGCTGTGAAATTAGGTGATTAACTAGTTGTTACATAACCTTCTAATTTCTGTATAAGTCTAATTACATGAAATAGAAGTTGGTGTTTTGATTTTTTACTTTGCTTTTCTGTTTGGAGTGTCATTGTAACTACTGTATTGTAAATGATGGAAAATAATTGCATATGCTATTTCCATTTTAATATCAACAGTACCAGAGTCCACTCAAAAGGTAGAAACCACAGAGTGATTTGAAAAAGAGGAAGTTTGATACAACATTCAATGAATGAGGAGTTAAGAAAACGGGGCATTATATCCTCCTGGGTAAAAGAATATAGGGACCACAGATGTAGGGAGAATCTACTGCCTCTTGGGCTGTGTCACATCCACCCAGAGAAGGAAGACATGATGTGGAGGGGAGGCTCCACCCCCAGAGTGGGATCTACATGGTGCAGTCATGGTTCATTGGAAAACGGACAATCCCAGTATGGCTCTGTGTTGTGCTGAAAGTAGGGAGGTGCTGTGCCTTGCAGACCACACAGCAGTGTGAGAGGGCGCCGCATCTGTGTGGACGGCGAGATGGCGAGCTTGGAGGCTTGGAGAAGCTGCCAGCAGAGAGGATCACGTGCTCCTGAGTGTTGCATGTTGTCCATGTCCGGAGATGGAAACCCTGAGAAGTGCCTTCCTCCTCCAGGGTCCTTCAGGCACCTTAACTGACACAGCTGACTGTCACTCCCCTGGGCAAAGAGGAATGTTTACCATGATCAGCTCCATTATCACAGAGCAGGTGATGTCGAGCAGATTTGAAGCCAAGAGTCAAATAAGTTAACTAGCGCCTCTAGTGTATAACTCACGTTTTCTTAGCCACGTGGACTACAGTAGCTTTTACTTTCTCATAGTTAATATATTCAGATAGGCACGAGCTCTCAATGCACTGTGGTTTTTTTTTTCTTCCTTACTTACCCGTTTCTTCCTTGATGCATCTCTGATTGGACTGAAACATCTCCATCATTTTTTCTTCAAGACTCCCCCATTCACTACAATTCCCGCTGCAAGCCTGTCTCTTGGTTCTAGAGCACTCCCCAGATACTAAAGTGGTCTTAGACCCTATTCAAAGGAGATATGTAAGCAAGTTGAGCACATAGATAGGGTCACTTGGTTGGGGATGAGGAGTGCAGATTCCAGACTTCCCTCCACGTCTATTCAGAGAGCAGGTTTCAGACCTTGGACTGTGAAAGACACATCAGCATACTAAAAGGTGTGGGGTCACTTTGTCACAGTCACAAATAAAAACAGCCACCATCATTTTCATCTTGTTCTGTGCTAGATAAATCCAGAATGTAGTTTAATTCTCCCACGAGTCCTGAGAATCAAGCATGATTGCATTGATTTTTACAGGGCTCATAAAAATCTTCTGAAAATGAGGGTAATTGCCCTGATCAGGATAAACAGTTAACGGGTAGAGTGGAAACGGGCTTCAAATGCAGGTCTGTGCTTAGCTGGACGTTTGTGCCCGTGACCACCGTTAGAATGTATGTACCCAGTACACACTGGTACAGCCTTCACAGTTCCTAAGGTATCAACTTCGTTTTGTAGAAGATAGTAGACGGACCCTGCACAAGCACCTTGATTAGCTCTGTTCCCTCACTGGTCAGTCTCCTTCCCACATCTGGCCACTTATAGACTACAGGCTGCCCAGCAGGGGGTTTCAGACCCTT
The DNA here is from genome assembly GCA_004023785.1 of Mungos mungo. Lineage (NCBI taxonomy): Eukaryota > Metazoa > Chordata > Mammalia > Carnivora > Herpestidae > Mungos > Mungos mungo. The sequence continues at coordinate 76,999 of PISW01000071.1, read as the reverse complement.
CTTTCTTTTACTAGGCCACCACCATCAGATTGGTGGCTTGGTTTCATGATCCTTCTGCTACACTGATCTTTACATCACATGAGTATCTCCTCAGCTCTCAGTCTAGTTTTTTTTTTTTTTTTTTAAATATTTTTTATTTATTTTTGAGAGACGGAGAGAGACAGCACAAGCAGGGGAGGATCAGAGACAGGGATATACAGAATCTGAAGACAGCCTCCAGACTCTGAGCGAGCTGTCAGCACAGAGCCCAACATGGGGTTGAACCCACGAACCATGAGATCATGACCTGAGCCAAAGTTGGACGCTTAACCAACTGAGCCATTCAGGCACCCCTAGTGTTTATTATTTATATTGTCTTTCACTTTTGGTTCCCAAATAACATCTTCCTTGGTGCATACTGACTTTGCATTTTAACGTGATTTTCTGAAGGAATCTCTCCATGCTTTAGAAACCTTTTTTAATAAAGTATAGATCATGCACTTTTCAAAAGACAGGTACCATGCTCTGTGAGTTTTCAGCACTCAGTGTAACACTCTTCTTATAAGAGTGCGATTAGTACTCTGAAAGGTTTTGTTTTGTTTTAAACAATAGTAGTATTGCAGAGTCTAATGAGGAGAATGGGTTGCATTAGGGGTAAGAAGATTAGCAATTTATTGTTTGTCTTCGAATACCTGACATCAATTGCATGTTGCTGGCTTTCCACCTGAAAGACAAAGTAAGATGATTTACATATGATCACAATTCAGTCTGTCACTTACTTGGCCAACAAGGTCTGATGAACTAGGAGGTAATAATCTATAAAATGAGTCGCACTCTGTGTTGCCAGTTCATCTGCAGAGACAAATGGAGATTAGCTGCCTCTTTTAGATGTGCTGGAAAGTGAGGTGACTGCACCCCTGACAGTATACCGAAAGTAAAATCTGTTCAGAATCGATGACCAGAATTTCCCAACTTCCAAGATTCTCAATGAATTTGCTTGTCCAATGGATTTGGGACCCTCTTTGTTGATAACTGATGTAGAAATCTACTGTGTAATTATCCTTTTCCTCATTTCCCTTCTGGCAGAGTAGCCAAAGAATATTTCAGAAGAGTGTTCTGAAATGTCTCAGCTCAGAATAAAGGGAGCTGGTCATAGCATTTATTGAGCCTTTAATGCTAAAATAACAACTTACCTTTTTGCCATTGTTTAACTCAAGACCTCTTTGATATCAGTTCCCCCTCATTATGTATCAGGACCTGAGAAAGCATTCTTTTTTTCTTTGAAGTTCATTTTTGTCTGTTTGAGTTGGGGGAGGGGAGAGAAAGGGGAAGCAGATTCCACGAGGGTTCCTCACTGACAGTGCCCATGTGGGGCTCAAACTCACAAACTGTGAGATCGTGACCTGAGCATAAATCAGGAGACAGCCCCTAACTGACTGAGCCACCATGCACCCCGAGAAAGCATTCCTATGGAGCCTTGAACTTCCTATCTTAGGCGTGGTGGCACCGTGCTGGTCCCAGCGATCACATGCCGGCACGGGCCAGGGTGTCAGCTCTTCCCCTGCAGAGATGGCAGAGCTGTGTGGAGAAGCGCATCGCTTCCAAAACCGTCTTTCCTGATCCATATGGAAACAAAGCTTACGTAGTCTGTCAATCTGGAGAGGGATGGATTTGGGGAAGTTACATTTCTGGGATCTCATCAGCATGAGCCCAATTCGATTCAGGTTCTTAAAGAATAAATTGTCAAAAGAACTTTTCTGTTCTTCCGTGATAAAGAGAATCTTGACTTCTTAGTTGTGGCTCCCCAGTGAATTTAGAATGGCCATAGACTTCACTTTCTTTCTTTTTTTTTCTCTCTGAAGAAGTATACTCTTAACCGCTTACTGTCTGTCTGAGGTAGAATAGATGCTCAGTGGGGACAATGGCAAGATGGTGGGGCCTGGGAGGCTCTCTGTTCAGGCTGCTATTCCTCCCCCCCTCCTCCCGTCCCAGCTTGAGGCTACTGCTTCCTCCCCTTCCAACCAGCCCAGTGCTGGCCGCCCTGTGTCTGTTCCGGGCGATGGTGCTCGGCATTGGGAACCAGAGACAACCTGAGCATCATCCCTGTCCCCAAGGGACCTGCATTCTCATAGGAGGGTGAGCGAGCAGAAGAGTCACCGCCTGGGGTGGCTGGGCCAGGCCAGCTATCCACGAGGATTTCTCTGAGGTGAAATAGCTAAATTTCTAAAACCAAGAGGGACGTGTTCAATAAATGAGAAGAAAAGGAAGATGAAATCACATACCTGAAGACAAAGATGTGGAAGGGTTCTCCTCAGGCCCTCGCTGAAGGCAAGAGGCCCGTGGGCAGGTTGTGGGAGATGGTGAGGACCTCAGTGGAAGGACATCAGGACATTTGGGGCTGTACTGTAGAATCACTGGAAATTGGTGACACTCTGGAATCGGTAAGAGAACCAGAGAAATCAGGGAAGGGATTGAGATCTGGGTGGAAGGTGATCGCATCTGGTTTGGACCGGATGGATGCGTCTGAGAAGCCAGTGTGATAGATGAGCCAGTGGGCTAACCCGTAGACTCTGGGGTCGGCGCATGTGGAGCGATGGAAGTGTTTGGGACTGAGGTACACCCTGAAAGTTGTTGCTTTACGGTTTTCTTTCTTTCTTTTTGAAAAGTTTCACTTGAGGTAGAGTTGACATAATAAATTAGTTTCAGATGTACACCATAGTGATTGACGAATTAAATACTTTACCAAAGGCTCCCCGTAATAAGTGTATTACAGCTTTATTGATGAGGTTGCCAGGGCTGCAATTTTCATCCCTAGGACTTATTTATTTGTTTATTTTAATGTTTACTTATTTTTGAGAGGGAGAGAGATAAAGCGTGAGCAGGGTGAGGGCAGAGACACAGAACCCAAAGCAGGGTCCAGGCTTTGAGCTGTCAGAACAGAGCCTGACACGGGCTTGAACTTTCGAGCTGTAAGACCATGACCTGAGCCAAAGCTGGATGCTTACTGGACTGAGCCACCCAGGCGCCCCATGAGTTATTTTGGGTTTTCGGGGGAAGTTTGTACTGCTTAGTCCTTTTCACCCATCTGAGCTTTTATTGTGCAGCCAATTCATCGCCATTCAGTTGTCCAACCAATTTAGGTGAATAGCATTGCCCGGCTTATGCATCTGGATGTAATCATTCTGCAGAAGGCAGTGCCAGGAGGGCTGAAGAAGTAGGACTTTCACTTTAGCTAGATGTTGAGTCTGGTATTCTTGGCTTCCATGTATCCAAACAGGACCAACTTTCCTGCTTTGCTTGGGACAGTGGTGATTCTAAGTCCTGTACCTGGGAAGCCCCTCAGTCCCTGCGGCGCAGGGACAGCTGATTACCAGTGGGATGTGAAGTCATGTTGCAAGTCTAGGTAGGGACAGCCAGGCAGTGCAGGGCAGGCACTGGGAGCACGTTGTCATCCTGGTGTGACGCACACTGGGGAGCAGCTGTGACAGAGGAGTCGTGGGGGGGGGGATCCAGGGCCATCTCCTGGCTGCCCCCTCCCCTACCTCACTTCCCACATCATGGTCCTACCATGGGATCTTTGCAGATCAGTGATCTCTTATACGTTTATCTCTCAATCTTATTCTTCAGAGTTTGTGAGAAACCATCAGTGAGACCCCAGAGAAGAAATTTTAAACTGAAAGTCCTCACTCTAGAGGGTGCTTGGGTGGCTCAGCTCAGTAAGTGTGGGTCTTTGGCTCAGGTCATGATCTCGTGATTCCTGGGTTCAAGCCCTAGTCAGGCTCTGTCCTTACAACTCAGAGCCTGGAGCCTGCTTCAGATTTCCTGCTCCCTCTCTCTCTGCCCCTCCCCTGCTCATGCTCTCTCTCTTTCTCAAAAATAAATAAATGTTAAAAAAAGAAAATCCTCACTATTGAACAATGAAAAGGCTGTTCCACTTAAGATACTTCCCCATCTGCTTGTCCTGCGCAACTTTGTAATCAATCTGCATTCAATTTTCAATTGGTCCCCAGTGTCATAGTCTTTAAGTCTAAAGTTCTCTCTTGGTCTTGAATATATCCGGGTTGGGGCGCCTGAGTGGTTCAGTTGGATAAGTGTGTGACTTTGGCTCAGGTCATGGTCTCGCGGTTCGTGAGTTCAAGTCCCATGTCTGGCTCTGTCCTGGCAGCTCAGAGCCTGGAACCTGCTTCAGATGCTGTGTCTCCATCCCTCTCTGCCCTTTCCCTGCTCGCACTCTGTCTCTCTGTCTCAAAATAAATAAACATTAAAAAAGAGAAGATATTCGGGGTTTAGGGGTTTGGGTTCATAGAAAACAAAATCCTGGCACTGAGCAGTCGGGAGGAAGGTTATTTACAACGGATACGAGGCACTACCCATTTATCCTAGCTAGCCTAGGGGATGAGACAGGTTGGACACGTGACCTCAGGGTTAACAAGGCACCTTTGATTAGTTAATCATCTCTGCTCTGGGCAGCTTCACCCACAGCCCTCTTACCTAACTTGGTCCTCTCTTCCTTGAAAACAGCTTTCTGCTATTGTACTAAGTTGGGGGGGGGTGCTTTCACCCTGAATGCCTAATCTTGTTTACCTCATATACCCTTGTATTTGGGCCTTTGTCCCCCGCTCTCTGTACTGGTGTCTCTACCCCACCGTCTCTATATTTGTTTACCCACACTTGGGCGTAAGCATCCTGTGCTTTGTACTTCTTTATGCCTGGCTAACCCATTGGTGTAGACCCGGGGAAGTCCTAAGCATATTCCCCACACCCCAGGTATCAGGACTGCTCATTGTTAATCCGGTAGAAACAACATGATGTGTTGAAAGACAAACAGACACACATGGGTACGTGCGTAGGTATGTAGCTGGGTCTTGGGTCATTTTACAAACTTCAGCCTCAGCTAGACACTAAGATTTAGTTTGTATTTCTGAAGAAAATGCACAAAGTTTCTATCCAATTCAGTCTGGCTTTCCCAGATTTTTCATTTCTTGGGCCTCCTTAAAAAGTTATCTTAAGTATTTATTTTATTATCCATTACCTTGCCTTTTATATTCGTCAGCTGATGAGGCATGATGGAAAGAACTGAAAAATCCAATTTATAGTTGTGGAGATGATGTTCTAAAAGCAGAGCCACAGTTGGGAGAGTAGGGATCTGGCTCTTAGTAAGAACAGGATGTTGCTGGAATTGAATGACTTATTTGCCCGCACCCACGATGTATGTGATCTGACCCTCTGAAATGTCCCCGGAGCCTTCCAGGCGGCACACACAGAGTCACCTCCCACCTCTGGGTAGATTTTGTTTATCGTCACGTCTGTCAAAAGCTGTTGAAATAAGTCACCTAAATACAGTTGTTAAGATAAGTCATCCATGAGAAGCAATTTGTTCCAAACTGAAAATGAGGTTTCCTTAGCGGGTGTCTGTGATCAGTAACCCTGAAATGAAACACCTCACTGATGAAGGTTGGGGGAGGAGCCAGGTCTGGAGGAGGGGCTCCGCCCACCGCCCTGTCCTCCCTGCCTGCCTGATGTGAACTGAATAGAGAGTCATGTGAGGTGCCAAGAGGGGCCAGGACTTCCCGGTGCCGGGAGTCCTGTGCCCTCCCAAGCCACTAAGGAAAGCACATGAGATTGTCACTGAACTAAACGGAGCTGGAGCTCACTCCTGGGTGTCTTACAGTAGAGACTTCACGGGGGCCGAGGGGGGGGGGGAGTTGTCACCCAAAGGAATCTTTATTTGCAGCAAATAAGGGGACCAGAGGCAAGGGTTCCCGAAGCTAACTCCCTGAACAACAAGTCGGGGAGGTTTTAAGGCTAGGGTGAATGCGTATGCATGGAAGGTTGGGGGGAACTTAGGAGTCTTCATGAAGAAACACGGGGCATGCGCACCGAGCAAACACGCATGTAACATACATCCCATGTTCACTTTCGAGGGGGAGACAACATCAGAAGGAGAGACAGCTTGGGCCCTGATGTCAGGGGAGAATTTAGGACCAGGGAAGGGGCTGTGGGCATGCTCCCAGAGCAGGTGCAAACTGGGTGGGTCTCGGGCTACTATCTTCTGCGAGGAATGCCTGTTCATAGGCTCGAAGCATATCGGTTGACCTTGAGTCCAGGCGTCTGTAGAGGCAGTAGTGGATTTACTACTGGGATCTGGAAAGACACGGTCCCTGATGATGAGGAAGCAGTTCTCTGAAGAACAAGCTTTAAGTGTTGTGCTAGTTTCAACCTCATTAATCCTGGGGGGCACGATTTTAAGGCCATTGTGGCCCCTTATGTCACACTGTCTGGTCCCCTTTAGGGAGGACAGGTTTTGGACAGACCGCATTTTGGGAGAGAATATCAAATGATACATCCATTGATAGGTATCTGCTTGATGTGCAAAGAAGATTAAGCCACATGAGATGTGAAACAGAAGGTATAAAAAAACCTGAAGTATATATTGAAAAATTATGAAACTAATAGGATAAATGTCCCCCCAGTAAGATGCTTTTGCAGGTCCCAGAACGTCATGCTGATGATGGCATTTCTATCATGTGAGGCCTTCTTCTCATAATTGTATGTAATCCAAAAAGAGATGATCTGAAAGAACTCACATTTGATGTTTTCCGGTGAACTCAGTCATTCAGAAATGTGTCCACATATCCCCTCGACAAGAGCCCTCCTCTGTCCTGTTTTCTCTAGCGTAAGTCTCCTCTTACCCTGTTTTTTGTCTTCACTCCGTTGCTCAATCCTCTTATTATTAGAATCATTTTTTTAATTTAAAGATTTTTTTTTAACATGTATTTATTTTTGAGAGGCAGAGACAGAGCATGAGTGGGCGAGGGACAGAGACAGAGGAAGACACAGAATCTGACTCAGGCTCTAGGCTCTGAGCTGTTAGCACAGAGCCCAACATGGGACTTGAACTCACAAACCGTGAGATCATGGCCTGAGCTGAAGTCAGATGCTTGACCGGTGAGCAACCAAGGGCCCCTGTTATTATCAGAATCTTGACAGTTAACTGGAGTTTCTGTTATATTTGTGTAGTATCTCTCTCCTCTACTATTATATGAGGTCCACAGGAGTAGGGCTTCTGAATAATGATTCCTTTGTCTCCGGCGTGCAAAACCGTGACTTCTCGTGCACGGTCCATGTCCCACAGATATGTGCGATTGGCTGACTGAGCACCGTACCACTCCTTCCAGCCCCCTTTCTAATTTGGTCACCGGAAAATGTAGCTCTAAATGTGGTATCCAAAGGAAATACATTGTTTTACAATTTTGTATATACTTATAGTGGCCTTCTCCTCTCCATGATTTTAACTTTTTATCTGAACACAACCAGATTAGAAGAATGTTAGGTATATGGATACAATACGTTAAGTCAAATACACATCTTTTGTACTAACAAAACCCCAGAACACTGACGCCACCTCACACTGGCAAAGCTGTGGAACAGCAGGAACTCTTATTCGTTCTGGGGACAGACATGTCAAATGAGCTGCCACTTTGGGGGACAGTTTGATAGCTTCTTACAAATCAAACATACTTGCATCTTGCCTGGTATTCATCCAAAGGCGTTGAAAGGGTCCCAGTGCAGGAAGACCTGCACTGATGTTCCTAGCAGCCTTATTGTTATTTGCCAAGTCTTGGAAGTAACCAAGCTGTTCTTTAATAGATGAATGAATAAGGAAACAGCAATAGATCCAGGCAACGGGATAATATTTAGTACTAAAAAGAAATAAGCAAAAAAGAAATATATGAGTTCTTGAGTCATTGAAAGACATAAGGAATCTCAAATGCATATTACAAAATGAAGGAAAAAAAGACAGTGTTGGGGGGGTGCCTGGGTGGCTTCGTCTGTTGAGTATCCAACTTGAGCTCAGGTCATGATCTCACACACAGTTCAAGAGTTCAAACCCCGGGTCAGGCTCTGTGCTGACAGCTCGGAGCCTCGAGCCTCCTGCAGATTCAGTGTCTCCCTCTCTCTCTCTGCCTCTCTCCTGCTTGCACTCTGTCTCTCTCTCTCTTTCTCTCTCTCTCAAAAATAAACATTTAAATTTTTTTAAATAAAGAAAAAATGGCAGTGAGAAAAGGCCAAGTACTGTGATTCCAACTCTAAGACATTCTGGAAAAGGCAAAACTACAGAGACAGTAAAATGACCATTAGTTGGCAGGTTTGGGCAGGGGAGGGATGATGAGACTGAACAGAGGACTTTGCAAGGCAGCAATAATACTTTGTATGACTGTGACGATAGATGTATATCCTTACACATTTGGCCAAACCCACGTTTGTGCAAGAGTGAACCCTGTGAAGTGTTGACGTAGATTCGTCAGTTTTAGCAAGTGTATCATTTGGTGAGAGGCGTGGATGTGGGGGGGGGCAGGTGGGGGGCGGGGTCTACGGGAACTCTCCGGACCTTCTTTTCGATTTTGCTGTCAGCCTACAACTGCTCTAAAAACTGTCTTTAAAACAGAGGAATCACACAAAAATATTAATTTTCATGGGCTAGGGTTTATTCCAGGCTTACACGGTAGAAAAGATCAACATTGCACCTGCACTTTTTCTTAGGCATTTGCCTGCTTAATGCTCCCCCAAGATCCTGCAACTAAAATGTAACAACCTTCTGTCCCAGCTTCTTAGGACCAGTTTAGTTCCCACTGCCTGTATGAATTCTTCCCAAACAGAAGCACGCTTTTCTCCTGCACTCCTGGCCCTGCCCCACCTGTAGAATACGTGGACGCGGGCCTGTTTCTATCAGAGGACACAAAGTGAAAATCTAGCACTTGCTTTACTTCTGTGGACAGGGGCCCTGCTTTCTGCGAGGTGGGTGCTCCTGACGGCCAGACGGATGCTCTGATTTTTCTCGAATCTTGGAACTCAGTTGGCATTCTTACAGGCATTCCGTAATTGTTTTGATTGCTGTCCATTTCCATCCTGTGGTGCATACAGAGTTTCAGGGGGAGGGTGCTCAGGATTTGGAAGACTCTTGAGTGAAATGCACCAGCTTGGGGGGGAGGTGTGAATTGTGGAGGAGGAAGCTGGCCCTGGACACAGCGTGAAGGGGAGAGGCCCGGGCTGCAGCAGGTGAGACGAGACGGGAAGTGGAGGTCAGCCACGGAGCAAAGCGGGACACACCGGCAGGTGAGCGAAGGAACAGACATGAGCCTCTTCCCTCCATTGGGCACGATGCTCGGGTGTGTTACATATGTTGGGAGGCTGAGATTTCTCAGTAAAGGAACTGGGCAAAGGATGAAGTCATTGGCTGAGACAGGGAATGTGGGAGGAAGAAGCTTGAAAGATACTTTATGTAACCGCGTGCAAACTAGTTGTTCCCTCTGCTCCGCGTCTGTGCCTCTGTCCTGTCCGCCGCTCATCCGGTTCTCCCTGTCCACGCCCGCCCCTCTCCCCTGGTGTGGGTCGTCTCCACGCCTCGCACACCTTGCTGCAAGCCGCCTGCTGGCTGAGGCAGTGACTCTCAACCGCTCCTCTGGGGAGAACGGCTAGGTCATTAAACAAGCATTTGTTACAGATTCCCCAGACGCACAGGCAGATAACTCAGTTCATGTTACACTTGGTGGTGATGGTGTTAAAACACTGAATTATGAGTAAAAATGGAAAAGACATCGGGAACTTGGATACACTTGTGGTAAATGCAATCCACCACATCCTTGTTTTCTAAAGCATTAGATCCCTTCCGACGAGGGGAGGGGCCGAACACCCGCGAGACATATGCCCATTTGAGTCTTTTTGCAGCCCTTTCCAGCTAAACACTTCTGAATTTTCTTCCAGTGATCACCACCCCAGCCTGACGCACTATATTTTCTTAGTAGACAGTTTAATAAAGCCGAAAAAAGGGAAATAAACTATTTGCGAAAGCACACACTTTTGTTTGTGTGATCTATCCTGCAAACTGTTTGCAGTGTCTGAATAGGCTTCATTAGAGCGTGGCGTTCTTTTTTTCTTTGTAAATTCCTTAGAAGGGATTCAACCTCTTTAGAAAGAGGTTTGCAGTTCCCCACTGCAATTCTTTAGTCAAGAGCCATAAATTAGGCAAAATATATACAAATAGTAAATACTATTGACTAAAACCCGTTTATAGCTTAGACTCCAAAGAGAAAAAAGAAAACCAGTAATTTATCAGCATGATTTAAATTACATAGATGCGATGCGTGTGCATGGGTGTGTTTACTGGGTAAATGAGAAAATTGGACACCTATCAGAGAGAAGATGGGGAAATTATCCTGCACGTAGTCCTAATGTTTGGTGTGCATATCTTTCTGTCATTTCCAGATGACAACATTTAAAACTCTTACGCGGGCTCTAAGTGTATCGCTGATGAGTAAAAAAAGATCAAAGGTGAAATTATGATGGAATGTGCTTTATTAATGTTGAAAATGATATATATTATCTTTCACATTCAGAGGACAAGTTAAAAGTCTATATAGGCAGGAGGCAGAAACCAAATATCAAGTGATGCTGGATAAATTATTCTTTTGCCAATCACTTCATTTTTCAGATGAACGATCCTAGGACTTTAAATTACAGAATTCATGACGGGGAAAATGTCAGAGATCTCAAGGAAGTGTTTGCATGATCAGAATGTTGTAACTGGAATTATCTGCAAATCTGGAAAACTTAAAAAAATTAGCGAGGTTCTTATGCACTGTTGTCTGGACCATTAATTAATGGAAAACAACTCCAAAGTGAAAAATTTCTGCAGTCTAGATGAGGGTACATAGAGTTTCCGTGAGCAGGTAAGTGTCCCAGTGGCATATTATAACACATCCTAGTTCAGGCTCTGCAGAATGCTTTTTGTTGAAATACCTCCTAGCTTGGTACATGAGATATATTCCCTTTTTGTAAGCTATGTTTGGAAATGTTATAGTAAAGGGGAAATTTTGAATCTTTTATCTTAATCAGGGTGAGCAAAACTTTACAAACAGACATCTTAAGAATCTTAGACCCAAGTTGTGCCTGGGATCCGGATGCTGCAAGGGGGGTAAGGGGAGGGTGGCGGCGGGAGACAGAGAAAGGGCAGGACCCTGGACAGCTCCACTCAGGGCAGAGCCTTCAGGAAACCTCAGGCAGAAGCACAGAACTATGCTTTCTACAGTTTTTATCAGAAGCCTCTTCCCAAGTATCTCATGTACGACTTCTTTTGACTTTAAGATTATACTGTGAGTTTCATAATTGTTTCCATTTCCATGAACCAAGGGCACGAGAAATAAAATGGTATATTAGTCAAGCATTGTCCATTTTTTGCCTTCATCCCACAAGTCTTAGAAATGCTGTGATTTCTCCGTTGTGTTTCCTTCTCCTTTCTCAACTCTTAAAATGTGTGCACGGCTTCGAGAAACATGCCTGAATCTTCATTTGGAGATTTAATTTGATTCCACTAACTGTGGATGCTGTTTCTCATACAGGAGGTCACAGGAGACTTTTAAAACATCCCTTCCTTCTGATTAAGCCTGTCTTCTTGAGATGAGCTTAGCAGAAAGTCTTATGTGGAAGCATTTGTTGTTGACAGATCACTGGTATTGGTAGTGTTATTCTGATTTCTTATCTGCAAAGTCAGGGATTTGGATTAGAACCTCTCCAAGGAATGTTCAGATCTTAGATTTAAGGATTTTGTTTACCAGCGCTGAATAATATAATTCTCCTCTCATGAGGAGCAGATCAAATGCCTGTATTTCATGATTCCCAATTGTTTGAGAACTTGAGAGGATTTTTCTCTTTCCCAATTGTTTGAGAAGTTGAGAGGATTTTTCTCTTTTCTCCTAACTTTTATGACATTTGGAATCGACCCTGTTTTAATAATTATCACACATTGCCTTTGCCACTAGGTTGAATTGGTCGCATAGATCCTGCTGCTGAGCGACTCTCTGCAGCAAGAACTTGACCTTGGACATACGTGCTTTCCCTCATTCACAAACATTGAGAACTAATGTGGAATCAATAATTTGTTACACTTTTGTTTGCCATGAATCTTGCGTTAATTGTACCTTTAAAGTAGGAATATCACTTCCCAACCAAACCGAGCTGCCTTAACTGTGTTCCCTCCCCGGACTTGAAACTGGGAGCAGATGTTCTGTGGATGCTTCCGAGGTCCCTATGTCTCCCTCCGCCTTCTTTCCTCCTCTCCACATAGGGAGGAGGCCATCTCTTCTCCCAAAAGTACCCTAAAAACAGACGTTTGTCAGAAAAAAATGAAACTCCTTGTTTCTTACTGTTTGTCTTTTGTGACGAATGTACTCCAGTCCACAGATCGTGTGTAATAAGTATAATTTAAAAAATCAAAATGTGTTTTCTCCAGTGAGTCCCAGAGCCATCAGCCTGGAGGGATACTTTTACGTCCTTTGGCTGTGCTGTGTGAGGTTAAAGAGAGCATCTGTCATGGTAAGGGGCTGCCAGGCAGGAGGTGCTGACGTTCCCCCGTTGTCCCCTCTACCCTGACTCTCCAGCACATCTCCTCTGTGGTCTTGTGCCTAGCCGCTGCAGAGCCCAGGTTGTGTCATTGTTTCTGTGTTCTGTCCCCTCAGCCCACCTGCATAGCCGTAGAGCACTTCTTGCTGAAGAGGTTAATGACTAAGAGTAGGCAATGCAATAAACTTTCCTAATAACGATAAATGATTTTGATATATTTGTATGGTTTATGGATGAGAATTCTCAGAACACTGCTATTTTGGACACAGTGTTGACATTATGGCACCAAATAGAGATCCCTAAAATTTGTAGGAAAAATGACAATGAAAGATGTTATAGTGCCTTCAGCAACCTGGACTTCTGCAGCTATATATTATATCGGCTCAACTGTGGCCATGCATTTCCTTGGTGAGAAACTTCAATACTGGCATATTATTTTGATTCATCGAAATCTACTTATATCATGCATGTTAGCCATATGAAAACAAAATCAATGAAGTATAAAATTGATTTTATGAAAGCAAAGACTTTGGCTTTCCTAAGTGACTCACTGGAGAGTATAAATTTGGAAATAATAGTTAGTACAGGAAGAGATGGTATTCAGGAAATATCCCGAATTGTAGAATTGTTCAGTTTTTTTTTTCAAAAAAACAGTCCTATGGAAAAGACTTTATGCAGTTCTCAAGAGTACAGAAAATGTTTAATTTAATGAGTCAGATACGATGAAAAGAATGTCATAAGTAATGACAGGTAAAACTGTGGCTAGCAGGAAAATGTGAGAAAAATTACATGCAAATGTTGAAGAAAGTCTTAACCAGGATTCTGAGCAGAAGTAAGAGGTGTTACATGCTTCCTTTTCCTCCAGCACCATTGCACAACCTTAAAATACGGTGACATTATTATGTAGTCATGTGTATTCTCTGTCCCAGTTCACAGAACTCACACGCTAGACAGGCACTGTTCTGTGAGCCCAAGAATATGCAGTAACCCCGGCGTGGGCACAGGTTTTCATTTTCAGTCCCAAAAACCAGACACAAGTGAAGAGAAATCACATCTCTTTATCACTGTGGAAATAAAATGGGTATTTTACAAGTTCATCAATCAATGATAAGTTAACCATTAGAGTCTCCTCTATTTAGAGGTACTAATTATCTTTCCTTATTGTCTTCAAAAATATATACATACGTTTGGGAATATTCAGCTCTTAGGAACACCAAAATGCCCTCTTTCGAAAGAACCTGTTTGGACCATCGCTAACTCATGGTGAAAGTGGGCTTTACTCTCGATGAGTCATACTTTACTTACCATGTCCGCCACTGGCATTTTACTTTTTAAAAAATGTTTTGTCTACTTTTGATATAGATAGAGACAGAGCATGAGACCAGGAGGGGCAGAGAGAGAGGGAGACACAGAACTGGAAGCAGGCTCCAGGCTCTGAGCTGTCAGCACGGAGCCCGACATGGGGCTCGAACCCACAAACGTGAGATCATGACCTGAGTCAAAGTTGGAGGCTAACCGACTCAGCCACCCAGGCTCCCCCGCCACTGGCATTTTAGAATCAAATCGGAAATAGCTTGGAAGGATTCAGTCATTTCAGAAGGACCAGACCTTCAGGATCAAAAGGCTGGTTTCTCAGATTTACACATGGCCAAATTGTGCCTTAGTACCTCCTTTATCCTTGATGGAGCCAAAGAATGCACAAAACAGAGTGGACCCCCTTGACTTGGAGAACACAGTGGTTCTGAGCAGTCAGCTACCTTTGCAGGATGTGGGATACTGAGGCTGGGCATGTGTTTACACCTGAAAGAATGGGTTGGCCAGGAGCTTTTAGGAGTATCTGGAACAGTCCCTTCTTAGTTATATCTGGGGAAATTAGACAGATAAGCCCTGCATATCTGTTCTACCCCATTATTCCCTTTAGTGCAGCTGAGCTCTGAGTGAGCCTGAGCCCTTGTTATTAGCAACAGAGCAAAACAATAACAATAGCAGTATTATTATTGATACTAACCATATTTACAGATAATATCCATTGTGCAGCGTGCTCAGCGTTTCATATTCATTATCTGATTTAATTCTTACAAAACCCTTAAGAGATAGGCACTATTATTGTTGTTTTTCACTACTGAGTAAGTGTGTCTGCAAAAATATGGTATGATAGCACTTTGCTGTTTTCATACTTTGCTCGGGTCACTTTCTCCCGTGTTATTTGTCTAAGCATTATCCATGTTTTACTCCTGAAATCAGCAGTACCTTCACTCGAAAGCTCTACCTGATTCTAAAAGGTAGAACATTTGTTCTCTCTCAGTCTCCCAGCATGCTAATCTTTACTTATCCCACGTAAAATTTCTACCTCATATGAGAGCTATTGCAAGGCATACATAGATGACTTATCCCACATACAATGCATATTATATATAGTATGTATCCATAACTTTTTGTATATTATAGTTTATACACACATAGGTAGATAGACATTTCTTGTAGGGAAGGCACATAAGATGAATACTACATGCTGGATATAAGACGGTTCAGTGAATTTCCATGTGTTAACTCATTTATCCATTAGTTTGTCAATACTGTGTCAGCATCATTGAAGGAATTGGCTTGATATCACACAGATCACATGGTTGATATAGGACTTGGTTTTAGTTTGAGAAAGTTCCATTCACACTTTGAATCACCTTTAGCTGATCTGAGTGTAGAATTGTATTAGCAAATGATCAGAAAATTGGTATTTCTTTTGCCTGTGTAAGAAGTGACTTGCTGCTCGAATAAATCTTAGTATTCCCTGAGACTGGATGCCATGCTTCTGAATTTGAAATTCGTCCTCAGTTTAGCCACATATGGCTGAATTTTGTTGTGATACCCTACATTCTCATGCGAATGTATGTAGCACATACAGAAGCATCTAGAAAAGATGAAAAGATAAACCTTGATTACAATGTATGATCCAATGTGGTGAAATGGTAAATAATAATTATTGCAGTTGTTTGGAAGTATGTTTTTGTTGTGTTTATTATAAAATAAAATTCACCTTTTTGACAACGTAGGACAGAGGAGGCAAGCGCATAAAATGGGGAATAGTCTCCTCACCATAAGGTGCTGGGAGAACGGGACAGCCACACGCACAAGAATGGAACCGGACCACTTTCTTACACCATACACAAAAATAAACTCAAAATGGTTTGCAAACCTAAATGTGAGACCTGAAACTTTAAATCCCTAGAAGAAAACATGAATGACTGGAATAAAAAAGATAAGAAGTAACAAGTGTTGGTGAAGATGTGGACAAAAAAGACCCCATGTCCACATTGGTGGGGATGTCAATCGATGAAACCACTATGGAAAATAGTATGGAGGTTCCTCAAAAAATTAAAAATAGAAATATAGAATTCAGTAATTCCAATTCCACTATTCAGTATTTACTCGTAGGAAACAAAGACGTTAATGTGAAGAGATGCAAGCACACCCATGTTTATTGCAGTGTTATTTGTAATAGCCAAATTATGCAAACAGTTCACTGAATGAATGGATGAAGAAAATGTGTTCTATGTACACAATGGAGTATTAGTTAGCCATGTGAAGAATAAGATCTCGACATTTGGATGGGCTTTGAGGGTAATAAGTGAAATAAGACAAACAGAAAAAAACAAATCCCAGTGATGATTTCACTTAAATGTGGAATCTAAAAATTACATGCATAAAAAAAAAAAGCCAGAAAAACAAGAACAGACTCATAAATACAGAACACAAACTGGTAGTTAGGGAGAATTGGGATGAAAAAAAGATACATGAAGGGAATTATGAGGATGAATTGTCAGTCATAAAATAAGTCACAGATAAGCACAGCATAGGGAACACAGTCAATAATATTTTAATAATATCTCATGACAGATGGTCATCCCACACCTTGTGGTGAGCACTGAGTAATGTATACATTACATAGGAACTACTTTACTAGTTCTTGAATCGCTGTGTTGTCCACCTGAAACTAATATATGATTGTATGTCAACTACACGTCAATAATAAAAATTAAAATAATTCACCATTTTGATGAAGGCTAATACACATGCATATTGATGGAGACTTTATCTAAAATAATTTTACAATATTTTCCAGTAAATGCAAAACTTTCACAAAGTAAAGTCTTTGCTGATGATTGGATGTGAACCTTTCTTAACTTAGACGTCAATATTGGATACCTATTATATATCCAGTAAGGTGTCTGGCTAAGCTCATCTCCATAATTTAGATGGAGAAATAAACTCTACTGTTATATTGGCATCCTTTCTTAGCGTCCTTTTATATACACTAACTAAAGGCAAATACTACACTGGCTCTTTATCCCAAGTTGGAGCCAAAACCTTAATAGTCGCCGGTGGTCTCCGCGATGGCCAGGTTTGAACACTGGCGGTACCATGGAGATGCGTATGTAGCAGCAGGCGAGTTACTTTGAGCGTCACCTATCCACTTCTCCGTTCACTCAATACTCACGTTTATTCATAGTCGAATCTCAAATCACTGAAAGAAAAACCACTATTCATTTCAGTTTTAGAAATTAAATTCAAGAAATGTAAGTTGTCCTAGACTGGTATTGTCTTTGGATTACGTTCAAGCAAAATATTCACTTATTCTGGTATCAAAACACATTTATTAGGGAATAGGCTTTTCAGTGACACTGAATAAGGAAAAAATTAACCGAGTTGTATAAATATTCTAGAGTCTACAGGAAGAGGGCTAGCATTTATGTTTTCTAGCTATTTGGGCGATCATCTGAAATTAAAGCAAAAGAAAATCTCTTTAGGCACAAATAGCTTGAGCTGATATTCTAGGTAAACATGTAAAGAATTATAGCCTATACCTAAATATATGTAATATGCTTATTTATATAAGCGTATAGGCATATTTATTACAACATATAGATGCCTGCGAATTCAGGAAGATTGGGAAAGTATGGACACTGTTAATAAGAAGTGTGGGGCTGTGGTTGGCTTTGAAGAACTTCCATCTTTTACTCTATTTACTTTTGTTTCTGACTTCTTAAAATTGTGTATTGCTATTAAAGTAAAACATAACCTGCAAAATATTTTAAAGGAAGTGCATTTAGAAATGTCCCGACTTCCATACGTGACATCACGCGCTGCCTCGAGGTTTGCAGTGAGGCTGTCTTCACACATGAGCTCATTCAAAACTGTCACGGACCCTCTGCTGAATGGGGACAGGAGATAAAAGACTGAGAGATGAGAAAGAACTTAGCCACGTGGTTCAGTAGCTCAAACTGTGGCCAGCCTATAAACAAAATGATTTTTCAGAGCCTCTTAGAAAAAAGTATCCACAGAAATGAATCACATTTATGTTGATTTTTCTTTTTTTGTTGAAGAATTATTTTGCTACTGTGCTTGTCTTTACAATGGTAGATTATGCCAGAGGCAGAAAGTAAGATTTATAAACAAAGTTTCTGAAATTGTAATAAACTATACAGACTCAGAGTTCTTTCTTTGGTTTTCTGACCACTTTTTAAAAAGTTATATATTTTTAATTCCAGTATAATTATTGTACAGTGTTTTATTAGCTTCAGGTGTACAATATAGTGACTCAACAATCCCATACGTTACTCAGTGCTCATCACAAGTGTATTCTTTCTTTAATAATTTATTGTCAAATTGGTTTCCATATAACCCTCAGTGCTCTTCCCCACTAGTGCCCTCCTCCATGACCACCACCCCTTCCTCCCTCCCCTCCCCCTTCAGCTCTCAGTTCGTTTTCAGTATTCAATAGTCTCTCATGATTTGCGTCCCTCTGTCTCCCCAACTCTCTTCCCCCCTTCCCCTCCCTATGGTCCCCTGTTAGGTTTCTCCTGTTCTCCTGTTAGACCTATGAGTGCAAACATATAGTATCTGTCCTTCTCTGCCTGACTTGTTTCACTTAGCATGACACTCTCAAGGTCCATCCACTCTGCTACAAATGGCCATATTTCATTCTTTCTCATTGCCATGTAGTATTCCATTGTGTATATATACCACATCTTCTTGATCCACTCATCAGGTGATGGACATTTAGGCTCTTTCATGATTTGGCTATTGTTGACAGTGCTGCTATGAACATTGGGGTACATGTGCCCCTATGCATCAGCACTTCTGTATCCCTTGGGTAAATCCCCAGCAGTGCTATTGCTGGGTCATAGGGGAGTTCTATTGATAGTTTTTTGAGGAACCTCCATACTGTTTTTCAGAGTGGCTACACCAGTTTACATTCCCACCAACAGTGTAGGAGGGTGCCCGTCTCTCCACATCCTCGCCAGCATCTATAGTCTCTTGATTTATTCATTTTAGCCACTCTGACTGGCATGAGGTGGTATCTCAGTGTGGTTTTGATTTGCATTTCCTTGTTGGCCATCTGGATGTCCTCTTTGGAGAAGTGTCCATTCATGTCTTCTGCCCATTTTTTCAGTGTTTTATTCATTTTTTGGGTGGGGAGTTTGGTGTTCCTTGTAGATTTTGGATACTAGCCCTTTATCTGATATGTCATTTGCAACTATCTTTTCCCATTCTGTCAGTTGCCTATTAGTTTTCTTGATTGTTTCCTTTGCAGTGCAGAAGCTTTTTATCTTGATGAGGTCCCAATAGTTCATTTTGGTTCTTGATTCCCTTGCCTTTGGGGATGTATCAAGTAGGAAATTGCTGTGGTTGAGGTCAAGGAGGTTGTTTCCTACTTTCTCCTCGAGGGCTTTGATGGTTTCCTGTTTCACATTCAGGTCCTTCATCCATTTTGAGTTTATTTTTGTGTAGTGTGTAAAAAAGTGGTCTAGTTTCATTCTTCTGCAGGTTGCTGTCCAGTTCTCCCAGCACCATCTGCTAAAGAGGCTGTCTTTTTTCCATTGGATACTCTTTCCTGCTTTGTCAAAGATAATTGGCCATACATATGTGGGCCTAGTTCTGGGTTCTCTATTCTATTTCATTGGTCTATGCGTCTGCATATTCAATGCAACCCTCATCAAAATTGCACCAGCATTCTTCTCAAAGCTAGAAAAACTATCCTAAAATTTTTATGGAACCACAAAAGACCCCAAATAGCCAAAGTAATATTGAAGGAGAAAACCAAAACCGGAGACATCACACACCCAGACTTTAGCCTCTACCTCAAAGCTGTCATCATAAAGACAGTATGGTATTGGCACAAAAACAAGTGTACTCTTTAATCTCTTACCTATTTCCCCCAACCCCCACCCACCTCCCACTGGTAATCATCAGTTTGTTGTTTATAGTTAAGAGTCTGTTTTTGGTTTGTCCCTCTCTTTTTTTTTTTCTCTTTTGTTTATTTTGTTTCTTAAATTCCACATATAAGTGAACTCATATGGTATTTGTCCTCTAACTGACTTACTTTGCTTAGCATTATACTCTCTAGCTCCATCCATGTTGTTGCAAATGGCAAGATTCCATTATTTTTTGACAGATGAGTAATACTCCATACACACCTTATTTTCTTTATCCATTTATCTATTGATGGATATTTGAGTTGCTCCCATATTTGGCTATTTATTATAAATAATGCTGAAATAAACATAAGGGTTTGTGTATCTTTTTGACTTAGGGTTTCCATATTCTCTAGGCAAATACCTAGTAGTAGAATTACTGGATTATAAGGTAGCTATATCGTTACTGTCTTGAGGAACTTCCATAATGTTTTGCAGAGTGACCACACCAGTTTGCATTCCCACCAACAGTACAAAAGAATTCTTTTTCCTCCAGATATTCATCAACAGTTATTTCTTGGTTTTTTGGTTTGTTTATTTATTTGTTTTGTCCATTCTTACAGGTGTGTGGTGATATCTTCTTGTGGTTTGGATTTGTATTTCCCCAATAACAAGTGATGTTGAGCATCTTTTCATGTTTCTGTTGGCCATCTGTATGTCTTCTTTGGAGAAATGTCTGTTCATCTCTTCTGCCCATTCTTTAATTATTTGTGTGTGTCTGTGTTGAATTGTGTAAGGTTTTTATATATTTTATATACTTTTACTGGATATGTCATTTGCAAATATTTTCTTCCTTTCAGTAGGTTTTCTTTTTGTTTTTGTTGGTTGTTTCCTTTGCTGTGCAGAAGCTTTTTGTTTTGATGTCATCCTGAGAGTTTAGTTTTGCTTTTGTTTTCCTTGTTCACTCTTTTATTATTTTCTCAGTCTTTGGTATTTGCTTGAGCCTGGCTGTTGACCTGAACTGTGATATACCCAAAACTAGTAAAATAGATGGCAGTGCAGTATCTGTTATCATTGATTTCATTCTCAGAAAATAAGCTCAGAAAATACAGCATTTTTTCTGAATAAATAGTCACATGGTCATTGCAGTTTTTTAATGTCTTTCTTTTATTCATTTTATCAGTAAGTAAGTACATGGTCACTCATGTAATTTATCCCCAATTAATGGACTTTTCAGTTGACTTGCATTTTGATTATAGTAATGGTGCTTTGATAGTATTATAAATAAATAAATATATGTATAAATAAATAGTATGTATAAATATAAATATATAATGTAGACAAGGTTTTGATAGTATAAATAGTAAAATATAAATATATATAAAAATATATAATGTAGATACGTATGTGTAAATATAGGTCACATTTTTTAAATTGTACTTTTAGGTCAAAGGATTTCTGCATTTTAAATCTTGAAAGATATGTCTAAATTAGTAAAAAAATAAAACAGAAGGATTTACACAAATTTGCACTTATGAAAGAATGTGCAGTATCTTCATCAAAAACATATTTTGAACTATAGACTACTGCTCTTTCACATATATTATTTTTACATTAATATTTTTAATTCATGTAAAATTAAATATATGTAGAAATGTCACAGTTGATAATGTGTCCAGTGCATCATATTAATTAGTTTATGGAAACTCGCAAGCAAATATTGTTGACCACTCTTTTATTTGCTAAACATTTTGGAATTCTCTTCTATACTGTCCTATTATCTTCAGAAGATGGTATTTTTTCGTGAATTTCTTTGTTTTTTTTTTACCTTGGGTATCACTTCTCTTGTTCAAGCATTTGTATGTCTAGACTTCCTCAATAACAACATAAGGCTGATTTGCATTCTCTCTTTTTTTTTTTACTATTAAGAAATTTAGAATTAAATTGTAACTCTGCCTTCAGTTAATATAGGCCTTTATAATCTGCATTCCCACACATAACTTTATGCTGCTTTGCCTCACAATACTGACTTAATTTTAACTTTGAAATAGGTGAATAAATAAATAATTATAATGGGAAATATAGTCAAAAATATATTCTTCTAAATACTTACATATTTACATATACACACTTCCATATACACTTTCAAATATATATGAAACTATCTTAGGTCACTATAGAAATGTAAGAAAATGGGAAAGTTGGGAAGGGTGTTAGAAGTTAAATAAAAAGAATCACCTAATTGTTAAAAATTTTGTTAAGTAATGAACTTATGTGAAACAGTTTAATAATACACAACATTGTATAGTAATACACATTTTATGGTTTCCTTAATTTGAAAAAAGCACATAGAACAGGTAGATTGCTGTGCAAATTTTGGCCTTCGTAAGAAATTATTTTCAATTTTCAGTTGTTTGAGTTTAAGAAAAATCATATACTTCAATGGAGTCTAAAATGATAATTAAGTAATCGAAGCAAAATTAGCAAAGCATTAAGGAGGATATACATGATTAATTAATTTTGTATTTATGAATTAATTGATATAACCCATGTAAAGGTGATGAAATTAGGTTGGCAGTAATGTCTATAGTGGCTGAGATCAATGAAGAGAACATCATATGTAATCTAGTATAAGAATGAAAATGTCCCCCAAATTCTTACAGGAGATACCCAGAATTGCATATTGATTAATTTATGGGAACTTTCAACTGTCCATTGTCACATATGTATATTTAAACTCTGTTAAAACAACTATTTGCTATTTTAATACTTTTAGGAGAACACAATAGAGATTCAGATAATCCATTCCTTGTAATTTCAAGAATTAGATCTTGAATAATAAAATCTTTTTGATCCTGAAAATGACTTATGAATGAAGGTAGCTTATTTGAATGGTTCCATTTATAGCCAAATATTTGCAGGTAATTTTGGGTAATCTCAATGGAGTATTAAGGCCAGCGAGGTTTGCATAAGTGGCTCAGTCTCCAGGAGTTCCAGGTAAATACTAAGTCCTCGATGGGATAATGTGGGTATAAAATGATAGGAAGTTATTATGCATAAAATCCCTTTACAGGGCTCCCCAAACTCCTGTTGGCTTAGAGATGGAAAGTGAAATACATGAATCAAGCTGGGGCTTTCTCATTGCATCTTCTTAGAGCAGGTGCTGCAGAACTAAGTCTTGGTCTATTGCTGTGTTTCGCATTGTGCATACAGCATCTTGTGAATGGGTTGAGTTTAAGTATCCACCAACTTCAGCTCTCTTTATTGTTTGGCGGCATGCCTCAGTAGGAAAGAGATGAGGCTGGAAAGAGTCCAGAGTCTAGAGATTTGGTGCTGCCTGGGCACTAAATCCATGAGCATTAGGCACGCAACAGGTGTATGCCTTCTGTAAGGTCTTAGGGAATTCCTCCCTAAAGGGTGAGGCTGCTTAGGCAAGATAATTTTGGGACATTCTTAAAAATCCAACAATCTGAATGTGTATGACGTTTTTCTTTATTAGAAGTATTCAAATGAATAAGCACAGTCAAGTTTTTTCCTTGAACGCAACATGGCGTGATAGAAAGAGACAGACTTGGAGGCCTGGTGAGCGGAGTGTGCGCAGTGCCCATCCTTGATAACAAAGAACCTTTGGACTAATCCTTGCCCACATCAAATGGGAGAGAAGTCATTTCACTTATTTGTGTGGAATTTAAGAAAAAATATATGGAAAACTCTTGGAGAATTAGTTTAAGCAGGTTCAAGTGCCTGCCTACCAGTTAGATCTCAGGTGAGGCCATGTAAGTTCTACACATATTGAGGGGACCATGGGTGGATCTCCGCCATTTTACAAGTGACCCCATTGGTGCAAGCTGGCTCAGAATTGACCACCCTGCGTGTCACTGGCAGAGATGAGAGCCAAATAAAAATCTTCCTCTCTCTGGACAGGGTTCACACCCCTGAAGCTCTCTGTGTTAGTCTAATAAGTGAAATAGCACCTTGATACTTCATAACCCTGCATCTTAGTGTCCCCTCTTCATGCTCTCAAAATTAAGTATAAGACAAGTACTCCTAGACATGTAGAATAAGGATGCCACTGATAAAAGATGGATTTTCTAGGCCCCCCTCAGGTTTACTTTTCAAAAAATCAAGTGGCCAGGGGTGCCTGGGTGGCTCAGTCGGTTAAGTTTCTAACTGTCAGTTTGGGCTCAGAATATGATCTCATTGTTCGTGAGTTTGAGCCCGCACAGAGTCAGTCTGGGATTCTCTCTCTCCCTCTCTCTCCCCGTCCCTCCCCCACTCACGTGCCTGTGTGTGTTCGCTCCCTCTCTCTCTCAAAATAAACCTAAAAAATCAAAGTGGCCTGTGTATTTACACTTCAGTTTACATCCTGTATTTGAGCCCTAATATGCCTTTTCTAATCCTAATAATAGATGGCAACACTTGAAAAATCTCCTTGTTCCTCCTCATTTCTAGCTCCTCCTACTAAGCAGTTCCCTTTGCACAGCACCAGTGTGTGTGGTTCCTGGAAAGCTATCTAAATAAGCCTCTGTTCGGTAGCAGAGGGTTCTTAAATTTCTCCAGGGATGGAGGAAAGCGTGAAAAAAATATAGGTGATTAGAATACATACATTTTTCTATGGGACATTGTTGGTTTTAACATGTTGCCCGTTGGCGGCTTGCCGAGACCCCGTCAGCAGGCTTGCAGCCCTTGCTTGAAGGGATAGACCGTGAAGGTGGGGACAGCCCGCAGAGGTGGGGCTGGGTGGGGAGCAGGGACGCACAAGCAGGGGAGGGGCAAGGGTGTGTGTGTGACATGAGCCTGAGAATGAAGGACCCTGGCAGCAGACTGAGTCCTGTTCACTCTGTAGTTTGGAAGCAAGCGAATCAGATTAGTAGAGTTCTTCCCTGGGGGGAGCCTGGGCGGCTCAGCGGGGAGCATCGTGGTTCCAGGGTTTGTGAGTTCCAGCCCAGCTCAGAGCCTGCTTGGGATTCTGTCTCTCCCTCTTCCTCTGCCCCTCCCCCTCGACAAACAAGAACTCTTGCTTTTTCTTCTATCCAGCGGCAATGTTTGATTTGCTTTCGGGTGTACTGAGGAGGACTTCCTCCTCCTTCTTCTTTAATGTGTTAAGGGCGCTTTTGCTCCTATGGTTCTGTTTGTGGGGGGTGTGGGGACGCCAGCAGGCCGGGCTCGGGAGGGTTACAGCTGAGTTCAGAAGGTGGGCTGCTGCGCTCAGATCCTCACACTTGGGTTCCCACCCAGAGAAGTCAGAACCCCCCTGTCCTTGTGGGTAAAAAACGCAAGCTGCTCCCTGAGGCCCGGGCGGTGAGCTCTGTCCTGAGCTGTCACAAAGGCCCCGCGTGCCCGGGCTGTGCTGTCACCTCTCCCTTCTGCCCCCGCGACGACTTCTGCAATGTCCCCAAGGATCCTGGCTCCGCCCACGTGTGGTCCGTTTCCCTCTGGTTGAGTTTTCCCCAGGTGCACTCACATTCCACCTTGGGAAAGAGATCCGTAAACGGCGCAACTTCAACCCCCCATCGCTCCCTTCACCGGGGTTGCAGGGATTAGTCTTTTCTGATCAAGAGGTCAGAATTTTGCATCTTCATATACCAGGGAAAATTTAGTGCTAGGATAGGTTTGGGCATCAGGAAAATGAGACCCATCCCCTTCCTTGGTAACAAAATAAAGTCCAGAGAAGACAGTGGGCTTTATTAAATTTTCCTTTTGTGGTTTAAACGTGTGCATGTAGCCTGCCCTTTCTCAGCTGGGCTCTGGAGGGAGCTCAGAAGTGGGGGGGGGGGTAGCACTTTTCACGGGGAGTGACTGTCCCCTTTTGCTGGACTTAACTGCCAGCAGGTTACCCTCCAGGGGTTTGTGTTCAATATCTTCCCTGTTCGTTGCTCAAAGCTTGCTTCTATCACTGATGTTCATGTTGGTTTCATTTCACCAGTCCGATCATCTGTGCGTGTATAATGCTGTTCTGATGAAACCCCCATTATTGGTTATTCTCCGATCGGCAGGCAAAGTTCCTGCTTGGCTCAGCATTTCTTCTTTCCCTATGACCCCAGTTTGAAATCCCTCCTGTTTCCGGAGCTGAAAACGCAGAGAGACTCCTGGTTTGGATCTTGGCTCTAGTACTCACCCACCGTGGGGTCTTAGCCAAAATTACTGAAGATGTCTGAGGCTTAATTTCCTCACCTGCGGAACAGGACAATATTTTAGGGGTTGTATGTGAATGTGGCAAAGTCCGAACCGGGATGGACATTTAATAAATGCTCCATACGGTTGGCTGGCATCAGTCGGAGTTGGGGTGTTGTAACCCAATTCTTGAGAGTCCACTCAACATGAAATCCTTCCTGACATGTAATGATCACCTGCTCAGGGTCAGGGCAGAGGATTCCGCAACAGTCCTTTGACTCCATTACCTCCGGCCCTGCTCCCAACAGGAAACGGACTACGTCCTTGAGAGTTTTCTCTTCTCTCCTCAGCCACTGATGACATAGCTGCATTCAAGGTTTGTTTTTCCAAGTTTTTCAAAGTACATACTAGTCTCCTTTTATACATACAAGTGATTTCTTTTTCTTTTTTCAATGCTTATTATTTTTGAGAGAGAGAGAGAGAGAATGAGAACACAAGTCGGGGAGGACCAGAGAGAGAGGGAGACAGAGGATCTGAGGTGAGCTCTGTGCTGACAGCTGTGAGCCGGATGTGGGGGTTGAACTCACAAACTATGGGGTCTAGACCTGAGTCGAAGTCAGTTGCTCAATCGACTGAGACACCTAGGCGCCTGATGGATTTCTTTTCTGACCAGGCAGCATTTCTGGATTCGTCCTGTCTGTGTCTGTGGTAGTTGGTGAAGTTTACCAAAGCAGGTGTCCTCACAGGTCTTCTGAGAACTCATCAGATGTGTGAGAAGTGTATATACATATAAGATCATGTTACAGCCTTTGAAAAAATGCAGTGTGTATTTGAGACAAGCCCCCTTTATACAATCATTACACAGGATTCAGATATTTATTTATTTAATGGAGGGTTTAAATTCTTTTTAGGTTTTTGGTTTTTTTTTTTTTTTTTGAGAGAGAGAGCGAGTAGGGGAGCATGCACACCCATGAGCTGGGGAAGGGCAGAGAGAGGGAGAGAGAGAACCCCAAGCAGGCTCTGTGCTATCAACACAGAGCCCGATGCAGGGCTCGAACGTGCAAACTCTGAGATCATGACCTGAGCTGAAATCAAGAGTCAGATGTTTAACCAACTGAGCCCCCCCAGAGGCGCCCCTCAAGTATTTAAAAAGTATATAAAAAGTACGTATAAGTTTTATTAATTCCAACACAGAAAGAACAGATCTGATCTCCATAGAACCTTCTCTTGTCTGTGTGCCTCTTGCACTCCAGAGGCATGTTAAAATACCTCGGTTTTCCAAAGTGTTAGAAGAGATTCTTCAGTACTGTGTCAGGGTACCCCGATTCTCCTGTTTTACTCTTCTTTTCCTCCCTTCAAGTACTTTCAGACTGCTGTCGAGGCGGCCACTGTATGGAGTTCCAGCAGAAGGGTCCGAGAAGGCGCTGGGATGGGGCTGGGGTGCGTTTAGAGTCAGGAGTTCGAAAGCCTCTCTCTTTCTTTCTTTCTCTCTCCCCTCCTCCCGCTGTATCTTTTATCTTTTTCCTGCTTTATTCTCTGTCTCTGTCTCTCTCTCTGTTTCTCTCCCTCCCTCCCTCCATCTATATGGGTATATCCACATGTAACTTCAAATGCAGTGGATTCCACCTAACTACTGGGTTTGAATTTAATTTTTCAGCAGTTAGGTTCACGATCAAGAAGGAAATCTCAATTTCAAATTGTTCTGTCAGATATCACAGTAAAATAAATCCTGTACGCATCTTTTATCAGGTCCTTGAGTGATTTTCCTAATATGATCGAGACTCCAAGAAACTCTAGATGATGGCTTCATGCCATCACTTGTGATCCAGGCACTCAGAGGGGCCTCCGCTCACATTTCGTGGGCGCACTGTGTGCTGGATGAACCCTGGATGTACAATAAAGCAAGAACCTGCGAGATATTTTGGGTAACACGCGACTTCTCTAACGCCCTAATGTGGAAACATGGACCATCTGGAGGAAAACAGATTGAAAAGATCTTGATGGAAAAATCCTCCTAATGGAATTTGCCCTAGAAGGACAAGGTGTAGATCCTTGTCCCTCCGGTGGAGACGGTGTGAAGAGCCCAGAAGGCTCCAGGGCCGAGGGGGAGGAGAACGCTGCAGTAGAGTACTTACCAGTCGCCCTTACGAGTGGGGAAAATGCTGCTGCTATTTCCGTGTTCTTTATAAGTGATGCTGTTTCTACGGTCACAGTAAAGTCACATCGAGAAGATGTTCTCATGCTTGGGGGCAAAATCTGCTTCGTTTCTTGTTTCCAGTAGTGTGTTACAGACACCGCAGTTATGCAATAACTTTCTCAAAATAACTTGATGAGTTGCTAGAAAAGAGGATCAGTGGAATTAATCCTTAGCAAATTTGTTTAGAATGCAATTTGGGAAAAATTTATTATTTTTTGCCAGTGTCACTTTTATTGGCATAGGGCTTGAGGAGAGAGTGAGCAGCTCTCTCCGGAGCAAATTTTTCATAGCGCGATGAGGTATTCCAAGTGCACTAAGTCAGCATGACCAACTGAGAGTCTGCTCAGGGTCCTAGGACGATGTCACCCACTAGGTAGCTGGATGTGAGCAGGGAGAGGTGTGTGTACGGCTCAGAAGGTTTATTATTATTATTAATATTATGAATATTACTTATTTTGGCATAAATCTCTTACAAAGGCAAGGTATAAGTTCAAAATGATGCCGTGGTTTAATTGCTGATTTATAAAGTACTAGGCACCAAAACAAGAAATGTGATTTTAGAACGTTTTTCCTCCAAAGCACTCACCACCGTGGGAGACACCTGTCCCTGACTCCTCAGACTTACATGTTAGTCCTGCCGTCACATTGGCAGCCCAGAGCCGGACACACTGGACAGGTCTGCCCAGGGGCTTGTTTTCTGGAGCCAGAGCAATCAGTATAATTAAAATAATTTCCATGCTTTTGTATTGTTCTCTTATTCATTTATTTGTAATAAGGGAACAAGAATTCGTAATAAGGGAGTAAGAGTTCCCTTATTCTCTGACGGGAGAGGGTCATGGGATATTTTTAACAGGTGGGCTGCAGGCCCCTCTGGGGTGACCAAGGACCACAGTAAGCCTGCCCCTGCCTTCCTGGGCTTCCTTTCCTTCTGACCCCTGGAGTCCAGCCCGAGGGGACCCGGTGCCGAGGCCACTCCTGTGTCCCCATTCCTGTCTCATGTCTAGCCTACGCCTGGCTGCCTTCAATGCCTGCCCAGTTCTCTGCAGTAAAGTCAGTCTTACTCTTTTTCAACTCTCTGACCCAACTTGGATTCTATAAAGCAAATTACAATAATTCCTTTTTTTTTTTTTTGTAATCACTTGAAGGAACAAGGAAGAGTCAAACATGCCCACATACATTCATCCGTAGGTATGGGCACACAGAGCTTTTGAAAAGCAACGAAGCCAAAGTCATCCGGATAGATTGGACAGGGTATTCTCATTATCCAGAAGGCTGCTAGAAATATCATGACATTTTCAAAGTGTAATCAAATACATTAATGTGAGATATTTGGTCCGTTTAGAGAGCAAACTCTGTCTCTCACACAGAACTTCGGATAAGAAAGTTAAATATACCTGACGTCAACAACTGTGTGTGCACGTGTGTGAGTGTGTTCTTTTCCATTCTTGTTTTTAAGAGTGCTGTAAATTATATATATGTCCATCTTCATAGGTGGGAAAAATTCACTGAATTTCCTGGAACATATATCTTGTTTAAAGCAACTTGAACATAGGCACATTGTCAAATTCTGAGGACACTTTCTAGCTTCTTACAGCAAAAATACATAATTGCATAGGATATGTCCCTTCATCCTTAGACATGTAGATATAAACACACATCTCTGCTAGATGTAGGAATTCTTTAGTCCTGAAGTTAGTATGGAAACTTATTTCAAAATGGCACCAGTAAGTCACTTAGGGATTCCTTCTGTGTTATCACTTAACAGCCAGATAACAAGCTACCTAGAATGACTTAATTCCTAGTGAGCACTAGACAACAGGAGATGTCTCGAGTCTGGAGGAGAAGTAGTCGTCTTATAGGAGATGCCCTGCTCTTCCTTTGTTAAAACGGATGGCTCTCCGGGTTCTGTCGTATTGCTTGTCATTAAGTGAGCGGAGAGCAGGTGAGCACGAAATCTTTTCTTAGGCTCTTGTAAAGGCAGGATTTTACAAAATGTTTTGCCTCCAGACTCTCTTGGTCTACTAATAATCACAACTTAGTATTGTTAGACACTCTGTGTCGGGCTGGGATAAAGTAATAAAACCAGATGACTAAACCGCATTCTTGTTCCTGAATCAAACCCGATGCAAATAGATGTGATGAGACCTTGTTAAGGGAGACAGGCAGCCCAGACCCACCATATCTGCTCTTGGGATTGTCTAATGTAAAAACAGGGCATGAAGCTTTAAGTTCTTAATGGCAGTGACTATAAAGTGTATGTCCAAGGAAAGCAGAGTAACAGCCCAGTACAGTAGCGTCTTCAAATATCTCTGCAGTTGAGCGGATCTTCTGACACATCACGGACCCAAACCATTTGGAAAAGCTTTAAGAAAGTAAAAGTTGTTTAATTCAGTCTTTGACCAAGAAATATGAAATAAACCAATGGTCCCTGAGTTTAAAACCCAATATGGGGGCATCTGGGGGACTCAGTCAGTTAAGCACCCGACTTCGGCTCAGGTCATGATCTCATGGTTTGTGGGTTCAAGGCCCCCAGTGGGTTCAGTGCTGACAGCTCAGAGCCTGGAGCCTGCTTTGGATTCTGTGTCTCCCTCTCTCTTTGCCCCTCCCTCAGTCATGCTCTGTCTCTGTCTCAAAAAAAAATAAACTATTAAAAAATAAAAAATAAAACCCAGTATATATATATATATATATTTTTTTTTTTTAGCAACAGACTTACAAAACAGCTTGAATGTGTATATTTATGGTCTTTATGTATGATTAAAATGTATAATTGAAATCAATACTGTGAGTTGGTTTGCACATTTTATCTTAATTTTTAGAAATGAGTGATATGTTGAGCAGAAGAGAAAAATAAATAGGCATTATTTTGAAAGGTTAGAAGTTAAGATGTGATCATAACATAATTTCTTTAATTGGATTGATCATAACTTCTTTAATTGGATTTTTATAGTAATTTCTACAACGATTCCTTTATGAGTGAGGGCAGAAACTTTCATTTGGTCAAGTCTAGGTGGACTTTGTCATTTCAATGTGGATGTGTGTGCAGGTGTGTTTGTGTGTGTGTGTGTGTATAGGAAAGGGTGAGTACATGTGTGTGTATATGTGGTGGGTGTGGTTGGGTGTGGGATGTGTGTGGACGTGTAAGTGTTGGTGGGTGAGTGTGTGACCTTTTCTAGATGGAATCCAAATCCGAGGCTTATGTATGACCCAAGCACCAAGAGTAGAAGGGGCATCTGCCGCCTGCGGTCCCCTTACTCAGTCTGAGATGTACCACGTGCAGGTTCTTGTCAGGGGTCCATAGACAGGCTCCCTGAGGCCAAGCTGCCTCCCCTAGTCTCGTGTTCACGTATACTCAAGGCCATGAAGGAAATACCCCTTTACCTCTCTGGATTACAGAATCTTTTTTTTAAAAGTGTATTTATTTATTTTATTTTGAGAGGCAGAGAATCTCAAGCAGGCTCAGCGCAGAGCCTGATCCGGGGCTTGAATTCACAACCTGTGAGATCATGGCCTGAGTTGAATTCAAGAGCCGGACACCTGACCCAGGCACCTGGGATTGAGTCTGTAGATCGCCCTTGTACCCTGACGTGTCATCATGAGCTGTTGGAACTCAGACACACCCTGCTGCCATATGTCCCACGACTCCTGCTCTGTTCTGGCGTGAGGGCTCTTCCCGAGGGCGCCCACCTCACAGGGCTTCGCCTGTGATGGAAATCAGCCTCCCTAGGTGATTCTGTCCACATCAGTCCTCTCAGAGCCGTATCGATGTTCCAGATCATTCCTTGCTCCCCAAACTGGGCTTGTGCCTACACGAGGAAACCATGGTCGAGTCTCTAAGGGAAGGGGATGATCCTATAGTCTTTCAGATTTGCTGTCTGTAACATGAGGAGTAAGCCTTGACATTTTAAACAATAAACAGAGCTGCTGAAGCTCTGAGTTTCAGGAGGCTGCTCAAAAACCATGAACTTGATTCTTTGCTCATTACATTCAAAGGTAATTACTTTCTGAGAAGAAGAAGGCCCAGTGTGTGGGGGGAGGGGGGTGCTGGGGCGGGGGAGGGGGAAGCAGGGTGGAGCAGAGAAAACAAATGAACATTTTAATACTTTATCCCACTGGACAAGTCACCTTGAAATGGCTAAGTGGCAGAACCACTGGCTTAGAAGGCAGATGGGCTCAGTTTTAAATGCATGACTTTGGATAACTTTCAAAAGCAAATAATTAGTTAACATCAAAGTATTTGCCTGGTAGGTGCAAATGTAAAGCTAAAACCTACACCGACAGTCCATTCTGTTTTCTTACTACTCAGCCTAAGGATATGTCACCTCAAAATTATGCTGCCTTTCGGCTACATTGATCAGTGATTGACTGTAAGATTGTTGTTTCTGTTACTAATAGTTCATTTTACTCAGAGGCAGTTTTGTCACCTTGTAATATAAGTATTACATAATCATGTGATGACTTGGAAAACATTTTTCCAATTCTAATATATACCTTTTTAATGTTTGTTTATTTTTAAGGAAAAGAGAGAAAACACAAGTGGGAAGGGTAGAGGGAGAGGGAGACACAGAATCCAAGACAGGATACTCAGAACCTGATGTAGGGCTCAAACTATGAATTGTGAGGTCATGACCTGAGCCAAAGTCAGATGCTTAACTGACTGAGCCACCCAGATGGCCCTGTATACCTTTTTAATTTAGGAGTGATATCTGCCTGCTTGAGTTCCTGCGTTATTTTTTAAACACTACAAAGGAAGTGATGGGGTTACTTGAAACCATCACGAATTTCACATTTTGCTGAACATTCAGTGGTTAGCAAGAACTTGGTGTGTATCACCATCTCCCCACCATCAAATCTGATGGCTGTGATACTTCTATGTGGATTATTCTCATTTACCTCCAGAATATTCCACGACTTTCTTTATCCTTCACTTTAGACTATAAGCTTCTTGAATGCTTTAAATGTGTTAATCCTGAATATGACTTTATAGATATCCAGGAAATATTTTGAATGAATAAACAATTGATTATCATTACCCAGCAATGTGCTTCAAACTAAACATACATAGTAATGTTCAGACTGTGATAAAACAACTAGAGACAATAAATCTTTTTTTAAATTTTTTTATTTATTTTTGAGAGACAGAGAGAGACAGCATGAGCCGGGGAGGGTCAGAGGCAGAAGAAGATACAGGATCTGAAGACAGGCTCCAGGGTCTGAGCTAGCTATCAGCACAGAGCATGACATGGGGCTCGAACAAACAATCGTGAGATCACGACCTGAGCTGAAGCCAGATGCTTGACCAACTGAGCCACCCAGGCACCCCTAGACACTAAATCTTAAAATAGTGATAATAACCACATGATGGATTTTTTTTTAAGCATGAAGCCTTGTATTTTATTCTGTGGCATGAAAACTCTTCAAAGTAATAGTATTGGGACCGATACTTGAGCAGCACGGAGAGAGATGGATTACTAAAAATCTAAATTATCAAATCGTGTAATTAACTTCTTTGTGGGATCTTTCCTTTTCAGCCTTGGATGTGTTCACACAGCCTCAGGCAGTGGTTAAATGAGACACTTTCTGAGGAAATTAATTTCAGGGACATTAATCTCTTAGATCACTGCTAACTCTTAGGGTATGATTCTAATCTCACTCTTATTGTGAGACCAAGTTTTTTTTGTAAGGTGTATTACGAGGCTCTCCACACTGGCATATGGTATGAAATGTGATGTTATCAATTACGGAGTATTAATCTTATCTCGGCAACATTTGGCTTTGCAGAGATTTTTGTTAAAGCAATTACATTCTGCAGAGAAAAGATTTAAGTTAGTGATCTTTTTTTTTCCTAATTTACTTAAAGCATTCACTTGACATTTTAACTAAACTGTAGTTTTAAAGATATTTGACATTTTGAAATCACAAACACTATAGATTATGCAGTATGTACAGTGTGTAATTTGGGAGCGAGCGTCTGTTTGATGGAGTCATAAGTTGCTCGTTAATTTCTGTGAAATAAACTACACTCATACCAGTCATCTGCTTCTCCTTAGCTTTCTACTGAATTTGCTTCTTTTTGTTTGTTTGTTTGTTTGTTTTAATCAGCACTACCACATCTAATATTCAAGATTATTCCACTGGTCTCAGTGATTTGAGTATCTTGAATGATACCAGAGTAGAAATATTCAGGATCCATTTCTACATGAA
Source organism: Mungos mungo (assembly GCA_004023785.1). Classification (NCBI taxonomy): domain Eukaryota; kingdom Metazoa; phylum Chordata; class Mammalia; order Carnivora; family Herpestidae; genus Mungos; species Mungos mungo. The sequence continues at coordinate 42,913 of PISW01000071.1, read as the reverse complement.
ATTCAACCTCGTAATTTCTTGAAAGGTGGAAAAGGATAAAGTTATTCAACTCTGAAACTCCTGTTTCTACTGAGTAGACAGGTACCAAGAATACAGACATGCGGCCACTTCCATGTCCCTACCTTACATCACGGTCACTCAACTTCGACAGGCATGTTCTGTGGTTTGCCCAGATTGTAGGATATGAGACGGGAATGAATTTCTCCCAGTCCCAGAAAATATAGGAAATGACATTTTATAGGACACCAGGGACGTAGCTCCAAACAAATGGAGAGAGAGACGGAGAGAGGCATCCCTGGACCACTATCAATGACACTTTGCTTCTTACTGAGAATGAAATGAATTTCTTGTGACTGTTCTCACACCCCATCTCCTTTACTAATTATTCTTTCTTCCTGAAATGGCTCAGTTAGGGTGTCTGAAAAAGATGAATTCTCTGAATAGGATAATAGGGTTGTTTTCTCCAGGGGTGCCGTGACAGGGGTGTTAGGGGGGGCCTCATCTTCTGTGAGAAATGGACCCTCTGATGGCCCAGCCAGCTTGGGAGTCGTAAAGCCTGCTTTAGTCACTTGAAGCAAGCTCATGGCAGAAAAAGATACCATATACAGATGGACCCTAAGTATTTGTGTCTTGATTTTCATTCCATCTCCAAGTGGTTTAAATATGATATAACCTTCATCCTCTGAAATACCAATATTCTGAGTCACATGTACTAAGAAGAGTATGTATGTTGCTGGGTGATTGGGTTTGACAGAAAGAGGGGTAGGGAAGCTGATCTTATTTTCTTTCTTGCTTGCCATCTTTGACTCACCACTTTATTAATCTATAGCCAGAATTAAAGTGGCTTCATTAGATAGAAAAACACCGAGATAGCAAGGTAAGTATTATAAGAGATACAAATGTGTGAAATCTGGAATGAGGTTACTCTACAAATACACATGTTGCTTAGGAAGGGCCAGAAATTTGGCTGAGTAGTTTGTTTTTGTTTCTTTGGTCGTTTTTAATTCCACACTGGGAGAAATACTTGAACACCTCCATGATTTACTTGATGTTAAAAATGCACCTCTTGTTCATAAGAACAGGTATTCCTCAGAGAAAGTTAGGTAACAATAAAGTAGTCCCTGGGGTCCATGTGGAAAGAATGTAAGTGACATAGTGAAGAGTGTTCTCAACAGAAAGTTTTCAGGGAAATGGGTGGCATCCAACTTTGGCTCAAGTTGTGATCCCATGGTTTGTGGATTTGAGCCCCACATTGGGACAGCTCAGAGCCTGGAGCTGTTTCAGATTCTGTGTCTCCCTCTCTCTTTGCCCCTTCCCCCCTCTTGCTCTCTCTGTCTGTCTTCTCTCTCTATCTCTCAAAACATAATTAAATAAACATTAACTATCAATAGAACTCCCCTGTGACCCAGCAATAGCACTGCTGGGAATCTACCCAAAGGACACAGGAGTGCTGATGCATAGGAGCACATGTACCCCAATGTTCATAGCAGCACTGTCAACAATAGCCAAATCATGGAAAGAGTCTAAATATCCATCACCTGATGAATGGATCAAGGAGATGTGGTGTATATATATACAATGGAGTACTACATGGCAATGAGAAAGAAAGAAATCTGGCCATTCGTAGCAAAGTGGATGGACCTCAAGGGTGTCATGCTAAGTGAAATAAGTCAGGCAGAGAAGGACAGATACCATATGTTTGCACTCATAGGTCTAACAGGAGAGACCTGGCAGAGGACCATGGAGATGGGAAAGGAGGGGAAGGAGTTGGAGAGAGGGAGTGAGGCAAATCATGAGAGACTTTTGAATGCTGAGAACAAACTGAGGGCTGAAGAGGGAGGGGGGAAGTGGAAGGAGGTGATGGTCATGGAGGGGGGCACTTGTGGGGAAGAGCACTGGGTGTTATATGCAAACCAACTTGGTAATCAACTATATGAAAAATAAAATACAAAAAATAATTAAAAAAGAACAATCCATTTTGTTCACATTCTTGCCAGCTTTGGTATTGTCACTACATTTTATTTTAACCATTCTGAATACAAAGGTAGTTGCATCTCTTTGTGGTTTTAATTTGTATTTCCTGATGGCTAATGATGTCAAGAATCTTTTCATGTACTTCCTTGCCATCTCTGTATTGTTTCACATGAAGTGATGCTTCCCCCTTTGCCTGTTTTCTGATTGGATTGTCTGTTGTTTCACTGTTGAATCTTTAATGTTCTTTACATATTCTGGACACTTATCCTTTGTCAGATATGTGGTTTGCAAATACTTTTTATCAATGTTTAGCGTGTCTTGTCAGCACTCTTTGTCTTGGACAGAACAAAATTCAATTGTTATGAAATCTGATACATCAGTGTTTCCTTTTATGGGTTCTGCTTTTGGAGTCCAGTTTAGGACTTCTTCAGCTACTCCTAGATTATCCTCTATTTTTTTCCTAAAATTTTTATAGTTTTATATTCATTTCCATGACCCATATTGAGTTAATTATTATATGAGGTGTTGGATTTAGGTACAGGCTTATTTTTGTTGTTATTTTTGTCTGTGGACATCTATTTATTCCGGCATCATTTGTTGAAAGGTTATCTTTATGCCACCGAATTGCCTTAGCGCCTTGAAATCATCGAACGTATTTATGTGGACTGTTTCTGGGTTTTCTCTTCTCATCCATTGTTGTATGGATCTGTCCATTTGCCAGTACCACATGGTCATGGCCACTTAGTTTTAAAATGAATCTTGATAATGAGTAACTTTGGGGCTCCTGGGGGGCTCAGTAGGTTAAGCCTCCATCTCTTGGTTTCAGCTCAGGTCATGATCTCAGAGTTTCGTGTGTTGAAATCCCGTGTGGGGCTCTGTCCCGGCAGCACAGAGGCTGCTTGGGAATCAGTCAATCTCTCTCTCTCTCTCTCTCTCTCTCTCTCTCTCTCTCTCTCTCTCCCCCTCTCTCTCTCTCTCTCTCTCTCCCCCTCTCTCTCTCCCTCTCCCTCTCTCCCCCCCCCTCCACCCCTTCCCTACTCATGCTGTCTCTTTTACTCAAATAAACCTTAGAAAAAAGAAAATGAATAGTCAAAATTTGTTAATTTTTGAAATTATTTAAGCCATTCTACTGAGGTTTGTGGCCTTTCCATATCCATTGTAGAAGAACTTTGCCTATATCTTCAAAAAATCTTGTTGGGATTTTGATAGAAATAGTGTTAAGCCTGTTTATAAATTTGGGGAGAATTGATAACCTTTACAGTATTGAGGCTACCGGGCAGCACAGTATGTTTCTCCATTTGTTTGGTCTCTTACTGGTTTCTTTCCTCAGCAGAGCACAGTTTTGAGAGGAGAGTTTTGTACCTGTTTTGTTACAGCTAAGCATGTTTTGAATGATTATAAATGGCCTTGTAATGATAACCTTGGGGTCCGTGTGTTCAATTCTAGAACGCAGAGATAGAACTGGATTGGGTATGTTCATTTGTATCCTGTGTGTGTGTTCAAGTACTAGCCCCAAGAGTTTTCTCACGGACTCCTCTGCATCCCCAGTGTAGATGATTGTGTCCTCTGCAAAGAGGCCCGGTTTCATTTCTTAGGTTCTGGTCCACACGCGTTTGTTTTCTCCACGTGGCTTCCTGCTCTGGCTAGATCGTCCAGCACAGGCTTGGAGACAAGTGGTGAGAACAGACATTTGTGCCTTGTTCTCAGTCTTAGGGGGAAGCTTCCGTCTCACACCATTAAATATCATGGTAGCTGCAGGTTGTTTTAGATGTTGTCACGTTGGGGGAGTTTTCTTCTATTCGTATTTTACTGGAAGGTTTTCTCACGATTGGGTGTTTAAGTATGTGCAGTAGTTTTTTCTACATAGACGATCATGATCTTGTGATTTTATTCTTTAGCCTGTCATGCTGGCAGATTATATTGACTGATTTTCAAATATTGAACCCTACTTCACATCCCTGGAATAAGCACCAATTGGTCATGTTGGAAAATTCTTGTTATATATTGCTTCTATTGGCTTTTTGTTAAAAATGTTCATATGTGTGTGTGTGTGTGTGTGTGTGTGTGTGTGTGTGTGTATAATGAGTAATAGCATATAGATATATGAGAGCTCTTACTGGTCTGTTGTTTTCTTTGCTTGCGAAGGTTTTGTCTGGTTTTGGTATCAGGATAGCTTAGCTTGGGCTGCCATGATGAAATACCATACACTGAGTAGCTTAGTGACAGAAAGTATATTTTCACCCAGTTCTGAGGTTGGATATCAGAGTGCAGCATCATCAGGCTCTGGCGAGGACTAGTCCTAGCTTGCAGACGCCTGCCTTCCCTCCGTGCACTCACATGGCCTGTGCTGAGGATGGCATGTTGGGGGTAGGAGGGGACTCTCTCTTTCTGTTCCTCTTACGAAGCCACCAATTGCATCAGATTAGGACCTCACCCCATGACCTTATTCCATATTAATTATCTCCAAAAGCCCTGTTTCCAAATACAATTAGATTGAGAGGTAGGGCTTCAATATATGAATTTTGGGGGCAACCATTTGGTCCATAGTTACAGGGTAACATAAATGCCATAAAATACATAAGGAGATTGCCATCCACTTCTATTCTCTGGCAGAGACTGTGTAAAATAGGTATCAATTTTTCAAATGTTTGGTAGATGTCTTGATGTATTTGGGTAGATGCCTAAGTGTATATAACAGAATAGCGTAGACAACGTGGCTTGTAAATAACACAGACTTACTTCTCATAGTTCTTGAGACAGGGTATTTCAAGATCATGTTCCGGCCGATTTGGTGTCTGGTGTGAGGGCTTTCTGCTACGTAGAGAACATCTTGCTGTGTCCACACAGGGCAGAGGCGGCATATTAAAGAGATTCTGCAGTCTCTTTAATAAGGGTGCTAACCCCATTAACGGGGGCTCTGCCTATAAATTACCACCCACAGTTCCCAGCTCCAAATACAACCAGCTTGGGAGGTAGGTTTCAATATACGACATTGGGGGACACAAATGTTCAGGCCATAGCAGAAGAATTCTCCTATAAAACCACCTGGCCCTGGTGATTTATTTTGGGGAAGTTTTAGTAGTTACAGGATTATTCAAATTTTATATTTTGTATTCAGAAACCTGTGGTAGTTTGTGTTTTTTATAGAAAGTGGCAAGTGGACATTTTATAGAAATTTCATGCAAGTTGTTAAATTTACATATTTTTATAGTATTCCTTTATTACTTTATGTCTGTGAGTGTCTCGTAATGTTTTTTATTTTATTCCTGATATTAGGTGATGTATCTTCTACCTCCCCCCCAACACTTTTTGTGTGAGCCTTGCTAGATGTTTGTTAATTTTGTCGATCTGTTTAAGAATTAGCTTTTGTTTCATTGTTTTTCTCTGTTGTTCTTCTGTTGTCAGTTTCTTTGATTTCTGCGTTTATCTTGTATTTCTTGCCTTCTGTTTGCCCTTGGGTTATTTCACTATTTTCTAAGTTTTCCATATGGGAGGTTAGGCTCCTACTATGAGACTTTTCTGCTTTTTTACTGCATATCTTAATACTATTAACTTCCCTCTCAGCACTTAGCTGGGTCCTCTGTTTTTTGATATCTTTTATTTTCATTCATTCCAATGTAATTTTTTTTTTATTTCCCTTGAGATTTCCTCTTTGGTCCATGGAAATTTGAAAGTATGCTATTTACTGATGAGCTATTGTCCTGTTTTTTTTTCCTAGCAAGTTTCTAGTTTGATTCTGAAACCTACAGGAGCTGGAGTTGGGTATTTAATACCATAGACTTACTGGCAAGCCAGAAATTTTCTTCCAGGAAAGAACGTTCAGGCTTACTCCTTCTGGAATCAGAGATTTGTGTTCAGGCTATACTAAATCACATTTAGAGACAAGCTACTTAATTAGCAAACTTCAGGTAAAATATAAACTCATGAAGCATCTCTTTGACCTTTTGGAAACCTGTGACTTTATAACGCTTTATGCATGAAGTATATATTCCTAACTAGTTCCCTCATTCAGAGTGCTGACTTTATCCTCATTAAAATTTCTAAATATATCTGAACCTAGTGATAGGTGAAAAGCATACCTCAGAATCCAAAAGATTTGTCTTGAAAAGCAAACATTCAAATCAATTCACCTGACCTCTGCTCGAGGGAGTCATTGATCTCTGCTTATTATGCAGTGACCGATATGGTTCCTTTTCAAGCAAGCTCTGATTTATTCGGAGCACATATTAAGAATAGGCACATTGACTATGACATGTGACAACCCACCGTCTAACAAATGAAGAGGAAAATAACAAAGTACATGCAAAATCCTATTTTTTAATGCAGCAGGTACAGGGATGACTTTGCATTACGCTTCCTCTCCAAAGCATCGTACAATTTCTTCAAGAAAGAATTTTTGCCAAAATTGTTTAAATAAACTGTTACTTGAATGTGCTTCACTTCAATCACCTGGCAACACCTTGGGTCTGAAACCTGTAATGTTTTCGTGATGAATCTCAAATAAACATACCGCAGGGAAAGGAGAAATACAAGGTCTTCATCAAATAAGCTTGAATAATAAATGTATGCTTTTTGACTATGTTCATGCATTTCTTTTTTCATTTAGATTGTCGGGATTTCAGCTGCCGTCCTCCATTGTGAGCACGGGATCTATCCTCACACTGTGGTTCACGACAGACTTCGCCGTGAGCGCCCAAGGTTTCAAAGCCCTGTATGAAGGTAGGACATTGAGTGTGCTCTGCACACCCATACTGTCTGCACGATCTCATACCTGCTGCTCTGGATTAAAGGTTCTAATGCAAATATAAGCTGCTATTGCAGAGGTGGTTTGATGTTATGAATATTTGACTTTTCTATCATGCATTTATGTACTGATGGTTGCAGAATACGGTCTACTGTAATTGCCAAATTTTCAAGCAGAAAACATGTGTTGACAATTTTCCTCTATTGGAAGTGCTCTTTTTAATTGGAAAAGTGGTTTTCTTTTGACATGTAGCAGAGAAGTTTTGAAAATTATGAATACTAATTAGCAGGGATGCTTTTCCGTGAAAAAATCATTTTTAACTCAGATGTGTTTTCGTAAAATTTTTGGTGGTCAATAATGCAGTTAGTGGTCACTTAAAGAGAATTCCATTCCATGAGTCTTTCTTGTCAAAGTGAAACTTTTAATTGAGTTTATTTTGGTTTTACTGTTTGGTCATTGCCAGGCATGAGGATTTTGCTTGCCGTTTTCAGAGTTTGTGCCTTTGTAACCTTTGGAGTCTTGATATCGTTGAACTACTTTGGGATAGAAATTTTGAAAGATGAAAGAGAGTTGAGCTTTGTGAGAGGAAATAAGAAAGATGATCACTGCAGGCATTCAGCCATTCTTAGTTTTAAGAAATTACTCTAGTACTACTCTGAGCATAAATGCTGAGGTGTGTGTGTTTTAGTCTTGTTGTACAAAGGTATTCAAGGTTTGCTTTCATGGTTAACACAAAGACTATTATTTTCAGCATAAATAAACTCCGTAGTCTGTGAATTGAAAATAGAGCGTGGATAGGGCTATAGGCAAATCCCTACTTACAACATACCCCGTTTACTTAGGCTGCTGTTTTGGTTTAGTTACATCTGCCTTTGTTTTTATGTGGAGTATTCAGAGCATTGGGGGGAAAAACACACTCTTTGTAGAAAGATAAGATCTACATGTGCTTTGCACAGTTGAACTTAGCGACCACACAATTATCAGAAAACATAAGAGTAGCATGTCTTCTTTGCAAAGATATATAAACAGACAAATTTATCCTTTAATTAAAGTTTTGGGCGGAATGATGTTTAGGGTTGTTTACTTTTCTTACTGCAAATCTTTCAGTCCATTGCACTTATATGTTATAAATATATTACATATACGTATTATAATATACATATATACGTATATACTATATGTATATAATATAAAGCAGCATCAGTATATTTAATATACTTGAAATATACCACCTTAATATACCATCAGGGAATAATTAATACCGGAAGAGGACCAAGCTAACTTAATAAGGTTGATAGGTGTTCTTATTAACTTTTGCTCTGTATATACCTACCACTTCCCACATGCGCTAACTTCACATGATTTCTTTTTCACTCCACGTTATGAAGGTGTTTCTAAGGCACCCTGTCCGAGCTGCCTGTGAAGTTACCTTACCCAGTCAACATATCTGACATTTGCTCAGAAAGTTGATGATGCTTCACTATTTGAGAAACCTTGGCAATTGTCCTCTCCTTCCTGACAAAGTTGGTACTTTCATATTACATTTGGTTCGATTTCCTAAGGTAAATGTTGTGGAAACATGGTTGGCGTTGAAGGATGGTCAAATGAGTAATTCTGTTGACTCTTCTGGGCTGTCTTTGGTATTGCTGGTTGTCGCTGTATATACCACACGATTGGTGAGATTGCCTCTTTTGGAAAAAATACGTATGAGCTATATTATAAAATTAGTAGAAAAGTGAATAGGACCGGGAGCTAAATGTGCATTTTAAAATCGTTGCTATGTGGACATGCTCTTTTTGAAATTTATATTTTAAATAATGGCATTATAATATACACTGATATTTACAACCAGATGCAAGCCTTTTTCCTGAAAGGAATAAAAAAAAAAGAGATTGCATTAAAAAGTGCTTTGTCAGCACATCCAAAATTCTATGTGATACTTAACATCTCAATTTAAGAATACTTCTCCATTAGCTTAAAGGCCTCCTGAGAAAAGCAGGGTGTATCATCAGGAGAAATAAAGTTAACTGTAGTCTCAACAGAGGATTACGGACTGGAGAATCTATCTCGAAGAGAGGAAAGCTTTCACGAAAGCACCAACTGCTTTATCAATAGTCTAAGTTCCCAGAGCCAAATTAGATTCAGCTGTAGGCAATATCCCTGGGAAAATGAGATTTTATTAAACATACTGATACTGCATGAAATATACAAGCATACCTATTCAATAAAATATAAAGAAGAACCAATGATAATGGTCACAATACTATCTAAAAGATTGTTTGGAACCAGAACATTGACTCCTTGAGGGATTCAGCATTCCTTGTTTCCCATGTGTTTTTATTTTGGTGATGCCGTCCATCAAGTAATTAATATAAACCAAATCATCTAATAAAGTTCTAATGTCTTATCCAAGACCACTAAAGGAAATTTAATTTAAATAGAAAACACTATATCAGCTTGTTCAAGAACATAAGACTTGGTGGTCTTAACCTAGTACTATATTTTCTAATTATAATTAGAATTTATTTAATCTTACCAGATGATATTCAAATTTTTAATTTAAGCACCTTTGCTTAAATTGGAGAAGTCTTTGAAATTTTTAAATCTCTCTAAACATAATCACCTTGATAACTGGCTTAATCTGGGCACCGAACTTTGTACTTTTCTGGCAGTAATTTGGGATAGGCATTATTTACATAAATTATTATTCATGCATGGAAATATTATACTACATAATGAGTATGAAAACATTAATTTAAAAATTCTAATTAATGCATTCAGTCACTGAATTTAACCCTGGAAATTAAATGGAAATGTTTATAAGTTTCACAGTAACATTGCTCATCTACGGTAATTGACACTAAGTAGGGAGACCTTCCGGGTCTTAGTAAGTTTATAGACCATTGGTGAAACCAACGTATTTCAACACACAAATACAGAGTATAATTGAAGTTACCAATTTAAAAGAGTGTTTTGTAATATTACATTTTCTTGTCTCATAATTGAACATTGTTCTTTACAATAAACAAAAGAAATTGCATAATTTTTTAGTAAATTTATAACAGAAAATATTGAGAATTCGCACAAATTACAGTGGCATGGATTACTATCAGAACTCTTAAATTTGCCCAATATTGAAGCCATATGTATGGAAATAGCATTTATTCAGAGATCTCTATTTGCAAACTTTATTTCACTGAGATTTTAATTACTAAACAAAAAAATAATCATTTTTTTATTGGGATTATGTATGACTTAAAAATATCATTTAGGAAATCAGAAAATTAACCTGGCATGTCAAAACATAGCAACTATTATGTAACAACAAAGATTCATGGTAAGGCATGGCAACCATGTGACTTGAGGACAAGGAGAACACATCCATGAGGTGACATGAAAACGTCTAGAGTCTAGAGACTGTGCCCCAGCAAACCTGTCACTCTGTCACTCTTTTTATTTTTTCCACTTTTTAAAAGGAAATGCCTCTATTTCTTTCTATTGTTTTGAAATGCCTCTATTTCTTAATTTTTTAATATTTATTTATTTTTGAGAGAGAGGCAGAGTGTGAGTGCCTGAGGGCAGAGAGAGAGAGAGGGAGATACAGAATCTAAAGCAGGCTCCAGGTTCTGAGCTGTCTGCACAGAACCCGACACGGGGCTCGAACTTAAGAACTCAGAGACCCGAGCCAAAGTCAGACGCTTAACCAACTGAGCCACCCAGGAAACCCAAGACACTTCTAATTCTAATGTTTTTTTGTTATTAGTGACAAAAGTAAATGAAATATTAGAAACACTTATGTGATAAAAAGTCTCCGACCTGACATTTTAGTTATTTTGATTCTGAAGACCGATTTATCTTTAAGTGGCTTTTCCTTCATTAATGCACATGTTTGTTTTTCCTGGATATCATTCACATGTTTCACAGTCTATTCCATAATTTTTACAGGCTGATGTTTAATCATTTTATTCTTGATTATATTTTTACAAATGCAATTTTCACAAATCATTTCCAATAATTTAGGTTGACTTTTTAGATATTTTTGCAGGTGACATAAGTCTTTGTGGACATTGTTTTTTTAATAATTTCATATTTTCTGTGAAATAGAATTTGGGTAGAAAACATCCGCTCTGTGGTTCAAGTTAATGAATCCTATGTGTATTCACTAGAATGAATATTTTCTTTGCACACAGCAGTTTTCAAACGTGTAGGGTAATTCCATTGGTTGGGAACCAAGTTTTCTTTGAACGATTAGCAAATACTTCCTATCTATGGGACAGCAAATGTTATAAATAAAACAGAATGAAAATCATGTGCATATTTTGACATGGATACTTATGTTTGGTTAAAGGAAAAAGGTTACACTGGATTCTTATCTACAGCAAAATTAATAAATGGTGGGCAACTATTCTCTTTAAGATTTCTTTAAAAATCCCGGCTGACATGGTAGCTGAAAAGGGAAAAGTGTTAACCACAAATGTAAGCAGTCCTATATTTTGATCACAAGATACTGATTTTAAAGCTTTGGCATTTCCCTCAACTTTCCAAGGTTCCATCATTGAATAGATTGGGTTTACATTTTATGCATGAAATATAAGAATCTGAGAGCATCAGAATCTATTTGAATGAAACGAATGCTGGTGGCATCATGGGGAGGAATTTACGTACGAAATAGTAAACAGTTGCTTGTGGCAGGAAATTGTGTTTCATACAAAACAGTTCATTAGTTGGAATGAGAAAAAACAATTGCCCATGAAGATAGTTTAAGAGCCTCCCCTGGGTTATAAAATGCTCTTCTAAAGGAATTGTTCCTTACCAAGTTTTTTTTTTTTGTCTTAAAAGTATTCATTCTATCAATTATAGCATTACGTTCTGCTTACAAAGATATATGTGTGTCTGTGGACAGACACATGATGGATCGGTGGTACATGTGTGTGTAGGATGGTGTAAATGCCGGTATAGATTTTCTTATTAAATTCTCACAAGATTCCTGTAACTGAACTTACCTAACATCATCAGGTAGAGAAAATGAGGTCATAACGTACGTAATTTAGTTTACCTCGTAGCTACAAAATTGTGAAAGCGGAGAGTATACATAAGTCTACGTATTTCCTGGATTTGTGATTCTTAACTGCTCCCCTCACATCCTCTCCTATATCCGCTCACAAGTGTGCATTTATACACGTGTATACACACAGGGCATTACATGTTCACATATATACATATACAGATAGATACACATTTGTGTATTGTATACATGGGTATGTACACATGTACGTATATATACCAGAGAATGTGTATATGGTTATATGACTGGCCACACAGATGTGCTCATTCATTCTGTCTCTCATTTATTAACTAAGCATTCACTGAACATCTCCCAGAGACCCAGAGCTGAGCTAAATGATAGGAACACAAAGATCAGAAGAAGCCACAGTGACGGAGAAAACGGCTGAATACTACGCAGCATAGAGAGTGGCTGGGGTTTGGCAAGGTCAGGCAAGAGGAAGTCAGCTGCAGGTGGGGGCCAGACGCAGGTCGTTACGGAATTCGTGCTTGGGCTCTATTTCAGAGGAGGTGCTTAAAAACCTCATGTGCCCAACGCCCTCCTCGTGTCGGGCACTGAGCAGAAGTTCTCCAGGAGGATAGGTGATGGGGGGGATCTCTCTGAGTGAGGAAGAATCGTGTACAAGAGTAAGGAGCAACAGGTCACCGTCTTCAGGGATGTAGAGGCAAGAGGAGATGGATGGAGGGGTGTCTGGAGGGGGAGATGCCAGGCCTCCATTCTCCTCAGGATTCACAGGGGCCTCAAGCATGCAGCGGGTCAGGTTTACGTGGTTTCAGTCCTGGTCTATACCCCTCCGCCTGAGAGATCCTGAGAGAAAAGCCTGAATTATTTTCACTCGGCTGTCACAGGAACTGTAGCGTTCCTCTTCTGTCTGCATTTCACCATTTGTCACCTTTTGGCTTCTAAATCATGGCTATCGTATCTGAAACCACCCAAGGAGAGTGGTAACGTGGATCTGGTAAGTTCCGAATCCCCACAGCACTTTTGCCTTCAGATGCTAGCTGGTACTTGGTCCTTCATCTCTCATGCCTATCCATCTTCGTTTCCTTAACTCTAACAGACTCTAGCAGACTCTACAGGAAAACCTGGATCCTCAACATTTGTCACCAACTAAATATTCAAAACTATTTCTTGATAAGAAATCTGCATTCAACCAGAACTTACATTCATCTAATATTTCATATTTTCCCCCTCAATACCTAGAAGGAGCATCTCCAATAAATATTCCAGTTAACTGATGTGAATTTGATTTTCTCTCTGGTTAACACATCCTCCCATCTAGAAGCTTCTAAAACAGCACTGAAATGATTTAAAGACAAAGAGATTAGGTGGTCCACAATGTGCTGAAAGTGTTCATGTTTAAAAAATAATGGACTTGCTACAGTCCATTGAATTAAACTTGCAAAACTTAACAGGATTAATTTCATTCATTATACATTTATTTCGTGGATGCAAATGGCCAATGTTTTCATGTACTACTTAGGTTTTCACCAGGGCGGAGGGAAACTTGGCTCCACGCAGCCCTCTCCACCTGGGTTTCACTACGTCATTAATTCCGGGGCTGGGGTGGGGCTCCGGGTCAACAACGTATCTCCTGTCTTGCGTTGGCTGAATATATTTGGCATTCCCCTCTGACACATCCCTCAAGCAGAATTTTCTTCCCTTTAACATGCGTGGATCTGGACTTAGAAAGAGCAGCTCGATTATTACCCTTCAAGCTCAAAGCTTTATTTAGAATGTCAGCACTGATTTATTTCTCCCTTGAAGTGATTATCCAAACTCAACCTGAATTACAGCGTGAAACATGAATGACCCACCTGGAAAGAGAGAGGCATTTCTGACTAAAGCAAGTTGATGGCAAAGGAACAGTTTAGCTGTCCATTAGCTGACACTTGATCATTTTCTTGGGTTTATAACAATAACAGAGGCTGAAGCAAATGAGAAACTTCTAGAATCACGCTCCTCTTGACTACCTAGATGATGTGGGTTGGTAAACCCAGGTAAGGATGGACCTTTGGTGGGGTGACCTTTGCTCACACACTTTCACCTTGTAGTGAGCAAAGCTGTTGACCCTCATATCAGACCTTCTCTAGACTTACTTGTTCTTGATTTGCAGGGATTTTCAATAGTAGCTACATGAGAACCACTAATCAAGGATTTTAGAACGGCACTTGAAAATAATTATTGCTGTTAGCCATATCCATACTAACACTTCTAAAAAGCACAAACATGGGAGAGATATGTGTGAACGCAATCAAATAATGATGCCAAGAAAAGACATGCAGACCTGTCATGAAGAAATTCGTTTAAACGATCTAGCAAGGCTTCTGTATAACCCATAGCTATTGATACGTCTGATGAAAGAATAAAAATTAAAATAAGTGCCGGAGGCAAAACGCATTGCCAGAGGCAAAACCGTGGCCAGTCAAGGTCAACCAAGAGGAGTTGCATGCTCAGTTATGAGATCCCTGGTCTGACTGTTGACTGAACAGTCAGTCCTGTTGGGGGTGTAGGTGGAGGGAGTCCACTCAATCATCCAGTGCATCATGAAACTGGTCCTATAGTGTATCTCTAACTTTGCTACTATTGGGGTTGTGGATAATCTCAGTTTCTAGGAGGCAGTGATATTACATGCAGACTTTTGTGTGTGTGTTTTTCTGTGGAAAACACTTCGCAGATGCCATCAGGTCCTCAGGAGTTCCAGAACTAATGAAAAGGTCAGAATGATGTGTGTAGATTGATGGTGTGCGCTCATTTCCTATTTCAGTTTTTCTGATTTCGTGTGTAAGCAACAAGCCTTCAGGTTGCAATTTGGCTTCATATATAGGCCTTGAATGAAAAACGACCACTGTATGTAAATAGTGTAAATAGTCTAGTTGCTTTGAGTTGCAATTTATTAATTTGGCATTTTGATTTTATATATTGTTTCTCTGAACTTAACTAATGGGTATTTACCCTGGGGAGATTAAGTCTGTTCTCCATGTACTAGAAAATCTAGTTTCTGATTCAGTAGTAGTAGATTGCTATAAATTCATTAAAATAATAAATTCTGCTGTGCAGCCTACTGAAAGACATTGGGCCGAACTTTTGCCTTATCAGCCCCCCCACAGACACACCCTTCTTATATCGCCATGTACAATTTTGCTTCAAGCATCACCATAAAGAAATATTTTTTCAAGTGCTCATAATATTAAAAAGATTTGGCGTAGTCCTGTACGCTTTGATATGAATGGATGTCCACAACGTATGAAAGGGACAAAAATGCTGTATAATCCCATTTTGGTAAAAAATGTTGTTTGGAAGTACTTGCCTAATATGCATGCACATGTGTGTGTCCCAGTATGCATGTATCACATATAGGCATTGCATGCATGTACACACATATGTACGTACACACAGGCATGCTGCTGTGAATATTCAGGAATTGAGGAATCCCTGAATTGTTAGCATACATGACTTTGGGGAAGATTTGGAATGGGGTGACATTAGGAGGAAGGATTGCTGGGTTTTTCTCCGTAGAGTTGCATGATTCAGCATGTTGCAAGGAGCATTAAAAAAATTAAATAGCGAACATCGTAAAGGAAGGTATTTCTGAAGAGGATGAGGAAATTAATATTCTTAAGTGAATCCTTGGCTCTTACCTAGACGTTGAATGAAAAGTAGAACCAGGTAATCTAAAGTTCTTCAATATTATATTATTTTCAAATGGCTGACTTAATGGCTTCAAAGGCCATCACAGTAGCTGGGATTTTTTCTTTTGACAATAAGAGAAAACAATGTATACTCACTGGAAATCTACACACACAAACAGTAGCCTGTCTATAAAGGACATGAAAGGCAGACCAATTCTATAGAAAAAACATCTTCCAAAGCATTATTCAGTAACAACATAAGGCTTGGTTGCTATTTGTCCTTAAAGGAATTCCCAAACCATGAGTAATGGTACTTGCATTTCTTAAGATATTTTCTCTTGATTATAATTTATTTTATTCTTTGTACCCACTCATCTCCCAAGACGTTTTTTTCCTTTTGTTGACTTTTTTTTTTTAACCATTCTCTTGATTGGTCAACTTGTTCGGTTCGTGGACGCACATGTACAAACTGTATTTGGTAACAAATAATCTCAGGTACTATTTGGAAAAGAAAATTGATTGTTTAAAAGAAATCTTTACAAACAAAAATTATGAGACTGAGTGACTTTTTCATAGTCTCTCTCTCTCCCTCTCTCTCTCTCATTGCCATGGATCTGTACAATGTGACTCAATACCTCGGAAATTAGATGGCCGCTCTCTCCATCGAAACACTGTCAACCCTTGCCTATCCATTGTCTGGGTGCTAGAAATGAAAAGCATTCGGGGAAACTGAGTATTTAAACGTGTACATGGGGGTGACACATGGATCCTGAGGTGTGGGTTAATCCAGTTTTCCAATCAATACAAGCACTCAAGCGCCCCTTGCTTGTGTTACAGAGCAGTGACTACGTCAGATTCCTCATAACATAAAGAGTGAATAGCACCCGTCTCACACAGTTTTTGTGAGACAGAAATTTAGCTACTGCGACTGTTTAGGCTCAGCCTCTCATGTGTAAAGATTTTGATCTATGCTTCTAGTTCTGCAGACTGGCCTTAGAGGTAACCTCAATGAGCATGGTGTGTGATTGTGTCTTCAGACGGCGGGTTCTGTAACATCCTTCTTCAAAGCTTATGCCCCTCTCTCTTGTGCAAATATCCTCTTTACCATTCTTGGACACCTGTGTCTACTTAGGTCCCAACTTCTCAACACGTTGTGTCTCTTTGTCTGTTTTACATAGTGAAGAAACTGGCCAGAGGTGGATGATTCTCTGTTTTTCTAAGGGAGAAGACACAATACTGTCCCAGCAAAGGTGTTGAGCAGTACTTGCTGGGTGTTGGATAAACTCAGGAGGTGCACATGGTGGCTAGGGGTACTTTTTAATTTTTCTCAAATCTCAGCTCATTTATGTAGGTATGTCTGGAGTGGTTTAGTTGTTGATTTGTTCATTCTTTACTTTAAAATAAGAGGAATATAGGATAGATATCCCAGAGGATTTTTTTTTCTTTTTACTCTTGCTACTGGTTATAGTTAGTTAGTTTGAGGAAACTCAAAGAAAAGATGTGAAAGAATGGGGTTGCTTCAGATTATGGAAAGGAAAATCACGGCATGCATTGAAACCAAAAGTATCCAAGAATGCTGGAAGTGAGTGCAAAGTATTTAAATTAGAACAAAAATATTACAGTTGCGATAGAGAAATCAAAAATCCTTTTAGTTTTAAAGATAATAAGAGAAATGCCTCCTTTCTTCAGGTCCTTTTGTGAAAGATGTGTCTGTTGCATTAAATATAATCCGTCCGTGGCTAGATGTAAAAGCTAAGCTTTAAATAATGCCTCACACTCTGATGTATGACAAATTAAATACCAAAATGCATCCAAATGACAAAAAGAGATATAAATGTTTATCGGCAGAGTTCTTAAAGCAGGCTATAGGAGACTCAGATTCATTGCCATTCCTTTGTACTTAGCATGTAAATTTATTATCACTTTTGATATTCTTGCTACCTAAGGCTGATGGGTCACTGAATGTCAAACAGGCATCTGTGGTGTTGAATCTAAGCATGTTTTTTTAAGGATGTGTTAGTCTAAGAAGTTTCCAACCTTTGGAGCGTCTGGGTGGCTCAGTTGGCTGAGCTTCTGACTTCGGCACAGGTCATGATCTCACAGTTCATGGGTTTGAGCCCCGCATTGGGTTCTGTGCTGACCGCTAGGTCAGGGCCTGGAGCCTGCTTCAGATTCTGTGTCTCCCTCTCTCTCTGACCCTCTTCTGATCATGCTCTGTCTCTCAATAATAAATAAATGTAAAAATTTTTTTTTAAGTTTCCAACCTTTATTAGACTGTTTCTTCATTTTTATTGTTTCCTTTAAATTAGTCCATAAATGGAAATATGCCATCTCTTCTGAATAATAGATACAATGGTGGTATCTATAGAGTATGTATTCCAAGAGAAGGCCCATTATGGGTTTATTCCTAGTTTCCACAAAAGGAAGCACCGATTTTGGGGCACCTGGGTGGCTTAGTCGGTTAAGTGACCGACTTCAGCTCAGGTCATAATCTCATGATTCATGGGTTCAAGCCCCATGTCGGGCTCTGTGCTGACAGCTCAGAGCCTGGAGCCTGCCTCAGCTTCCGTGTCTCCCTCTGACTCTGTCCCTCCCCCACTCATGCTCTCTTTCTCTGTCTCAATAATAAAATAAACATAAAAAAATGAAGCACTGATTTTATTGATGAACTTGAAAAGGCATCATATAGAGTTGCACCACGAGTCTGTGCATTTTCTATAGTTTAAAACAGTTTTAGATTCATAGAAAATTACCATCTCTTATTATTTTAAATGTTTATATCAACTCTATTCCTTGGTGCTTATCAGAGTCGCATAAACCAGAATAGGAAATATTTTTGTTTGTGTCCAAGCATTAAAGCAAAATTAAGCTTGTAAGTCAAGAAAATGAAAGATTTCTTCTTTTATTTGTGTTCGTTCTCCCAAATCTTTTCTCTGAAAACTGATTACGGGAAATCTGTGCTGCCCACGTATCCATTTCATGACAGTAGAGGATAAAACGCCCTTTCTAGATGGCCTCCATGTTTGTTTTAACTAACTTTCTTGCCGACATTCTTGATCTTGTCTTCACATTGGTTCTTACAAAACAGAACCTTATAATTCTTTCATATCCTCGGAGAGAAAATATATAATTTAATGAGAAAAAGAGTGGCCTGGAGCCTGTCAACTAGCAACATTAATTTATATACACCCCATGAAGCGTCTGTGGTCATTTTAATCAAGTACCTCAAGTTTTAGTTTTGATTTTTTGAATTGGGCATATATTTTTTGCTAAAATATGTGTTTAAATATTAGAATAATGGAATGGAAAGCTCCATGTGGGAAGCGAGGAGGGTGGGGGAGCCGACAGCTGGTGTGTGGGGGGCACTGCCATTTCCTCCCGCAGCTCTGCCCGAGTGTGGGAGGCTAACAAGCGGGAGGTTTTGTGCAGGGATAAGATGCTGAACAGTTTCGGCTTTGGATGTGTTATCCATCTTAACTCATAAAAATGGAATTTTAACATTCCACGTCTTATTTTTCATTTTTGAAGACTTTCACACTTGCTCAAAACCTTCCCATATGGCACAATTTTGACATGTGTATCAAAATTTACGTATTTACTTGACTCTTTTTTGGAAGAAAAGTTCATCTGCATGAATCATGAGGACACTGATAATGAATTATTTTTGCATTAAGTTTACCAAATCAGAGGAACTCGCTAGCATGTGTTTACAATGAATCCTTATTGATTTATTACTGAGGTTCCTGAAAAATTAAATGAAGTATGATTTTATTTGTAAACTACCCTATAAAATAAGCACAGACAATTCGTACTTTCGATTTAAACAATGAACAAAATACAACAGTACAATGAAATACAATATTATGTACAACATTCACATTTTACGACATACTTTAGGCAGTATTTTAACTGCATAGAATGTGATTTTTTCCATTTTCAATGACTTCAGTACAAGACGCCACAGCGTCACACTCACCCTTCCAAATGGTAAGCAGATGACTTTATTGTACATTCACGTTCTTTTAATCCTTAGAACTTGGTAAGTAATTAGTTTATTTCTATAGCGTTACCCCAAGAGATATGATAATTTTCCAAATGTAACATTGCCATACTGTGGCCAAGAGGAGTTCAAAATCAGGGTGATCCTTCTGAAGCAAACTGGCCAACTTGTTCTGTGAAGGGTCGGATTGTAGCTTCTTTTGGCTTTGCGGTATATCTGGTCTTTGTCTCAACGATACCATTTGGTGCTACGGTATGAATGCAGCCCTATACCTAGGTTACATGAATGAGCATGCTCGCGTTCCAATAAAACTTTATTCACAAAGCTAGGTGGCCATCATGTGGGACTCTTTCTCTAAAGACAGGGCTCTTTCCTTTGCTTGGAAGCCTGGCATTAATTTCTCCTGCGGCAGTTTGGCTTCATTATTTAACTCATCCTCTAAATAAATACACAGTAGAAAAAGTCAGCGGCTTTTGCTGGGAGCCTCCGCGCCACAGCCAGTGTAATTGTTAGGCTGTAACTGAAGAGACAACCTTGTGAATCACCAGACTCAAACACCAGGAGACTCGGGGCTTTAGAAAATTAACTCATTTTGATTTTGGCCATTAACACAGTCTCTCCTTTTGCTTTCCACAAAACTGGTTTAAATTTTCACCTTTGGGTTTTTGTGTGTAAGGCCTGGCCAGTAAGACTGTCTACATTTCCAATTGTGTGTCTAGTCTCAGCTTTCCAAGTTTCCTTTCTGTGTGTATTTTCTTCTTAGAGGCTCCCATCCCCATAGACATGGCATTTTGATTTCAACACCACAGGCACTCCTTAGACTTCTTTGCCTGAAACATAAGGTTGATGATGTTCCAACCCATCAATGCTCAGGGAACAATTTGCAGAAGACACATGAGAAACAGGTGGCTATGATTTTTGAGGTTGGGTGATAAATCGACTTTTAAAAATAATATTCATAGAACATCTATTTGTCCTTTCCTGACATTTTGTCGTTTTGAATGTGGTGAATTAACATGGAGGGGCCCACTGGTGAATGCTTTATGTTTAGAACGTACTTGCTGAGGACAAACGCACCACAGACGTCGCTTGCCCGGCTTGAAAAGGGTTGGGAGCACGTTACAGTATAAAACGGTGCCAGCAGAAAAATCCTACTCAGCATAACTAAATTGTGATATGTGTACTACGATGCTCACTGCCATCTGACAGCTGTTTGCTCCTCTGTGAAATGAATTAGTGCTGTCATTTTACTAATAGACCAAAAATAAAATGGCTGGCATTGTTTCCAGCAGCCATTTCGACCAGAAGCCAGTCAGAATGAATTGCCCGCTCCCTGGTCACACTCATGCCCGTCACAGGACTGGCTATCAGAACATAAGGGGTTATTCACAATGCTAATCGAGGGAAGGAAGATGCTTCTCAGAGCGAATATTACCTAGGATTGACTAAGAATAACCGCAGATGTGTCTAAACCATTGAGCGGCTCCCTTCTAAGGTGACTGTCAGGACCCGCACTGCTGTGGCTCCGAGTATTTGTAGGAAATCACTCGCCAACTCAAAAACATCTAAAGTATTTTTTTTATGCTTGTGCTAAGTCTCAGGATGGTCTTGTGAAACACGTCAGTCAAAAGGCTCTCTTTTGGAGCCTTCCGATGAGAAGAGTTCTAGGTCTTGCGCAGGGAGAACGCAATGCTCCTTAAACCCACATTTTTCATTTTGATCATAAACAACAGTGACAATAACCTTACACTTAACAGAATTCTGAATCCCGGGTGGTTGATTGATTCATGGCATTGAGCCGCTAGGAGTTTTACATGGTCTCATTTTACTCTTTAAGGCACACTAAGACAGATGGGAATTAAAATCCCCATTTTGTAAGTGAGGAACTGAAGGTAAGCAATGTGTCTGTGCTCACCCAGCTAGTAGGGGCTGCTGCCAGAATTGAAAACCATTCCTACTTTTGGACAATTGAGAAGCAAAATAGATACTGAGTTTAAAAAGAGATGGCAAGCCCTTTGATCTATTAGGATAATTATTATTTCCCCTTTTACTTAAAATTTTTTTTAATGTTTATTAATTTTTGAGAGAGAGACTGAGCAAGCACGAGTAGAGGAGGGGCAGAGAGCGAGGGAGACAGAATCCACAGCAGGCCCCAGGTTCTGACCTGTCACCACAGAGCCCAATGTGGGGCTTGAACCCATGAATCATGAGATCATGACCTGAGCGAAGTCAGATGCCCAACTGATTGAGCCACTCAGGCGCTCCTTCCTTTTAGTCCCCACCCCAAGCTAAATAAACATTCTCCATCCATGCAAAACCATCCATTTTAATAAATAATAGACCATAACTCTTTTTTGAATGAAACACATTGGGTGTCTATGTCTTTTCTGAAGCGAGAGGACATTCCTGATGTTAGCTGGTGGATGAAGGGCACGGAAGTCAAGGGTCTTCTTTCCTGATTAGGACACCAGCACCGGTGGTGCACTGATGCCAGGAGTGTGTGGCCTGGGGGTCGTGGTGTAGGGACTCTGGAACTGACCTCCTGTGTTTGGATTCCGTGGCACTACTTCCTGTTGTGGTTTTGGCAAATCACTGGACCCCTTGGTTCCTGAATTTCCACATTTTAAAACTGGGATGATGATGGAATTAATGGGTTCATGGGCCATTTGGAAGAACTGCATGAGTGAATTAAACGTAAACGGTGTAGGAAAGTGCCTTGTCCAGAGTGAGTGTCGGCCATTGTCCTTCCTGGCACTGTTCGCCGGGAGCGCCAGAAGGTTCTTAGTTTCGGGCCTGGTTACAGTTATTCGAACTCAAATTATACTGAACAATATTAACCATAATAATATGAAACACAATCCACATAAATTTTAAACAAAATTAGAATAATATGAATAAAATGTAACATTTGTACTAGTACAATGTAAATACAATAGAATGGTATAAATACCAACCATGAATTTAATATAAATTCCTATCTTACTACTAGCTAAAACTCCATGGAGTTTTCCATTTTTATATGTAATGATAGCAAGTGTCACCTTTATGAATGTCCCCCACTCTCCCCATCCTTGTATTTATATCCAGTCACCAAACAGATGTCTGTGCTCTATGAAGATGTTTGCATGAATGTGTTTCATGCAAAACACATGCATGGGACTTTAATAAACATCAGGCTACAAGTGAAATAATTGGAAAATACAGGATTAAATTCAGCTAGACAAGTCTCTTTACAAAATGGTACAGCTAAAGTTGAAGGGGGTGGTGAAGAAACAGCCTTAATAGTCCTATGGTCATCTGCGTTTCCAGGAGGGAGCTTTGGTGAGTGGTGTCCCCCAAATGCGATTGGACATAGAAGTTCATTTTCATGGAGCATCTTATGATGTTGGGATCCTTGGGACCCCTGTTTGAGAACAATAAAGTGCTCCAAATCCTCCCCATTTCTCCTCCCTCTTGGGGTCCACCGCAACCCTATGAAATCCTGTATCAGCCTAGCTCAGGCCACAAGGCTGCTCTGTGTTGGCGCTCTCTGGTGAACGTGACCTGTGCACAGTCAGGAGGGTGGGGTCCGGGCAGTGGAGCATGGTGGTGTGGTCTTGCTCGCTCGCTCTGGTCTGGACACTGTGGCCATCACTGTAGGGTCATGTCCCATCCACACACTTCTTTCCTGAACTCTGCTCCACATGTGGAAAAACAGTGAAGCTGTGTACACTTTAAGAAGACCCTTTCTAGAGAATGTCTTAAGCAATGCAGTCACTGGGTGGCTCTTTTAGTGAGGGTCCAAGGGACCAGCAGGTTCAGCCCTGCCTATGGGCATTGCTGCATTCTGACCACTAGTGGGACAGACCCTGCCCAGGTCACTGGCACTCTGGGCACTTCACTGGAGACAGTGAGACTTTCATTGGAGAGACAGTCAAGGTGTTTGGAGAGGAAAAGTCCGCAGTGAGATGTGACTTGGGTCTTAGCACATCAGATAGCAAAATAATCCTTTTGGGAAAGCTACAATATAAGTAAAGACTATGCAGTGCTACTTACTACTACTAGATAGTAGTTAAAATATGATATGAATAATCAGAAAACAAATCTTAATTATTACAGCATTGTGATTAATATGTGAAAGATGTCATTCACATATCCTAAGTAAAAGAGGCTAATGAGTTAAAAAATCTACTTTATTCATCCATTTCTATACCATCATTTAAAAAAATTAATTTCTTTTGCTAATGGTTATATATAGTAGGTTTTCACATAAACACCTACTTTTATTCATTTTAGAAAAATGTAAAAATGCTATAAATAGGAATACATTTGTTAGGTATATTCACTCAGAGTTTGGAATATTACATTGCCTGTAGGGTGTTTACAGCACTCAGGGCAGAAAATTATGTTAAGTTTAAGTTAGCACAAGGGGTCCTTCTCTATGCCGATATTAAAGTTGACAGAGTAGAAAAATGTATTTATTGTGTTGAGCCCTTAATAAAATTGATACTTTCTGTTCTAAAAATATGTATTGACCACCCACTATCTGTTGGATGTTTTCTGGGGCTTAGATATACAAGACTGAACAAAGCAAAGTAAACTCTAGGGCTTATGGGTCTTAAGTCTAGTGGAAGGAGCCATATCATAAACAGATGTGTGACTGACGTATATAGTTCATTACAGGATGCCGGGTGATATGAAAAAGTGTACATCAGGGAAAGAGACTAAAGGTCATCAGTCTAGAGGGGTGAGTTGCAGTATTAAATAGGGTGTTTAGGAAAGCTTCTCACTGGGGAAGGGACGAAGATGACGGCTCATGTAGCCTAGGATGAGCCATTCCGGGAAGCGGTAAGAGCAGAGGAAAATTCCTGGGACAGAGGGTTTCTGGTTAACTTGGATATATTTTAGCATTGGGATCAGTGGGATTTATTAACTGATTAAATATAAGACACGAGAAATGAGCTAGTAATGACTAATGGAGATGGAGACTATGTCCAAAGGACGACATGAGGCTCCCACCGACAGGTTGGGGGTGGGCATCGGGAGTTCATTTGTAGGCAGGTTAAGTGTAAGTGCCCATCATACCTCTGAAGGCCCATGTCATGTTGGAACTAGATCTACAAATCAGAATATAAGATCAAGGTGCAGGATGGAAATGGTAATGTTGGAGCTGTCAATCTTCAGTGGGGTCATCAATGAGGAAGAAAACCATGAAGTGAAGAGGCCAAGACATCTTTGTTATTCCGGGGTTTAGACAACAGAGAGATAAGAAGGGCCAGTAAGTATAGATCATGGAGAAGCAGGAGAGCAATGTAGTTACAGGTGAGAGAATAGGATGTCTGAGATGGAGAGCTTTGGAGAAGTATCTGTGGTTGGAGTGACCACGTCCAGTGACAGTGGGAGGAACTGATGACAGAGGATAGAAGGCAAGTTGGTCAGAGGACAGGCAGCTGAGGACCCAGAACCCTGGGGATCGCAAGGGCCATTTATGAGGATAGTGAAGTCGCCAAAAATGATGACAGGAACAGCGTGAGGAGCTGTGACAGTGACCGGGTGCCACGATTGTCAAGGGGCGAGGCTGCATGAAATGGAAGGGATGGGTAGGGATGAATCAGTTCAATCTGGAGAGTGGCCGGTGGAATAACCTGAAGATGAAAGATGCAGAGCCGAAGGTTTAGGGAAACCAGCTGGAAATGACAGGAGCCACTCCCCATGAAGGTGCCATGTGTGCCCAAGACAACCAGTGCCACTGGGAGGGACAGGGGGAAGCTGTGTCTCAAGGAAGGCAGCCCAGCTTTAGTGAGAAGCTGAAGTAGACAGTCCAAGAGGGGAGGTTAGTAGGTGGCGTCTCTTCCATGGGTTTGGGATAGAATATGAGACGTTGGGGAAGTACTGGGTGTCTTAGGGGATATAGGAGGTAATTCTAGACTCAGGCTGATAAAAGTGATAGGACTCAAAGCTGCCATGGACGAAGGGGAGAAGGCTGGCTTGGAAGTTTCTAGAAATCTAGAGGTCCCCTTTTGGGATGAGTGAGAGGGCTGCTCAGGGCACCATTACCTTGAAACTGTGTGTGTTTACAAAATGTAATATACATATACTTTACAATGATGCTATGGCCTCATATACTCACATTTGAAATTATTATATTGTGAACAAACTGGAGGAATATTTGTGGGTTCACTCGGATCACATTTAATTGTATTCTTGTGTAGATATTTTTGAATATTTTAAAAATGAGCTGATGTATAAGGAACATACATGTTATATTAGTTTCAGATGTACAACATAGTGACTCAACAATTGTATCCATTACTCATTGGTCAAGACGGTAGAATGTCAACATCTGTCACCGTACCGTGTTATTACTGGTATTCCCAATGCTGCACTTTTCATCTCCATGACTTATTTATTTCATAACTGGAAGTTTGTACCATTGAGTCTCCTTTTATGTTTGAGGACACGCATAGGTTATGAAGACATACACAGCTGCGAGATTTTATTTTATTTTTAATTATTTTTTAATGTTTATATATTTTTGAGAGAGAGGGAAACAGAGCACCAATGGGGGAGGGACAGAGATAGAGGGAGACACAGAATCTGGAGCGGGCTCTGAGCTCTGAGCGCTTAGCCCAGAGCCAGACGCAGGACTCGAACCTGCAAACTGTGAGATCATGACCTGAGCTGAAGTCAGACACTTAACGAACTGAGCCTCCCAGGTGCCCCAGGTGTGAGATTTTAGATAGACATGCAATGCCTAAATTCATACTTTCCAAAATCATTTGAAGAGATTTTCTTATAATTAGACTGAGAAATATTTTGACCAAACAGTAAATGGACACTCATCCTTCCAGCTTCCAAGAAAAGGTTTACATGGAGTTGACAAGTCTGGAAGGGTTTTTGTTTTTGTTTTTGTTTTCACTTTATAAAAGAGTCATTTCCTTGACATCAAGTATATCATATTGAAAACTCAGTGATGTATTGACTTCCAGATTTTAAGGTAACGAGAGTAAATTTCAGTGTAGGAATCATCCCTTGTTAAAAATTTTTTTTGATGACGAACCTTAAAATGTTACTGGAAATAAAGCCATCAGGTTGGTCTTATGCACCTAGTATGTCCTGCACAAAAACTGGGCACCCGGTAAACCCATGCTGGGCTTTATTCCCTGCTGCTAAATAAAATTTGTACTTCAAATGACCTAATAATCTTTTAAAAGCATTTTCTCATGAAGATATTAAAAAAAAAAAAAACACCACCCTCTATCAGATCTCTTAGAAACAAAGTATCCATTAAAGAATCTGAAATAAAAGGCAAACTAGTCTGAACCAGCCTAAATTATGGGTTCTATTAAATTTAAAGACTTCAAGACTGCAGGTCAGTCTGGATTCCGGCCATGGGGTGCGGCTCCCCCGGCTTGGATGAAAGGGGCTGCTGCATGGCTGCCCTGAGCCCCGCACAGAAGGCATGGCGGGGGCAGTTTTCATGGACTTCGTTTGGACCTGTGATCTTGGTGAACACGAGAATTTACTGGAACCAATGGGTACAGGCAGATCCTCGTGCTTGTGTGTGTGAAGGAGCACGTGCGTCCTTGAACCGCATGCGCAGGGTGCGAATATAAATGCGCGGTGCTGAGAAGCGCCAAGTTTATAGCACACGCAAAATGGTTTTCAGTGGGACCAGGAACTGTGAAATCCAACTGGACGGAATCTTGCTTATTTTAATTCACGGGACCAGAGAGCCGTAGCTTCTTCCAAGTTCACACATTTGCACCTTGTTTCCTTCCAAGTGGCTTTGTCTAGGGCTTGTATTTAATCTGTAATTACTTAACATCCCATGGTTATACTTTTCCCAAATATAAATTATGATGCAACAGACTCCATGTTCTACCTCACCGTACTTGTTCTGAGCCTCTGTTTGGCACGGTGATACAATTCATAAGTATTTATGTATATGTCCACCTGTCTCCACTAGATGGTGTGGAAAATCAATTCGGAAACTCTACGTCCTGTTGTAGAGCGATGGGTGAAATGTGTTTTTCTTCCCATAAAGCCTTATAGGGTGACATTGGTTGTCTTGGTGAATTGTTAACCCAGGGTATGTCCCTCATCTCGATGACTTAGAAAACTTGTTTCAATACACGGCAACAAGCAGATGCATCTTTGGGAGACTGACTCACATTACACAAGATCAGAAGCCCATTTAGAAAGCCAGCATGCCAATTTGTCGCCTCATAATGAGACATACAGTTGTCACATGTGAAAAAGATACTTCATTTTGATGAGATGGCCAGGAAGGGGTGCAATTGATTCATTAACAAATATTTACTGAGCAGCTTTTTTAAAGAAGAAAGGATGTGAGATCAGTGACATTTTGGCAGTGTAACTGAAGACAGCATGTGCATGAGGAGCACAGAATTGAATAGAATATCATCTAAAAATAATATTGCCAGTGGAGTGGAGATTGAAAAGCACACAGAGAAGCACCAAAACCAAACCAAAGGAAAAATGTGTTCTTAGTGGTGGAAATAGCAATCTCCACACGCTCAACTACTGTCCAAGGGACACGTACCCCATGGCTGTGGAGTCAGCCCACAAGTGAAGATGCATCGTTGTGACTGTCCCCCCAGTGTTTCTAACTATCGCTCCACTGGCTTCTACTTATTTAGCGTTGTCACCATCTGTCACCAGGCAGAGCTCTCTTAGCATAAGCAGTCTGACATAATCCTCACACTTACCTCAAGGGTGTTATTATTCAGCTTCTAGAGAGAATCATACAGGCAAACTGGCATTTGTGGTGATTTAGTAATTTGCCCCTTCCCACAGACCAAGAAATGACTGAGTTGGGGTTCACATTCCAAGGTTATGCCCCTGAATCCAAAGGTATGTGAAGCTGGAGCCTAGGTTTCATAGTCTGGAGCATATAGACTTTGCAGGACGTGTTAGAGGAGGTCACTTTTTAAAGAAAAAGAATACAAAGTCATGATCATGAAATCAAACATGTCACTTGGGAAAAGCTGCAGCAAATTAAAACATTTTAAATGCTAACAAATAACATAGACATCACAAAGAAAAACACCTGCAGGAAAAAGAACTGTTTTTAAAAATTTTCTTAACTGTACAATGTCCTAAATTTCTGGGAGGCATTTTTTATCAGTTTTACATAAAATGATATTTTAATAGTTTCATTAGAGATTGAATGAGAATTCAGAATTGTTTTGTTGCCTTTTTTTTCTAGGATGGGTGATCGGATAGAATTATTAATCTCAGCTAGAATGCATATGCCAGTCCTTCTCCTGGCTGAGACTCAATAAACACAGGAATTCTGACAAATTCTATTATATGTGGTTTTCATCAGAAAAGAGAAAAAATTGCATGGTGCGTTAGAATTGTTTATGCTACCTTATAATGGATTTTTTTTTTCTTAGAGAAAGTATACAAGTTGGGGTGAGGGGCAAAGGGAGAGAGAGAGAATCTTTTTTAAAATTTTAATATTTATTTATTTTTGAGAGGGTGGGCGGGGGGAGACACAGAATTGGAAGCAGCTGTCAGCACAGAGCCTGACGTAGGGCTCAAACTCACGAACTGAGCCAAAGTGGGAGGCTTAACCAACTGAGCGACCCAGTGCCCCTAGGGAGAGAGAGAGGATCCGAAGCAGGTTCCATGCTCAGCACAGAGCGTGATGTGGGCTCTGTCCCACGACCCTGGGATTATGACCCGAGTCAAAATCGAGAGTCGAACACTTAACTGACAGCCTCCCAGGCACCCCTCAAGGATACTCGTGACAGGAGAAACATTCCATCTTAACTAGACATACATTAGAACCAGAATCCTCCGCATCTGTCTTACACACCTGATGTGGGGAACAGTTTTCTACAAGCTAACTCGCAGATCATTTATTTCAGAACTGTTTCTTCTTGGCCCTGCACATGCTTCCAGGGCTGGAATCGCTGTCCGCCTGTGTGCCCACACAGCCCCAGACACCGTTCATGGCGACAGAGTGAGGAGGTCAAACCCAAGAGGGGAGTAATTCGGGATGGTTTTCTTGAATGTGGGGGACTTGGGAGAAATTAGCACCGCAGGGAAATGACTGCAAAACACATTCCGCTAAAATCTTGCTCTATGGCATTCAGTTTCCAAGAAATTCTTCCTAACTGGGTCTCAAAATCACCTTGCCTAGGCCACCGACAGGAAAGGAGGGTTCCTGGGGCAGGGGTAAACTGAGGTAATAAAAGTGGTCATCAGCGACCATGGCACTCCACGGCCAGTCACCTCCCAGGGTCTCAACATGACCAATGCAAGGAGCAGCCCTGGGAATACACTCCAGAACTCCTTCCCAATGAATTTCTGTGACAATGAACTTAGCTTCAGACGACCCTACATTGGGATTAAAATTCAGACTGATCAAGTGTGTCAGGTGGACGTGCCAACAAGCCTGGCGTGACCTCGGGCCGGGTGAACACGAGGAAGGCTGGCCAGCAGGGTGTGGAGTGTGGACAGTCCCATACTCAGTGCTCCGGGAAGCTGGACCTGAGCCGGGAGCCCTGGAAAAGCCTCCGGTGTCCTTACTGTTCTCTAAGCTTCAGAGCCAGGTCTTACGTCACAGCCTCAACCTCTTTAGACATTGTCTACCTTGGAGGTTTGGGATGTTTTTTTAACACCTTACTGTGTCTCACGCCGGTTCCCTCGTTAGCCATTTTTTGGGGGGGGGTCAATGTCTATAACAAGACTACCAAGTTCTGCTGTCTCTTCATTTTAAACATGAAACTCCTCAAGCTCTAAGAATTTGCACAGCTAACATGAAGTCAGAAGCTGGCTGGTGTTAGGAATGAGCTCTTTTTGCCAAAACTTTTTAGGGCATGTACATATTAGGTGCTCACTAAATAGTTTTGACTGATCCCTAAAAGAAGCTACTCAAAAAACCCCCCATCTGCTAGAATGTGTTTTGTAGCATTGCAAATGAGTTTACAAATGGGAGGGTCCTTTTATAAACAAAGTAATAATATCATTTATGTATTTTTGAGAGTGAGAGAATGTGAGCTGTGGAAGGTCAGAGAGAGACAGAGACACAGAATCTGAAGCAGCTCCAGGCTCTAAGCTGTCAGCACAGAGTCCAATGCGGGGCTTGAACTCACGAACCATGAGATCATGACCTGAGCAGGAGTGGGATGCTTAACCATCTGAGGCCCCCCAGGAGCGCTGGGAGGCCCTGTGTGGACAAGAATGCAGCTCTGAGGGTTTAAAGGTCCCAAATTTCACATGTAGAGACTTCCAACACAAAGAAAGGCTGGTACCAGGAAGAGTGTAGGTAAAGAGAATCTGTGCCGACCATACACTTGAGAAATGAGAGCTTGAATCATCTGCTAACATTCATTCTGAAAACGACGGCTGAGTGTTGCAGCAAGGAATTAAAAAATAGTGGGTAAGGATGTCTAATGCTCCTCATGCTACTGCTTGGACTGGAGACACCGCTGTCTCTGGGAGGCGGAGATTGCCAGGTCACACCGTCCCCTCGCGCCTTGCCGGGGTGCGGTCACCGCAGTGCAGGCCAGCCTCCTGCCTCAGACCTGCCTGGAGACTGGTGTCAGGACATGGGCTGTTGTGGCTGCACCTGCTGGAAACACATCGCCAGATGTGGTATTAGCATGACGGATTGCGGGTCCTGCACTTGATTGATACTGACACGATTACTAGCTATTTGAAATTTCTAGAGAGATGCCAAGTAGGAAATTACTCACAGTCCCTGTGTAACCTAGCCAGAGGCTGTGAAAGTATGGAAAAGCCATCAAAGACTTTTAAGTAGATGTACGACAACCCGTTCATCCCCTACAGAATATTTTAAAGAGTAAGCTTAGAACAGTGGCAATTTATAACCCTCAAAGCCATTATAATATGGGAAGGAAAGTGTTTTAATTAGAAAAAAAGTCTCCTGACACTATTTCAATTTGTGGTTACAAACGCTGTGCGGTAAGTCTGTAATTTCTAGGTAGGTGTCACTGTTAGTGGGTTTTCCTCATCGATGTATCCTGTGTTCTAAAAACATGGGTTTTTATATCTGAGTCAAGTTACTCGTTTGAAAACAGATTCGTATCTGTTCCCTTCATTTATATCGACATAACTCCTAGCACAATTTTAGGGCAAGTGATATATATTGTCTCTGCTTTATTGTAAAACATGGTCGTAGGCCAGCAGAGGCTTTGGTCAAGTTTACACTGAAGGTCAGTGGACAATCTGCAACGGATTGTGCCCTCCCTCCTAGATCAGCATGATTTCCTCTCGTTTTTAACTTTAAAAAAATATTTATTTATTTTTGAGAGAGAGGGAGAGAGAGAATACAAGATCAGGAGGGGCAGAGAGAGAGGGAGACACAGAATCTGAAGCAGGCTCCAGGCTCCGAGCTGTCAGCACAGAGCCCGACGCGGGGCTCAAACCCATGAACTGTGAGATCGTGACCTGAGCGGATAATTGGTCGCTTAACAAACTGAGCCACCCAGGCGCTCCAGAAGGATTTTCTTCACGTCAGTGTTCTTAATGTTTTCTTGTACTTAATGAAATAATTTCCCTTTTCCCTTTAGATAATACATTTTTAGACTTTCTGGACAGATAATCTGCCGTGGAATGTGCTTACGTATTCATGATTCGAAAACACTAATTTAGTGCTTAAGTAATTCTTACTCAATTTTTGTGATAATTTGCAGAGTAAACACCACACAAATGTTATTCTTACAGCATTTAAATTCAGAATATATTGTTAGTGTGAGAAGAGAAATTAAAAATGTTTAACACAAATGGAGATAGTTTAAAACAGAAATGGGTGATAGAGGAGAACATAATTAGTTCGTACCACCTCTGAACAAGTAGCAGCAACATGCATGACTAAACATGATTCACTTTTAAATTTCCAAAGGGTGACCAAAAACGTTTCTCTGTAACTTGATGACGTAACTGGGGTGTATTTCACCACTTTCCAATTGACAGGATTACAAAGGAATTCCTTTCAATTATACTTATTTTTGATCTAGGTTCATTTTAAACAGTTCTCTTTAATACTTTTCTAGATAGACTACCCAATTAAAGGCTACAATTTTCATCACGCTGCCATTTTCTAAGTCAACACATGCACCTGTTTTGAAGATAAACAGAAATGCATGCACACACACATAATTGAATTGTGTTTTCTCTTCCTACTTAGCATTTTGCTTTTTTTAAATGTTCTATTTATTTTTGAGAGAGAGAGACAACATGAGCGGGGAGGAGCAGAGAGAGAGGGAGACACAGAATCTGAAGCAGGATCCAGACTCTGAGCTGTTAGCACAGAGCCAGATGTGGGGCTCGAACAGACAAACCATGAGATCATGACCTGAGCCAAAGTCGGATGCTTTACTGACTCAGCCACCCAGACTCCCCAATATCTTGCTTTTTACAAAGTCCTCTACAGCACATGCATAATTTTCTTTGTCCTGAGAGTCTTTATTGAGGCATGTTTCAGTGTTGTGTGTGTATTCTTCACACTTAGCATGGGCTCCTCATTAGTGGAATGGGGACAACATTTTTAAATTTCTCCTAAAATCTTAGCTCCTCTGAAATTTTATTTCTGATGCTTATAGCTCTGGGCAGGAAGAAATGTGAGGTCGGTGGATGCGTAAAGATGTGGGAGTGAGAGGTAAGGTGGGTCGGAGCTCAACAAAATAACCTCGGCATCATTCTTGAGCCAGAGAGAGGATGTTTTACTTCCTTTCCACGGATTCCGAACGTCTCAGGAGTCTGGCTTGGCGGACTTGGTACTGGGGTTTCTCTCCTAGGCCTCATGATGACACCTAGTGACTTCCAGACTCTAAGGATA
Source organism: Mungos mungo (assembly GCA_004023785.1). NCBI lineage: Eukaryota > Metazoa > Chordata > Mammalia > Carnivora > Herpestidae > Mungos > Mungos mungo. The sequence goes on along the minus strand of PISW01000071.1, from coordinate 9,682 downwards.
GCTGACGACTGAAATTAAGAAGCTGGAGAAAGGTCCTTCTGTAGGATAGTTTTGGGGGAGGAGAGAAGAGGAGAGGAGATTGAACCGGTCTGAGGAGGACGTTCAGCCAGGTGCGTGACTTACTCTGCTCTCTGGCAGACAGAGGAGGGGTTGCATTAAATAATCCTAACAAAAAACACTGTCCGGCATAGTCAAGGAGAATATGCCCATAGGGAGAGAAGGAGTCCGGCTTGTTCCGCCAAATCCTCCCCATCATGAATTCTTGCGCTGTGCGTTCAGATTCAGTGCATCTGCCCTAGGAGCACCGACTGAGGTGGAATGACCCCACGGAAAAGGGAGGATGGCCTCTGAGGTCCGGGGGACGCACAGACGACTGGTGGAAATTCACAGTGTTCTAAAGCCCATTCAGAAGCCAAGGTGAAGCTGAGTCAGCAGGGAGGCGCTAATGCATCTCAGCTTGGGAGAGAAAAATACAGAACTGAGGATGGGCTCTTATCCAAACCCGATAGCCACCATGGATGCCAGCCAAATGCCCGAGGGAAAAGTAAGGCGAAGGAGAAATCCTGTTGCTATCGCTGGATTTCATAGCTTCGGAGATGCACGTACAACTCCCATCACCCCCAAAACCCACAGCTGCACCAGGAGTGTCCAAATGCTGTGATTGGAGCAATGCAGCAAGTTCAAGCTGAACAATGACCTGAAACCTCTCTCAACTGTGCCAACACGCACCCTCAGGCATAAGACAATCTGAGCAATTTTCCTCCAACTTGACCTGCAAGGTCCTTTAAAAGTGACGGGACGCAACACATGTTTGTGTCCTGAGTCGTAGTTGGGCTCATGAAGAAGACACTTAACATCCAACAAAATGCCTACATTCTCTGCATCATTCAAAGTGCAAGAGGGTAAACATGTTAACATCGTTATGTATGGCAGTTTTTTAAGTTACGTTTTCACTTATTAAAAAAAAAAAGTAGTCTGCACTTTCTTTTTGGAATGAGTCCCTTTTCTGATAAGTACATAATACATAGTTGTGGATCTAATACTACTTTAAGTATCACTCAATATAATGCGTACAACATCCTTTGGAAATTGAATCTCCATTGTTTTCTGGGGAGGTTGAGACATTTGTTTTGGATATAATCAGCTTTATAACATCAGTCCTTCATTGGTGAGTTTCTTGAGGACACCCATACTATTTTGTAGCTTCATTACCTACCAAACTGGCATTTGCATATCCCATAATTAGTCCTCAGATACAGTTGGTATATTAAAATCTTGCTGAGAGATTTAAAATGAAAAGTTTTGTTTCATATGCTTTGTAGTTGTTTTATGTGGTGTATCTGCATGGAGAGCTGAACTTGTCTGTCATCCTACAAAGGTTATTGGAAACCTAAGGAAAATAAGGCATCTGTAGATGCACACTTAAGATATGAAACTCATTGTCTTTGTAAGGTGATGGGTGTTATTGGGAAAAATGGATTGAGGATTGTGTCCGAGGTCAGACCTTGAATTCTAGCCTCCTGGTTAATTATATATGGGGAAGGCTGAGCTGATGTGAACATCTTGTCGTCACTGATGTACTCAAAACACGCCACTCTACCAACTTTTCAGCTTAAAGAAGTTGAGCAGAATGGTGTTTCTTTCTTGCGTGTTTACACAGTCATCTCCAAGTCCAATTGGCCTCTTGGGTAGAAGGAGTTGGCTTGCTTGTATTTTGCCATTGCTTTGACCACAATATAACCACATATGGAATATTTATAAAACTCCATTGCTGGTTCCACATATTTTCCTTTAAAATGAATGATTTCATAACCATAAGTGAATTTATATTTTAATTCTTTAGCCTTTCGTTTTAGTAAAAGGTAATTTTGATTTTCTCTATCACCCTACATTCTTCATCTTCCTTTCACTTCTAAAACACCTAATTAAAAGCTCCCTTCTCTTTTTCTTATCACCTATTCTTTTCATAGCAAAATGTAGTCCAACGTTCTTGGACACAGTTCACACAAAATTTTACCTTGACTTTGACCGGCCCCTTAGCGTTTCTTTGTCTTGGCAGTGTTTGATATCCTTGAACACACACTCTTTTAAAAAGTTCATAGTCTCTAGCTTCCTTTTATTGGGAGGGATTTGAATATCATTGTATCTCTGTGATGATGATTTCTTTTCATTTTTGGCTGGCTTCTGCCTATGTTACCTTTCCTGAAGGGTAGACAGCTCCCAATGCAAAAGCTAGATCCTCAGTCCTTTCTTCAAACATCGATTATCACCTGTGTGTGAATAACCTCTGCATTCATAGCCCCCAAACTACCGTGCCTTGTGTCATAGCTAGATGTTGCTGTGTAACAAATGACTTTGACTTAATTCCTTACAAAACAAAACAAAACAAGCCAAGTTCTGCTACAACAGGTCACTAATGTGGACTCCATTGGGCTGTTGGTTCCTCTCTGGTCTTCTTGGTATCACTCATGCAGCTCCAGGTATGTGGTGGCTCACCTGTTGCTGAGTTGTCTCAAGTGACTTCACTCGTGTGTGCAGGAGTCAGTGCTGACCCTTAACCCAGTCTCTCTCTCTCTCTGCTGATCTTGACACAAGTTGTACATTTTGATCTTCTTTATGATAGCCTCAGGGTTCCAAGAGCCCTGAACAGAAGCAAGTAGAAATAAATGATACCAGTCAAATGACAACAACAGACGCTCTTTGTCAGAGTTTACTATAGCAAGGGAGTCTGCTACCTTCATTGTATTTGGCAGACCTTTGGGGAATGGAAGGATGGGGGAAAGCTTTACAGTGGGAAAAAGGAAAAGCACGAGGTGAGTTCTAAGAGCAGGTTGTTGGCTCGGGGACCTTGGAGATGGAGTCACACTAACTAGGAGAGAGGCATCCTAGGTGGTTGGTTTCGGGGATGTATTTGGTTTGCTCTGCCTGATTGCGGGATGGACTCTGGAACAAGAGAAAGGTAAAACTGACAGCCATTTCCGAGGTCCTAATATCTCAGACCCGACTGCTGCAGAGACGATGGTTGTGGGTCACTGTTCTTTTGTCATGTGTGTTCTGGTAACTGTCCATTTGTGTGTTCACTCTCTCAATCTTCAGTGCTCTGGAGCCTCATCTCAGAGTCCCATCATATCACTTATTTTGCATGCATTGGTAAAAGTAAGTCACCAGGTCAGCTCACATGTAGGGAGCAGAAGGGAATAGACCCCTCAGCGGAAGGAGGGTTCTGGTTAATCACAAAGGCATATACAGAGACTGGAGGACGAAGCCTGTCCTAACCATGTCATCATAACAGTGTTGGGCTGTGTCTTCTTACTGTGATCATAACAGTTTTCTGGGTCTTACGGGCTTGGAAAGGCAGTGCTCTTGTTGACTGTTGCTTCTGTTTTTCCTGTGTTTTCAATGAATCTCAGTCACGGATAACTTAAGGATTCTTCGCCTTGTTTAGATCTGGTTCTCCCTTTTACCGTTTTCCATCAGTGCTTCGTGAATCCAGGTCCGAAATGAGACTTAGTTATTCTAATCACTGTCTCTTCATGTTTCACCAACAGATGTCTACTGAGTTCCCCTCTGTGTTGACACCACGTTGGCAAGATGAAAGTCAGACTTTCAGGGAATCGGTGTTTTTAGCCTCTAGAACATTAGCTCCCCCGCCCCCACCAAAACCATCAGTTCTTCACACTCGGTGATTTTGTCCAGATTCATTTAATAACGCACAACTCTTCTTCAGACCCTAATCCACAGCAGCACAACAGCAAGAGGGAATTCTGTTTTGTTTTTCTTTGGAGAATACTGACGTCCTAGGGCTCATGACCAGCCCTCTTAACCCAACCTTCACAGCACAACTGTGTTCACAACTATTAGTTAATGTTATTCTGAAGTTAGGCCTTTACATATGTCTGACCCTCTCTCTCTCATCTGCTTACAATTTGTGGAAATCCCTTTATGGCATAATCTTCACACACACCATGCGCTGACTCCAATCATGTTTGGATATCCCTGTAGTCCGTAGTATTCTCTGGATAACCCACCTCATTAAACCTTTCCCAAACCTTGCTTTGGCTTTCGACTATGTGCTACATGTCAATATTATATCACACCTTTGTTGTCATGTACATACACAAATAAATGCACTAAAACCGTGTATTTGTTATTTTCTATTTAATATATGCACTCCAGGAGAGACAGAGAATAATTGGAGTAATAATATGCAGAATTTGTAACTGTTCTAAAATAATATTGGGATAGAAATACTAAATACGTACAAGCTTTGTTAGAAAGTCTTGTGGTGAGGCGCCTGGGTGGCTCAGTCAGTTAAGCGGCCAACTTCGGCTCAGATCATGATTTGCAGTTCATGAGTTCGAGTCCTGTGTAGAGCTCTGTGCTGACAGCTCAGAGCCTGGAGCCTGCTTCAGATTCTGTGTCTCCCTCTCTCTCTGACCCTCCCCTGCTCATGCTCTTTCTGTCTTTCAAAAAGAAATAAATGTTAAAATTTTTTTAAAAGAAAATCTTTTAAGAATGTAAAGATAATTGTTGCATTAATAGAAATACTGCCCATGACTTCTGCAGAAGCTAACGGTATACGAAGAAAGGAAATGCTTCTGTGGAAGAAATACATGAGAAAGTAAAAAAAAAAGGGGGGGGGGACAAAGATAAAAGAAAATAAACAGAAAACAAGAGGCTGATTCACATGCATTTTTACTTTATGTATTTAAAATTTTGTTTAACTTTTTTTTTTTTTTTTTTTTTTTTTGAGGAGAGAGAGAGACAGACGGAGCACAAGCAGGGGAGGGGTAGGGAGAGACACACACATACAGAATCCGAATCCAGGCCCTGAGCTGTCAGCACAGAGCCCAACCCTGGGCTCAAACTCACAAACTGTGAGATCATGACCCTGAGCCAAAGTTGGACTCTTAACTGACTGAGCCACCCAGGAACCCCTGAGTCATTTTTATTTTAAATCAAAATAAATTTTAATGGACTAACTTCTCTGGATTTAAAAAATGCAACTACTCTCTTAATAAAAGAGTCAAGGTAAAAATAATGGCAAAATAAGAATTACAAGTAAAAACCAAGGAAAATTTACCAGCTCAAAGCAAGATGATTTAGCACCATCATGATAAAACATCACAAAATTTACACAAAAGGCATTAGTAGAGATATAGAAATTATACACCAGGGTGAAAAGATAAGTCTACTAAATTATATAAAAGTCATAAACTTGTATGCACAGCAGAGCTTTGAAGTAGAAAAAAATATATAAAGTGTAAAGTGGTGGAATTATAAGGAGAAGCTGACAATTCTGATGTGAGACCGTAAAATACCTAGTATCAGAAACTTATAAATAAAGCAGAACAAACCTTTTTCAAGTTAGAAGTCCTTTGTACCAATTAGCTGTCTTGCTTTTATTTTTAAATTTGGTTTAAGTTTATTTATCTGGAGGCAGAAGTGGGTGCCCTGTCATTGCGGAGACTGATCTGGGGCCCGTCAAGGACTGTGAGATCATGCCCTGCGCCCAAAATCAAGCGTCAGACGCTTAACCAACCAAGCCACCCAGGTGCTCCCTGTCATGCTTTAGTGAATGCTTTACTTAATATATAAGGAATATACATTATTTTATTTAAGAAAATGGGACACTTTTAAAAGTTAAGTGCTCTTGCAAAGGAAAGGTGAACATCATCCTAGAAACTGATATCAGACAACCTCTGCTATTGTCATTAAATTATAAATCCTTAAAAATATACAAAAAAACCCAACCGAAAGCAATTCCATACAGTTGAATATTAAGAACAAAGATTCTCATTTCATGTTACCCCCAAATAAATTCCAGATGTATCAAAATCCCAAACATGAATAATACATTTTAAATAATTATATAGTTTTTATAATAGTTATAATAGAAAAATATACTTATATATGGTGTCATATATAACTTGTATATGATAAAGTATATGTATATTTAACCTTAGGTGGAGAAAAGTTGGGGGGAAATGTAAAATAGTGGAATATTATTTAATTAAGTTATAAAAATTCATATCATAGAAAGATTGAAAAATTTGAGTAGTACATCAAAATTAAATGATCCAGAAGATTATATGAAACAGACGATATAATGAAGATAAGCAGTAGTCTTGAGACTTTATTTACAACATTTCATCAATTATATATATGTATATACACACACACACATATACATATAACATTAAATAACATTTATGTGTATGTACACATGGACATACACACATGTATATGTAATGTAAATAACTACAAGTCAGTGAGAAAAAGAGAAAACCATCTAATAAAAAGTTAGGATAAGGCATGGGGCAGGAAGCCTGACTAGTAGAAAATATGGCCAGCCTTGTCAGACTCTGGAAATCCAAATTAAAAAGCAACGAGATAACATTTGATTGACATCAAATTGGCAAGTACTGTCTAGCTGTCTAGAATATGGAATCCCAAATGTGTAGGACAGTGTGTCGGAGTGGTAACTCCCAAATTGCTGATGGCAGTGCAAATTAGTATAGCGGTTTTGAAAAGCAAATTGGCACTTTTCTTTTTTTAATTTTTTTTAAATGTTTATTTTTGAGAGAGAGACAGAGACAGTGTGAGTATAGGCGGGCCGAGAGAGACAGACACAGAATCCGAAGCAGGCTCCAGGCTCTGAGCTATCAGCACAGAGCCCAACATGGGGCTTGAACCCATGGACAGTGAGATCATGACCTGAGCTGAAGTCAGACGCTTAACCAACTGACCGACCCAGGTGCCCCGCATTGGCACTGTTAAAGTTAAAAATGTTTGTACTTATGAACCAGTTATGATTCACATAGGTCCTGAGACATGTCCAAGATCGTTCATTCCAGAACTATTTGTAATAGTGGGGGGATTGGAAACAGCCCTCCTGCCTGTCAGCAGTATGGTGGATATAGATTCTATAATATTCATGTACACATTATACTTTAGAGCAGTTAAAACACAGTAATGTATAGCTTTCAATTTTGAGTTGGTTTCAAAAAACAAAAGAGGAAGTGGCAGAATAAGATACACGTGACTGATTTCCCAAATTTAAAATATGAATTTCATGAATAAAATTATAAACACTTTTTGTGTTTACACCAAACTAACAATAGCGAATAGAGAATAGAGATGTAAGTCCATCTTTATTGTTTGTAGGGAGAGAAGAAAATATAAGTTGCTTTGAGTTGACTTAAAATAATTATTTCTGGAAAAACATCTAATGCTCTTTTGATAAGCGGTTAACAATTTAAATTTCTACCTTCAAGTACAAGAGTGACATAATGTCCTTTGCATTTTTCTATGAAATTCCTAAGAGGAAAATAACTAAGCAAATAATTTTTTTCTTGTGTTCTCGGTACCATTTTATGGTGCCTTCTTTGTTCTAATTCCAGGGATCTTATTGATTGTAATTTTCAAGCACTTCCTCCAGATAAGAGCGTGGAGAGCTCTATCAGATGATGATAAGGATAAAATAGAGGTATACCACGGGGGTTTCTAAATCTTGCAGTTCTATATTCTTTGTTTATAATCAATATATGGTACAAAAACAAGGACAGAACGTGTTGACAGAAATAGGCCATCGCTCCAAAAAAAAAAAAAGAAGGTGGCCAGTTGATGCTGTTATTTTGTATCTTGGATCAATGGAAATGTTTGTAACAAACACATGTGTATTAGCGTTTCCCACCCTGTACGGGCTTTCGCTGGAAACATTCCGATGATGTTTCTGCCAACTCCAACGAGGGAAGACAGAGAAGGTAAAACAGGACCATATAGGCCAAGAGTGTGTTTTCTCAAGTCTGACCAATCGGTGTGCATGTTTCGTGATGGTGTGGAGATAGGAGAAGGGCGTGAGATGAAGGAGTCTAGAATGAGTGGCCTTTGGAAACTGTGAGAACTTGGAAAACGCTAGGATGGAGGAGAAGGTGGAGAAGGAGGCTTCCCAGCTGCCTGCCCGGGTGTACGTGGCTCTCACGCCAAGGAGCAGTCAGGCTTGTGCGGTGCTGGTTCCAGGCGTAACGGAAGGACCTAGGGGTAAATAGACACAAAGGCAGATTTTTAATTCGTTAGAGGAGTTCTTCAAAAATTTGGTTGTGTGTAGACCTCGGAGGCTTGCTGTGTATACAGTTGGACTTGGGATCTTTGCCGTGACCTTCTCTTCTCAGATCTCCAAACCTGATTTACCAGACGTCAAGTCCACGGCTGTACTTGGTCGTCCTGTTCGGTACTCTGTAATCACGGTAGCTTTGCTCCGGAGCTAAGACATTAAGGAACAGTAGTTGGCAGCTGCCATCCAGGACTGGACACATAGCCCTACACCCTCTGAAGTGCGCATCCAAACTCTTCTGTTTAATTCTGCTCATCTTCTGGAGTTTTTGAAGTAAGTTAAATACATATATCCATTTTCACTGAAATAAAATATTGCTGCTACAAGGCTGCCTCTAGGGGAAATCCCTCTGTTCTGTAGGATTTTATTTGTAGTTAGTGTAACTATGTTTATATTAAATCTTCAAAGAACATGACTAAACATTTAATACTTTTTAACCAACCTATATTTGTAAGTCTCTTCCGCATGTGGCACATGGAAAAGATGTTCAGGGATCAGTTCGCCTGTGAAGGTAAAGTAGGCAGTTTCCTGATTATACAGATCAAACACCCCTTAGCATATGGCTTTGAATCATGACTTGACTATTTTATTTTCCTTATTTATTTATTATGACTTACCCTTCAAAAATATTTTGAATTATTGTTTAGTGAACACCAGAGAAACATTTTACACTACTGAATATAGGCTGATATAGCATTTATTACACAGTTTTCAAGTTTATTTATCATGAGAGAGAGAGAGAGAGAGAGAGAGAGAGAGAGAGAGAGAACGCGAGTGCGCACACACGCCTGCACGCTCAAGCATGGAAGGGGCAGGGAGTGAGAGAGATCAGGGAAGAGCAGGGGCAGAGAGAGCGAATCCCAAGCAGACTCCACCCTGTCGATGCAGTCTGTCGTGGGGCTCAAACCCATGAACCCTGAGATCCTGACCTGAACTGAAGGCGGATTCTTGACCAACTGAGCCACCCTGGTACTCCTTGTTACACATTTTTAAAAGAATTTCGAACATTATAGTGTGTAAATTTTAAAAATTTACATAGTTTGAGTAAATAAGAGTGGAAATGTATATTATTTAAATTTGTTTAGACAAAGGATTACCACCCTGACACCTCCTGTCCACCAGATGGTATTCTGTTAGCTCACGTTCTAAATTAAGAACTTCCCCTTCAGTCTGTTTTATGAAAAGCTCCAGTATATTCTAAACCCAGCAATTGCCTTTTTAATTTTTTCAAACATTTTATTTTTTTGTCTTTATATACCACCAGCATCTTAAATAGTCTATTTCAAGTGAAGCCTGTTACTGCCTCTCCACTCATATAAATAATAAAAATCATCACACATTACCCTTCATGATTTTTTTCTCTTAGTGATGCCACATGCCTGGGAGATTATTTTTACCATTAATGATGCCATCTGGGCTTCAAAATTTGGTGCTGTCTATTTTCCTTCAATCTCAGGACCCAGAAGATTCTTTTTCATTTCAATCCTTCAAGACTACTGTTTTTACCTTAATGAAAGCCTCCATTAACTTCTTCCTAACTGTCTCACCATCTGTACCTCTTTTCTG